>JAXCEF010000024.1:0-265652 GCA_037178605.1 Colletotrichum euphorbiae
CCCCTCCTCCTTCGTTGTCCCCTCTCCATCATCCCCTCCCCGCTCTCTTTTCTCTCCGTCTCTCAAAACCAGGCCCTCGCGCGGTCTGCGAAGAAACCAGGATCAACCCAATCCAAACTCCCCATGAGCGTTGATTGCGGAGAGGGGCACCGAGGGCCCGGCCACCCTTTCTCGTCCCTCGTTCCCTCTCGTTCGTTGTTGGCCCGCTGGGGATGGCAACTTGAGGGACGGATAGATAGGACAAGGACGGGACCAGGCTAGCAGCGTAATTGGGTCCTCAACTCCGGCTCGACGAATACCCTACCCTGCCTTGCCCCTCGCACGCCCGCCTCCCGAAGGAATACTGCTGCGTACGTACCGGCCTTGACCCGGTTCGCCTGCTCGAAAAGCTTGCCTGTTCTTGCGCTGAGGTGATACTGTGCCGCTCCGTACCTGAACCTGGGGCCATACGTCCCGTTTTCCCCCTTTCATCAGCTGCCCGCAGCACGGCCGCCGCAACAAAGGAAAACCCACCCCCTTCCGTATCTCAGCCAAAGAAGTAGAAGGGGAGGGGGGAGGGGGAAAAACCCCCCCCAAAAAACAACAACAACTTTAAAAAAAACAGAAAAGGTCACAATGGAATAACGCATAGTAGGGTGGAACAATCGCGGCGTTCATTTTATGTGGGCCAAATGAAAATTTGAGGCCACGCAGATGCAGGTTGACCTCTTTTGTTTCTATTGTTCCATTGAATTTTTTTTTTCTTTTTTTAACCCACTCTCCGATTCCTAATCCAGTGCCCTTCTTCTATCTTCTTTGTTCCAGACCACCGTTGGCCCTTTGTTCTGTGGTGTGGTGGGTGTGTGTGAGTGTGTGAGTGCGTGTTGGTTCTCTTTGTGGGCATCCTTGTTTGGCTGTCTGTTGGTGGTTTTTGGATTTTTATTTTTTTTCTTTCTGCTTTTCCTCCTTCCCCAACGCGTGTTCGCCGCCGCAAGAGGGAGGGAGCCGATGTGGACTAACAAAGGGCACCGTCCTCGGCGATATCCTCTGACTGTACCGTCCCTTTCTGGCCTTTCGGTCTTTTCTTGGGATTGAATGCGTCATTGTCATGGTCATTGACTTTGAGAGAGAGAGAGAGAGAAGTTGTCTTACCATGCCGTACGAAGCCATCTCGCCACCGGCCGTTGATCCAAGGGGCGTTAACGGCAACAAGGGAGGGGCCGTTTGTATGTATTCTAGGTTTTTTTTTTTTTTTTTTTCTCCCTCTCAAGGCCCTCCTCCCTCAGTTAGTCAACCAACCCGCCTGCCCCTCAATCGAAAAGGACGGCCGGAACACAGACTGCAACCGCAAATTTGCCCGCTAGGACGGGCACGGCCCGGCCAACTGGGCAGCTGGGCGCCGCTGCTGCTGCTGCTGTTGCTGGGCAATTTCCCGCAATTGGGCTTGGGCCGAACTGCCCTAGCAGAGGAATAATGGGACTGAGGCGGGAAAAGGAGCGAATAATCAGTCGTTGGAAGCACGCAAGGCAGTTCCCGGAACTTGACAGCCATCGGTCCGGGCCCCAAAACCTTGGGGAAGGGACCTAGCCCAGTGGGAAGGGAACTGCCATGCCACACCTTACCGCGCGCCACAACTTTGGCCCCCAAATCGGCAGAGATAGGGTCGGTCCTTGAGCTACCGTTATCGTTTTAGTATGGTCCAGATCGGTTTTGAATCTTTTCTGGGCAGATTCGTCGGCATGTGTAACACGGTAGAACATATACACACCCCTTCTGACAGTAACATGTCAAACCAGTTTGTCTTGGCAGTAACCGACGACGAACAAAAGACGACGCTGGCATTAGCATTTTCGGAAAATGTATGCTACGCTAACTTTCGTCCCATCACCTTCGCCCGTCCTTTTCATTCAGCGCCGTCCAATCTCATGGAAGCAAACATGATGCGGCCGAACAGATAGATATGTAATGATGAAGAAATTGGCTTTCTGTAGCCCTCGCGGTGCCATATGATGAACAAGAAAATCTGCATGAGGAACAGAGAGAAAAGACGCGCCTGGAAATAAGTATGATATCTTTACCGCCACCCAACCCTATCGCTCGCGCGATTTTCGCATCGTAATAAACTTCAAGGTTTTGGGGTAACATCAGCTTCGGAAAACGACAAACACAAGCATCGTAGAAACAACGCGGGAAAATGATCCGTGATTGTGCAATAACGAGAAGAGGGGTAAATTGAAAAGAGTCGAAAGCAAGCAGGACGTGTGCCGTGAGGCAGGCCAATCTTAACCCATTCATTCCATCAGAAAATGACCGTACGAAAAGAAAACGAGACCAAGAAAGAAGAAAAATACAAAATCAAACAGGGTACTCCGGGCCACAAGTGCTAGTAATGATGAGTCTTTTTGCCGTGATCAAGTAAACAGAAAGCCTCCCACCGTTCCCCCCTCTCCGAGCAAACTCCAAGACGTTGAAACCAAGATAATACTGACCCATGCTGGCCTAAGTCGATTGACGTTCGTTGCCCGGGTTCCATTCTCGGCCCTATTCTTGTTCAACCGAGAAAACAAGAACCCATGAACCCCGACTGGACTGCTTTCCTATGTTTTATGCGAAACGATAACCGTAACTAGCACAATACCTTGTCGCCACTGCTTCCAGGTTCAACAGCAATAGTCATGTGCGAGGTGAGAGTGGGGTTTCATTGTCCCCTTTGTCGAATTCGACATTTCGAAGCGAAGAGAGGCGGACCTGGCCAGCAAAGTTGTATTTTGCGCGCCGGACAAGGTGGCTTAAGATTGTAAAGCTCTGTGTTGCCGAGGACAGTGCCCGAATCTCCTTTCCGAATGATGCATTACTTTCGCTGCCGTTGATCCAACTTTCCCAGCATGTCCCTGTCGACAGTGTTGTCCACCAAGTTGTTCAGGCTCATTACAGAACTCGAGGACGCTGCTGCAGGAGTTGTAGAGTTGCTCTGGCGTTGGATTGCCGCTGCAGCGGCATGGCCCGGCGGCATCGACGACGGCTGTCCCGGGCTGTGCCTAGCCGGAGGAGGAGCTCTCGAGTCATAAACAGGAGGCCCAGCAGGTTGATAGCTCATGTAGCCCGGGCTGCTGTGGTTCGAGCTCGAGGCCGGAGATCGCCGGCGAGGATCGTCTGCTGAGCTCGGATCAGGTGGTGGGGGTCGAAGCTCATCGCCCTCATCTTCTCTGGGGCGCCTTCGTCCAGTCCGCTGCGGATCGTAAGGCGAGTACGAACCCGTTGGCGACGGTAAAGGCTGTGAGTAGTAACCGCCATTTCCGGGAGGAGGCGGCGGATAGCCTTGTCCCGGTGGGGGCAAAGACCCCTGAGGCAATGGTTGACCATACGCTCCGTAAAGCGGCGTACCCGGCGGGGGGCCACCTGGCCCAAGGGCAGATATCGGAACAAACGCCGTCGTACTCGAGGAGGACACAGGCTGAAAAATGCATTCCTGATTCATCCTGCTGCAGTTTACGCATTTACCTCCCGGTGCGCTTTGGTAACCGCTGCAACGAATCTTGATCATGTTAGTGAAAGCACCTTATGAATCACGAGTGATGACCGACCTTTCTCTTCCGACAATATCTGCACGCAATGGATGTACGCTGCCTCGGAGCGGCTTGCTGTAATTGAGGCGCCCCTTGAGCATAGTCATACCTCTGCGCGCCCGGAGGATAGTCGTATCTCGGAGCACCCGGTCCTTGCGGTGGATAGTCGGGATACCGACCCTGAGGAGGGGGGCCCTGGCGACCGTGATAGTCTTGATAGTAAGGGTCACCGTATCCCGGAGGGAGAGGCGGCTGGCAACCTCTGTAGTAGTCATCGGCCCTCGCGTCTGGTGGGGGAGGGTAGCTGGGAGATCTTGGATCTGGGGGCGGCAGGGGCGGCAGCTGCTGGTGGGAGCCTGGTTGAGGTGGAGGGTAGCCGTTGACCGAGTTCGGTGAGGCATTGTAGCTGCTTGCGCGCGGATCGCCTCTTGGGTCAGGATGAGGGGGGTATGGCCTCGGGTAAGGGGGCTGGCCATATGCGCCGTGAGGGTCCTGGATGGAGGGCAGAGTTACTGGAGCAGCCATGGTTGGTCTGTGGTGTCTTTCGTCGGGATATCTGGTATCTTCGGGGGCTCCCAGCGGAGGGAGTCTGTGACGAGCTTCGTCTTCTCGCTGGTGAGCGGACGGGTCTTCTCTGTGTATGGAAGGCGGCCCTCGTCCTTGCTCCTCTGCCATGCTCTGGTTGCGGTTAATCCACCAGGATGCCCAACTGAAATCTTCCCGCTGGAGACCTTGCGATGCTGGATGGCAGTAGAGAAGAATGGGAGGGTTGGACAAGTCGAGTTGCGACCCAAGAGCTCGGTCTGGTGAAATCTAGCGCATAGGCTATGCGTCGAAGCCTACTGTCATGAAAACGCGGTCAGGCGCAGGTAGGGCAAGAATCATGACCAAGCGGGCTGTGGCGGGAAATAGGCGCAGTCAGTCAGTGGTTGAGTATGAAGGGCGGCAGACAGGTGATGGTGTCGAGGAGTTGCACGTCAGAAAGTGGTGCCGTGTAAGCCGTAAGAGAGCGCGGGCGCAAATAAGCAGAGTGGTGCAGCGCGCAACGCAGGGCGGCGAAACAGCAGAGCAGCCTTGGGTGGTCTGCGCAACTGGAATGATTAATCTTGAGAGGCGAAACCGAGAACACTCCGACTTTTCAGGCAATGACAGATGACGCAAAAGATAGGCGACAAGTGCGACAAGAGCTGGAAAGCCGTCGTTGGCGAGGAATGAAAGAGACGTCGGTCGGTCGGTCGTTGACAGCCAAACTTGGGGACAGGAAACTGATGATGGATGAAAGCGAAAAAGCTGGCGTTTGAGAGAAGCGGTAGTGACGATTTCCTACCACAGCCCAGCGATTCTCCTCCTTCGGCCTTGGACGAAAGACTGACGAAAGGTATTCGTATTCGTGGTGGGTATGGGTGTGTGGTTGTGGCTTGGTAGTTGTAATTGTAAAGTGAGTCGCGATGCTCGATGGGATGGAAGATGTCGATGGGTCGACAGGTAATGTGCGGTCAGGTGAGGACCAGGCCGAAGGTAAAGGTGGAAGTAAAAGTCGGAGGTAAAAGAGACAGACAAGGCGGGTAATGTAATGTTAAGGTCGGTAAGTGCCAGACCAGGAGCCAGGGCAGGCCAGGTAAGGGTAAGGTATTGGATTGGATTGGCAGTGGAGAGAGTGTGTGTGTGTTGTGTGTCCGGTGGACGGATACTGTATGGGGAGGAGAGAACCTAGCCCAACGGCACTGGCAGACTAATGTGAAAGTACTGCTGCGTACGGCGGTTTTTGGGGGGGGGAAGGAGGGTTGGTCTGGTCTGTGTGATTTGGTCTCGAGGTCGAGGTCGAGGTCGAGGTCGAGGTCGAGGTCAAGGATTGAGGGTTGAGAGTTGAGGAGAAAGGATCGCGCCAAAAAGATGGGAAGATGTAAGAAAAGCGCCTGGGAGCTCTTTTTAGTGCTTTCCCTTGGGATTGGAAGGGTACGCAGTAAGGAAGGTAAGGTAGGCAGGCAGGGTGCGGTGCGGTGCGGTACGGTGCGGTAGTAGGAAAGCACCCGTAATGAAGTAGACAGGTAGTACTGCGGTACCAAGGACAGGGCAAAGACCCCAGGAAGGGACAACCAGGAAAGGCAGGGGTGCGAAAAGGCGTGAGGTGTGTAGCCCCGGCCCAGGGGCGTGGGTAAGACGTAGGTAAGGACTTGATGCGGTGCGGTGCAGGAAGGACCTGCTCGGGGTGATGGTGACCCAGGACAGGGCAGGGCAGAGCAGGGCAGGGGGTGAGGTGTCGAAGGGGAGCCAACCTGGGACTAGGAACCTGGACAGCGGGCTGCTAGGAAGCGGACAGGAAGTCAGGCTACCTTAGGCGGCGGCGAAGGCGGCGGCGGCGGCAGGCTGGGTTAGAGAAGCAGGCAAGCCCGTGGCTAGTGTATTCTCTGGCAGCAGGGGCGGAGAAGGGTGGAGGCATACCTTACACCTTCACGCCCAAGAGCCCAGATGCGCGGTGAACACTAAGAGAGTTTGCGGTGCCTTATGGAAGAACCTGACTGGGGTGGGAAGGTACTGCGGTAGGTACTGCGGTACTGTCCGTCCCTACCTTACCTCCCCCTCCGTCCATCGTCAGCTCGAATACAGGCATAAGGTACTTCCATCGCTTTACTAAATAAGGCAAGGACGATATGGAAAGGCACACACGGCACTCTCCCCGTCTGAGGTCAAAGGTCCTGAGAACGTCAGGACATCGCGCGGCGCCTTCCTTGAGGTAAGTGCATCTAGACACGTAGTACTTTGGGGAAGGTGCAGCTAGGTGAGACAGCGAAGGGTAAGGTGAAGAAGATAAAACGAGCTGGACTGAACGGACTGGCTGTAACATATCCTACCTTCTGCCGATGGATACCGGCTAGGAAATCAGAAGGCGTCGAATCACCTCTAGTTCGACGTCGGGTCTTTTAGGCAAGGCAAGGTCGGTAAGGTATAGTAGACAAGAGCTGGCTGAAGATATCGCAACGAGGCTGAGGCGGGACAAGGCGATCACAGAATGCTCATTTCGACTGGGATGTTGAAGCGGTCTGTGTCGGCCAATGACAGGCTGAACTTGCAATGAGAAGATCGTGGAGGCGGGTCGAAGAAGAAAGAGGTGAGGTAAGGTACTTTACTCAAATAGTCCCAAGCTCGGTACCTCGAGACACGGATATATGTCTTGTCAACCACGACATAAGCGGCGATCGAGATGAATAAACTAAAGAGGCCCGAGGCAAAGGGGGGGGGGGGGGGGGGAGATCAAGGAAGACGGGACGCCAAAGTAGGTGAGATCAATAGAAAGAAGTCCAGGGCCCAGGACGACAGAGCAGAGCAGGAAGCGTCTTGGACCTCGGGTGCCTGAGAAACGCGGCACAATAAGAAACAGGACAAGGTAAGGCAGCTGCTAGCTGTCTCGGGTAATATGATGCCTTAACTTAGCTATCTGTACCTCAGGGTCCTTATTCAGGTACCTACCTTAATTGACTGACAAGGTCGATACCTGAGTTGTGGATATGGAAGACATAGACGTGTTTGCTGATCAGGATTGATGATGGTGATGACGATTATGACGAGAATGCATCTTGAGTCCGAGGTAAAGGGAGAATCTTTAAAGACAAATGCAGCTTCCTTGCTGTCCGTTCTACCTTAATCTAGGTAAGGTAGCTTTACCATACCTAACCTATCTACCTTCTCAAGGCAAGAAAGGCACCTGACGCAGCAATATAGTGCACTAAGGTACGTTACACTTCCTTAGCAAACCAAGGTAAGGTAGTGGGAAGGAAACGAAGGTGCGGACGTGAGGATCCATGATAATTACCGCGTTGCAAACTTGGGAAGGCACACTCATCGCTGTTACTGCGCTGCGCTGCCTTCCAGGTTTACCTTACACTGACTGTACTTACTGCGTAACCTGGTACTGTAGTAGGTGTCCGCTGTTCTGCGCCCCGCACCCGCACCCGCTCCTGCACATGCGCGCTGAACCAGATGGAGCTGGGAGTCCAAGGTACCTTACCGCAGCATGTGTCTGAGGTAGTAGGTGCCTACCTACCTTACCTGGCTACCACTTCTACTTCAGTACGTGCCTACCTTATCCTCGCAGATTTGCCGTTTACGTAGTACGCCCCCTTTCAACACAGATGCCACACCCGCCTTTTTCCAGCTAAAAGTGTGGATGAAGTGGAAAGGTGGAGACAGCGGGAATGGCAGCGGGCGGATGATGTCGCGCCGTCCAATAGGTGAGTTTATCACAGGCGGGAGCATCCCCCCCTCCCTTCCCTTCCCCTTAGGGCCCATTGGAACTTGGGTTGGTACTTCCGCAAGCCAAGATGATGGAAAGGTGCCGGCCTAACTTTTACTGCGGTGTCGTAATACAGGTGCTTCGCAGATTTCCCAGGTCTCCCTACCGCCACCCCCGAGCAACTGGGGAATCCCCCCCCCCCCCAGAATCACGGCACAATGTCAAGCTTCCATTCGCACTTCGTATGGGGGCTACCAGAGGCCAAGAGACGGTCCGGAGATGCAGACCAACTCAGAGTAAAGCCAACTAACTACTACGTTAGCGGCCGCAAGGGCCCTGGCCATACACAATCAATGTGTGTGTGTGTGTGTCTTCTGGTCTGGATTTCTGCTCTGGTCTGAACTGGTCTGGTCTGAACTGGTCTGGTCCTGGTGTCAGCTTTGTACTATGGTACGGTATCTGAATTGTGGTTTGTTCCCCAGACTCGCGCCGCCAGAAAGCCGAGAGTCGTCCGTCCTTTACCTAAGACCGCCGCCGGCATCGAATATGAGGTGTACTCTACCTGTGATAAACACTGAGCCACTGGACTCGTAAAACGACATGGTGCTACGAAGACGCTACCTTCCGATCTGAACTAATTTTGATTTGCATGAGCCCCCTCGAGTGGCACACGGCTGAATAGAAGGAAAACGGCCTGGCATTAGTTATCCGCTCTTGCCTGGGTAGCGCCAAACAACTTCCATCTCTCTGTCTGCCAAGCTAAGACAATCGAAGCTGTTTAGCGAGAGCTGAGCCACTGGGCCAGACCAAGGTACCTACCTACCTACCACAGCTGGCGGGGAGTTGACCAACAAGGGACGGGAGTCCAGTTACGTCTGACCAAGGGAGCCCTACAACCGCTGGAACGAGCCATTCACATTACACACACCCGACTGAGCCACTGTCTCGCAACTGCCATGCTTCCGCGTCCGCTTCCCGTGCAGATAACTTACCGTATTGGAGTGTCTGAAGGGGGGGGAAAAGGTTGCAAAGATCGGCCGCACGGTGGGCAAACAACGATGCGAACCAGGCCGCAAGCCAGTTGCCTTCCCTTGCTCCTTGACCGGCCCGTCTGCCTTTTTTTCCTGCCGCCTCCCTACCATGACACTTTGAACATGGTACCGATCCAGAAAGGAACTCGGAACTCTCTCTCTCTCCTTCTGCATCCAACGAAACGACCTCGCAAAGAGGGGACAGGCGTGGGTACGCAACTCACGCTACTTGAGGTAACACAAACCTCTCGGCTCTGACGAAATGTCTCTGACCCGTCTGTACGCACCTAAGGGGGGAAACAAAGGGATGAATGGGTCCCCTCAGAAAGTATCCTTAGAAACATGGGGAAACAACGCCCAAGATAGAAGCAAGTCCGCAAGTGCGCCTCTCCCTCGCCTGCGACCATCTAGGTATTGTCTACCAGGAGTCAGGACATGCAACCGGGTGGAATCGTCTGCAACTGCTGTCATAAATAATGGAGCCTGCTGTTGGAAGTTTGGCACGACATCACATTGTTGGTTGTTGTTGTTGTTGTTGTTGTTGTTGTTGTTGTTGTTGTTGTTGTTGTTGTTGGTTCCAGTTCGCGTATGATGCCCAGCAGTGATGCGCAGCAGCTACAGCTTGGTCCCATAGTCCAGTAGCTTCCCCTTTTACTCTGCTCGTCTGCTGCATCCCAATCCATTGAGGTGAACGTCATGGCTTGCGTACCATTCACCTTGCTGACTCCTGCTGGCATCATTTGCTCATCTTGTTCTGCTGTTGGCATCTGTATACCTTTGTGCTTTTGTTTGTGTCTTGATTGTTGTTGTTGTTGTTGTCGTCATCTGCTATTTTGGACATGCCGAGGCATCCCGATTCCGTCAACGAACGATAGATGCCCCCCCCCCCCCCCCCCCCCATCTTAACTTGCATCCGTCATTAATGGTCGCGGCGCGCCCCGAATCGTTGGATCCGGGTGACCTCGTGACAAAGACGGGCCGGGGTCCATGCAGAAAGAAAGAACCTGAAGGAGAACAAAGCAACAGACCAGCACGTACCTGCGGCGGGCGGACTGCTTCGAGCTATCGACTGTGTTACCAACGGGCCAAACCAATACACGTCACCCCGGGGCCCGGGAGGTAGTGACGGGCTGCTCAGGAGAGAGTGGTCTGTCTGGTCCTGCTTTGGCACCGCGCGCCTCGTTGGCGGTTGGTAGAATGGTTCAAGCTGTCTGAGGTGAGAAGCGCACTATTCGAGGCGCCTTGGGAAATCCAGAGGCGGTCCACCGTCAGCCGGCGGTGAGCTTGTTGGCTTGGCCAAGGATTGGTAGATTAAGCAGGCGCCATCCCTTGAGCCGTATCCGAGACGATAAAAATGCCCTCGGCGAGAAGTAGGCAGCGGGCCGGTTTTTTTTTTTTAAATTAGGTGCAGGTGCAACGAAGCAAAACGTGGGCAAGATGAAGAGTGAGAGGAAATGGAGGGAGATTGGCCACGCGCATAGCTCGTTCGATGTTGCGGTAGCTTGGAGGGTGTCCTTTTTTTCAAGAATCGCCAGCCAGACTGGCCGGGAAACGCTCTGCCCAAGCTGAAGATAAAAGCCACGAGTCTACCATGTTCGGGACGAATCGAATGGTCTGTCCTCTTGAGCCTGGCCGGGGTATCGGATCATGAGCATGGCATAGGATGCAGATGAGGTGACATGATGTAGCCTGAGCCTCTTACGACTGCGCGCTTGTGACTTGTCTCCCGTAGCTGCTTTTTTTGGTCAAAATTCTCGTTGCCCGTCGGTAGGTGCTTAACTTATAATTCTTCATCTTCCGTGGTGCGTGTTTTGCCACAGCTCTGGTTTGTCGTCTTTGGCCCGTCATCCGGATGCCCGCCCGCTCGCCCCCTTCACCTCACCCCTGACCGTATGCCCTGCCCTGTCCTGCCCCGTCGGGTCCTGGCAAGGTTAGGTACGGGCCTGGCCGGCATCGTCTGTGGGTGAGGTGCGTGGTGGTGCGTGGTGCGGGCGTGGTGTATGCAATAACATGGTGGAAGCTGTGGAGCGCGTTACCAATCAGGGAAAATGTGCGCCTTGGCTGAATTGGCCGCGCCTGATCCCGTGTCTGAATCCACCAGCCCGGGCGGCGGTTGCAGATTTGGCCGCATACAGAGCAAACAATGGGTGTTGGAACTTGGAACATGGTTTCTGCGGCGGCGCCGCCAGTCTGAAGCATTGCTTTCCTGTTGTCAAAGGTGATCAAGATCATGACTGTCCCCTTCCATATCACTTTGGCCGTCCGCTGTTAGAGAGTTCGAGGCTCCAATCCATGCTGCCGACTTTCGTATGTGTCTAATGACCTATCAGGTAAGCCCGGACAAAGGTGGCATCGTCCAGTCTCGTCTGCGTAGCGACTTTCTTTTCGACGTTTTCCTGGCCTCACTGCTCGCTTCGCATGTAAGCATATCAGCCCTCGGCGCGACGTGACGCGACGCAATCATCCTCTGTGAGTTACCTTTATTATCTTTTTTTCCTGCAGGGAGTGGTGGAGGAATCTGCGCGCCTTCTTCTCCTCTCAACTCTAGCCTTGTCTTGAGTCCCGTATCATTCCTCATCTCGGCAGCAAACTTGCGCCCGTGCCTCACAACGGGACGCCCCTTCTCATCCAGTTCTAGTTTTTGTGACGCTCGATTTCTGTTCCTCCCTGCTCCGATTCCTGTCCATCTGCGCCTCGGGAGAGGCCTTTTGAAACCCTCAGAAATATTTTCGGCGAGGAAGGAAGTGAAGGTGGCAAGCAAGGTGCGTGCTGCGTGGCCTGGCTACTTTGACTTACTTGTCAGGCGGTACACGGTACGATTGTCCTGAACTTGGTTTTTGCTGGTCAGGTCCGGTTACCAAGCAGCTCAGATCGGCCCGAGCCAGATAAAACCAGGTAGAGCCTAGCCAAGTCCAGCTCAGGGTAAGAGGCAGAACAGCTGCCCAGGTTTACTGCCAGCCAGCAGTCCACGAGTCGCGAGCGGGTTTGCAAACTCTGTCTCCAAAGTGCGTGTCTCTCTGCGTTGCGGATCTTGCCGTCGAGCCTTGGACGTGAGACTTTGCCGTCGGGGCCGGGAACCCGCTGTCTTCAAGTCCGTGGGCTCCGTCGCAGTAACGAGAACGGACGATGGTGGAGCGGAAATTGAGGCAGAGACCCAATGGGGACAAAAGCGCACCCAGCTGGGATTCTCGGCGCCAGATACGCCAATCACGCTTCTAGACTCGAGTACAACGAGGCACGGCAATCGATGAGGCCCGAAGAATCGAGTGCAACTGGTGAAGCGCGAGAAGTCCCCGCGTCTTGATATCGCCTCTCCAATAGTCAGTCGGGTCGTTGGGTTCAGGCTGACGTGGAGGCCGTTAGTGGGATGGACATGTCGAGATTATGGGGCGGTAAAGAGCGCAGGCGGCGGGAGGATATGGACGTTGATGATGCAGATTGCCCGCAAGGTCCCAAATGTACCGTCCGTCCGTACTACTGTATACCCGACCTACCTTACCTAGTGTAAGGTACTTTCCCTGTCGCCCTCCTCTCCGTCTACAACTTCGGAGATACGTACCGAGCCTCCCGGTCAGAACATCCCATCCAAACAGTGCCCCCATGCTCGATTTACAGACCTCCGTGGTCCTGTGATGTCTTCTCCCTGCGCCTCGCCGCCTTTCGCTTGTTCGTGGACAACAGAAGAATGGATCACCGGGGGTCGATCCGAGCACACCCAGACCACTAGAATGAGCTAAACATTGCTGAGGAATTGATACGTAAGATAATAAGGTGCGTTTTCGATGCAAGCTGCGTAAAGGAATACCATCTGTAATTCCAGACCTCCCGACCCCAACCCAAACCGACTCCCAATTGCGTCTCTTAGTAAGCCTTGTATCCGAAAACAACGGGGTCTTTTCCATACTAAGTAATAAATAACTAAAATTAAGATTAGAGGACTCACAATAAGCTATAGAATTCTATAACTCTTAATAAATAGTATAAAATTAAAAATAATAAGTCTCTAAGGTATTTAAGTATTGCTATAAAATAATAGATATTTCTAAGTAAATATTTATAATTAATTTCAAGTTAAACTACTAAGATATCTTAATAATATTCATATTTTATTTATATTTCTATAGAAATAAGTTAGTTTAAATATTTCAAGAGCTACTAATATAATAATCTTTGTGTTACGACCCGTTATGCAAGGATAACAACCAACCAACCCACCTAGACGTCAGACGGCTAGGGCAGGACATTTGTACTGCAGGATCACGGGAGCACCAGGGATGCCCACGGCACGGAAGAACTATGGTACAAGTCACGTGATGATAAGATAAAGAGTGATCAGTGGAGTGCAGAAGGAAGCGCTCAGTGATCAGTTGGTCTTGCCAACTGATCGCGATCACTGATGCACAGAGATGATCACCCAGCAGCAGGACCAAAAGAGACTGTTCGGGACTTGTATATAGTATGGACTTGGGACTCCCAAGAACAGACTTCCATAGCTCTTCAGCAATCAACTTCGTGATTACCCTAACAGGTACTCTCAGCTTCATCTTACACTGCGACCCCTTGTAAGGACTGCGACTGATCACCGTACTCCTTGAACCCCAAGATTCATTCAGCAACACAGCCCAGCAAGACCATACTGTCAACCTAGCGTCATCCCTCAGCTTCTGTTAGCAGAACCCTACTGTCGGATAGCTGACCGTAACACTTTGATGATGATTTTATTAAAATAGAGGTAATTATAGTTCCTAGGAATGAAAATAAAATAATAATCATAGAGATATTTTAGAAATAAGTAACCTAGGATAATTAATAGATTTAAATAGAATCTAGTAATAAATTATATAACTAATATCTAAATAATATAGCTAACCTTAAGTAACTATATAATAATTAATACATTATGTTTTTTACAAATATTGAAGAAGCGAATTAACAATTATGGGAAGCTGGATAAGGTGAAATAGGGTGCTGGATTGTCAGGAGTAAGAATATATACTACTAGCTCTACACAATCTATGTAGTGGTGTTCCACAAGTTGCGAACTGCGTCTCGTCTCGTCTGGTCCTGGTCTGCCTAGACCTCCCTATCTTCCGGGACGGGAAATCTGCGATGATCGGGTTCAAAACGACCAGACGGCGTCTGTCATTCAACGTCTCTACGTTATAGAAGCAAATATAGGACCCCAGGGCCTGACTGCCACTGGAGCGCCATTTGGCATAGGAACGTCCTCATCCCGTCTTCCAAGGGGCCGGATTTGCTTTCGACGAAACTCGGTCAACCAGCCAATTTGATCATGATTTGCCTCAACCCACTCCCAATCTCCTGACAGACACGGTCGCATTTGGCAATCGGCCGGAGGGTGAGGGGGTTGGAGAGAACCGTTATGATAGACCGTTTGATCGGGTCCGGCGCCAGACATATCAGAAACGAGAGAGGAGAAAGGAATGGAGACATAAAGGAAGAGGAAGAGAAAGAGAGAAGGAGGGAGTGACAGACGTTGCTGGCGAGCCGTGATCTTTCGATGGGCAATTAATATTCGTGTATTTGCAAAACTCTTCCGCCGGACCCTTTTTCTTTTTTTTTTTTGTGTGGAATGAATGTAATTGATGGCATCAGATTCAACCGCTCCATTCGGCCGTGGGACAGTCCGCAGTATTGCGCAGCAGACAGCGCTATAAGCGGTCTTGTTGAAGTAGAATTTCTGTCCGGTGGTGCAGCTAACAAAGTTATATCCCATCGCGAAGGAATAACGAGGAATCTACCCCGACCCTGCCAGTCACCGTGGTGCAGGTCAAACAACAGGCTCGTCATCCCACCGTACTAAGATTCGGGTACACTCTCCTTGGTCTCCTAGTGTCTGGGGAGAGAGTTGCTTCCAGGCCGCGTGCGGACGGAGCCTTGTCCTCCTATCGTTCTCCCCTGCCTCTTGCTTGTCCTCTTCTGACTGGCCTGACAGACCTGCCCGGTCACTGGTGGCCGCTTTTCAGACCCAAGACTGGGACAGGAAGTCAGGAACCAGCGGCAATCTGACATGAACAAGGTAAGCCGCCAGTCGACCCTCAGCGCCTGTGGGGTACCTAGCCACACAGTGGGTGGACCCGGCCGCTATGGAATGGAAAATTCCAGGTGCAAACAGGCTGTCCTGGGATTTGGTGATGCTATCCCTTTAAACGGGCAAAGTGGCTCAAAACCCGCCTTCAGGGGTAAGGTATTGACGAATCGTGTAATATGCTTCTACTCGAGTTAATGACGGTCTCCACGCGAGGTACATAATCAACAAGGGGTATATTGCACTAAACGCACTCACAGCGCATCCCCAGCGAACCCCCAGCGCACCCTGGTCGACGGCCAATTGTCACTTGACGAAGTGGGTTTTGAGCCACTTTGCGCGTTTAAAGGCATAAATGCTCTGTCTGACTAGTGGTTTACCGGGCTACTTTTTGGACGCGTGGATGAGCCATACAATGGTGATGCAAGCAAACGAGTGCGCCGTTGCACAGCCTGTACGCAAAACCCCGAGGCCCGATCGTCCTCCGAGACAGCGCGTGGTACCGTATTGCAGCAAGACGCGGCAGTAATGGCCAGGTAATACGATCGCAAGCCATCATGGTGTTGTAACCAAGGAGGCATCATTGGCCGAAAACCACAGTCGATAGTGGCCTGTGCCAGCCAAAACGAATATGTTACAGGCAGGTGCAGACATTGACGAAGAGCCTGACTTTGTCCGCATGCAAGTCCTCGTCTCTGACCGAGACCACGGGAAGTCGTGCAAGGACTTTAGTTGAGAGTCATGAGGAGGTTTTGTTCACGGCGGGCCCTGGCGCCGGCATTCTCTCCCCGTGGTAGTGAAGGAAATCAGAGACGGCATCACACCATCGGTGTGACTGCAGGCACGCATAATTGACTATGGGAATCATCAGCGGTCATGAGCCCGGTCCTAGTGCTTCCCTATCAACTTGCTGAGCTCAGCTGAGCTGGATCTCGTGCTCGCGTCCGATTGTTGGATTGCATGGGATATGAGCCAATGGTAGCCGTTACCAGGAAGGAAGCAGGCTAATGAACATGGGCAGGCCATGGCAGTAAGGTACGGTGTGGCCCTGGGGTTTGTCGGTTTGCAGATTCCCTCCCGCCCGCGGCTCGCTGCTGAGTATTCCATGTGTCTCGAAGGCTGGAGCAGACCATGTTCCGTCCCTGTACACTAGACACATGGCTGCGAAGCCCGGGTGATCCACGATTAACCGTCATCCCGTTAAGGTGGTTGTGCTGAATCGGAGGAGGGCCGGATTGGATCTCGTGGAACTCCACGACGTTGCCATGGCCCCCAACCGTTTTTTTAATTCCCTTTTCCCTTGTATACCTCAGCTGGCAGGAATAAATTGCGTAATGTGTGAGGCATTCGATATGTCATTGTCAGTGGACTTGGGCCTCCCCAGGCCCCAGGCGTCTAGGAGCGCAGTGGAAGCTCAAGATTCCTTCAGAGGAGGAGACCTTGAGACGGTTGGGCGGTAGGATGGGGTGTTTGGGCCGGGATCAAACCATATTCGCGGCACACCATAATGCGGTATCCTTGTGTGTTCCATTGCATCTGATGTGGCGTCCAACGTCGAAGATGCGTCGGTCGGCAAACCCTGTTTGTCCAAACAGACGAAATCCATGCGACGTTGAGAGTGTGACCTGGTGCATGATACAACAGCGGGGTTGAAGGCGCAGGTCATGTAAATGGGACGGGCGGGAACTCCCAGAGCAGCGCAATGTGCTGCTAGTGGCTTACCATGCACCCTTGGTGGTCCCGGGCCCCAGGCCCCAATGGGGGGGACAAGTCCACGCTTTGGGCCGTTGAGATTTCATCCCAAGGATAGGCCTGTTGCGCGTGTTGCCAAGGGACACACCTGCTTCAGTACGGCAGAGTTGGGGAACTCGGTCGTGTGCCGTCGATGGTAGTGGGGTAGAGTCAGTGCGACATGTCTTGGATCGTAAAGCGCCCGCCAGGCGCCTGTGTCGTAGATTGAGGTAGACGGGCCAGCATCCGTCACTCAGTGTACTAGACAGAGAGAATTTAGCCTCGCGACATCGTCCCTCGGGTCGCAATCGAGCCGAGAGGGCTGTGGATGTTGGCCGACGCAATGAATAGCCAGAAGGGGGATAGAAGTGGTGGTGAAGTGTAGCACACTGGAGGCGGAGGAGGCATTAAGTTAGAAAGAAGAGGGGTCGCCGCTTGCGACCGATGAGGGATAGTTGGGTATGGCGGTGCTATGTTTTTGAAGTAACATTTTCTTGTCGATAGCGAGGCTCACGAAAGAATTTGCGAACAGCAAAATGTGTAGCCTGTAGCCAGAGGTGAGGTACGATTACCTGTAGGCAGGATTAACTGAGGTGTCATTCGAGTGCACCTGCTGCTACCAATTCCGAAGCTCCTTCCTTGCTTCCGTACCTCAGGTTAAGGAAGGTATGGTACTGAAGTGCCTACTTGTAAGGTAGGTAGTCAGCTGGCCATTGATTGACTTGAATGTTGCCTGGTTGAAGGGCACCCTCAACCCGCGCCTTCCGGCTCGAGCAATGGATGGCACTTACTTGAGAAGAATCAAAAGGAACAGAGGAAGCAACGAGATGGCCGGCACCTTCCCTGAACTGCCCGTTCCCGAACCCGCGTCACGAAACGAACAGGAAGGACCCTGCCACGCTCTCTGCCCAAGATGACCAGTCTGTCCCTGCATCGCCAGCTCCTCTTCATCTCCAAGGGGTGCGCCTCGAGGTAAACCGTAAAAGTTCCTTGGGCGGCCATCTCCGTCGTCGTCCTTCAGCCTCCCGACATCAAGGATGACGATTCTCGACTTTGCCTTTTCGTAACTGGACCCAACCCTGAATAAGGTAAGGGTTCCTGTCTCTTCTCTTCACCTCAAGCTGTGTACAAGCTGACTTCTACCTAAGGTATGTACAGAAGTATCTCGCACCTTCCTGGCTCTGTCTCCACCTCACTCCGCTCTGCGACAGTCTCCGAATCTCTCCCTCCACCACCAACTACGCAGGCCGCCGTATCTACCTCTTCGCAAATACGACGTTTCTTTAGTGCCCCCTCACTGCGTCGGCTGTGGCTCCTTACGCCAGCTACTCGGGCCCTCAAAACGATCCGAAAATGCAAACTCCAGTCCACGGTCCCACGCGGCCCTGATGGTTAAGATCTGGGTCAACCGAGGCTGCCCGGTACCGCCCTTGATTGGTTGGCTAAGGCACCACACATGAGCACTCGCCCCCACCTGAAGCCCGTGACGAAGTTATCGGGATGCGATGCGAGCAGCGAAGCCGACGTCCATGATCTGACAGACCGGGCAAGTCAACGAGCCCGGGTGATTGGCCTTCGTTGACTCTACTCCAGGGCTTGCTGCGGAACCAATTTGGCGGCCGCGCACGTTCTTTCGATCTCGCCCGCTCATCCTTGATCAGTCCCTACCAGCCTGCTGCCCCGTCGCGCCAGCCCAGCGCTATGCCCTGGGTTCAGTCTCGCGTCGTGCTAGTGGCGCGCGTTTCCCGGAACCCTTCGCCCCCGTCGTCATCCTCTCCCTACGCGAACCGAGCTGATGGAACGCCGACGAAGGGCTCCAGGACCTGCGCGTCATAGTCTGAACCACCATCACCAAATTCAATTGCACGTTATCCCGCACCACCACCCGCGTCCATTCGTCCCATCTACGCGCACCCAACCAAGTACGCAGCCAAACCAGACCAACAGGCACTGTGCTAGCTCCTGTCAACCAACCTACCAACAGATCTGCGACGACCCGTCGCAGAGTCGTCTCTTGACTGCGTATTAGCATCATACCTTGCAGACAGCGAAACAGAACACCCGCTCGTGCCGCCGGAAGCCGCACCAAGAAGAACCTCGGGGTTTTCCATCAGAATTGATGCACGGCAACCCTTTGAACAGTCAACGGCGGAAACGGACCTGCTGTGCGCGTCTGGCTGGCATGATGCGACAGGCGGCAAGACTACCCTATATGGCTCGAAAGGCTTAGCCAAGTAACGCTTAGCCGGATTGTGGTGAAGGAGGCCTTGTTCTCTCCCCCCCCCCCCACCCTCTCTGTTTCTCTCTATCCATCCACACCTGCCAGTGATCACTTGACTGATCAACTTGTTCGATATGCGCCCCATCGGCCAGCCAGCGAGAAGCTATCCAACGCCCGTCCGTCCCATTTGGCAGCAAGATAGCCACCGCCCCTGGGCCCAGAGGCTTGTGCTGACAGCACCGTCGCGCCACGAGCGACTAAGGCAGACCCAATCGCCTGTCAGACTTTCTTTTTCCGTCCTTAGCGGTCCATTCTGGCGGGAGGGGCTACCCCCCTCGCCAGTTCCACCGGGCTCATGGATTTTCTTGGGTGCGTGCAAGGTCGGCGCACTAAGTCGTCATGTAACCGGTACCTCGAGAGTACTCGTACCGAGCTCATGGGTCGAGCAGAGACAGCCCCGCCCTCCATTGTCTTGCATCGCTTCACGCCTTTATACACGAGAGACTCACTTGACAATACGTCGCGCGGTTGAGTCACGCAATGACAGAATACTTTCTATAGACTGGTGTCTTGTCTCTTGAGCCCTTCAGTGTTGGATTTTCTCATGACAGATAGACACACATCAAGGGCCGCTTGCGACAAAGTACCCGCAGGGAACCCTGATGATGGGCAACCGACATGGGTCTTCACCACCTTGCAGGCCCCGGCTACGCGCTAAGGCGGAGAGACAAGGGGGCTCGCGCAAGGACCGGGGCCTGCCGAGCATGCGACCGCGCGCCGCCCGCTACCTAAAGGGTACTCCCGTTTCTGCCGTTTCGTTGTACATATCCCGCATATCCATCTCCCCCTTCAACGCGAACGGTCCTAGGTAGATAATAATAATCTTCCTCAGCCCGGGATCAACACCTACCCTCATGTGCACCACCTTGATCGCCAACGATGGAGGGCACACAAGAGGTCCATGACGGCCCAGTGAGAATCTCTGCTAAGCTTGCATACGAGACTAACCAATTCCGCTGACAGCTGCAGCGTCGTACCACCAATTGTGGCACTAGGCCAAGTATCCAAATTGATGACACAGCAATTAGGTTGACCGCTCGATAATGCAAGCCATTGGCAACCAGGGTAACCAGGGTTCCATCCTACTGCAACAAGAAGAGGGAGGGAAAAGGAAAGGGGGGAAAAACGTCGCTGTGTTGGAACTAAGGTAGTTATTATTCACAGTTGACACAACGCGAACTGTTCCACGAAGTACGGAGCAGCCATCAACGCCAGCTGACAAGGGCAGGAAGAAATGAGATTGCTGTGCCGTGCATGCCGTGCATACCGCCAGAAGTGGATATCTATCTCAACAGTTGATGCAAGTACATTAAGCAGCGCCTCCTGAAAATGTTACAGCAAGACCTTCCCTCGACAGCCACAACGCTCAAACCTTATTCATTCATCATCTAACTTAACTTTGGGATAGAAGTGCTTCGTGGGGCGTGCGCACGTTGTTAGCCTTTCGAACTCTCAATGTTCTTCGTGATTTGATCTCTCGCATCGTCGCTTTGCGTTACCACAACGTCTACACTAGACACCGCGCCATCGCTGCCGGACCAAGAGCATCTCGACTAGAGTACTCCACCATGTTGGGAACTCGGCGCCAGGCCATAATCTCTCCCTGAGAATGTGAGGTTCAAAATCAAGTCGCAAGATCGATCCCTATGTGATTCCTCCAGGGTTCTAGCTCCTGTTCAGCAAGTCGCGCGCGAGGCTCCGGTAGGACCTCGCTTATCGGCTGTGCAACGAATACACGGAGCCGAGAACTCATCCTGTGCGATTTCTATACAATTTGAGCACATACCAAGTACAGCTGTCTTGATGGGAAGCTGTCACGCACCACGAAGCCTCATGAGATCTGTGGTTCTTTCCGAACACCGACGAAGCGTTGTCGAGATCCCCCACAACCTGACCGCGAGCACAATCGATCAAAGTTTTGGCCCATGCCTTTACCTTATAGCGCAATGGGGTGGGTGTCTTCGTTGTCGTGGAGATGCAAGTATGTCTAGCGATTGCGCCGGCGACGGATTTCAGCCAGGTTTCTGGGTCGTGTAGCTAACAGCTTCCCGGGGACGGATAACTACAGTGGCGGCCAGTCTGGTTGGCTTTTCAACATTTGCGGAAGCAAACCCAAGCTGGAGCATTCGGCGTCTTCGCGTCCCAAATCTAGGTTCGCTCCCTGCGCGTTCGAAAGACCACATATACATTACTTCCATCGACCGGTACGCGGCTGACGCTACATACGAACTCATTCTAATCACGCCTACATACCACCATATGACACGAAACATGCACTGCGGATACTAGTTCAAAGTGACCTGCAAGGTCAGGTCAGAAAGCAACAAACGCCCGAAAACGAGAAGCACACGCTCTGATAGGATCCTGTAGCATCCTTGGGGTACACTCGCCGTTCCGCGGCCCATTTGTGTAAACTCCAAATGCATTACTGTAAATATCAGCACAGCAAATCAAGCCAGGAATAACCTCCTATTCCGCTCGCAAGTGCTGCGGGCCGAGTGAACAGTGGAATTGCGGGGCCCGTACGACAGATATCTTTACTTGTCGGCAGCTCCTCTTTCCACGAGTAACTTTACGTGGTCGGGAATTGGCCGTCAATGTCGGACTCTGGATTTTCGACATGGGCACAATACGTACGGAGACAGCTTGGCCGACTCAAATGGTGGCAAAACGCAAGGCTTACCTTCTCGAGGGCCTTCAGCAAGCTCATCGACAAGTATCGGACGGTTTTGTGCTTCCTCCAGAGCGAACGTCCATTCCGGACCAGGGTGTGATTGTCTCTTCTATAATCTGACGAAAGCATACCTCCGACACGCTTAGCTTGCAGCAAGCACACGTTGGACGAACCACGGGTTTGCGCGACTGACACTGATGGAGCTCACGAACCACCTACATGACCGCCGACAGTGCGACGATGGGCTTTTCTGGTTAATATGTCGAATTGAACGCTTCATTCCGATGCAGCGTTTCGACATGCCGCATCGAATGCCAAGATTGTTTGAGGTGGACACATGCTTTGTAAGAATCAAACCCCCCCCCCCCCCCCCAATTGCGTACCTGTAAGACTACGGCACGCATGCCACCACCTGGCCAAAATCAAACGAAAACAATTCCATGACAAAACCACAAGACTTCAGAGAAACAAAAGTAGCTAGCTCATTGGTCATAGTTTCAAGCCAGTCTACAAAATGGCAGCGGCGTGCGCTCAACAGAGGCTCAGTGTCCGGTTTGACCAGGGAACGGCGGAAGGGTTTTAAATTGGGTGTGCAGCCCGTCAACAGCCTGTCAGCGTTGCACGCAAAGATCTGGCGCTACGTGCCATCACGGCAGCCAGGTAGAAGGTACTCGGGGTACTTGTCCGGGCTCGCAGCCATGAACGGGGCAGAGTTGGTGTTGCCGTCCGGTCTTGTCCAAGATGATTGGATGGTTGAGGGGACATTAGGTTAGAGAGCATCACGTGACATAAAGTGTATGCATGCAGCCGCCTCTGGCCCGTCGCTCCCGTCCAGTTCCCCAATTTTACCTTTGATTCCCTTGTTCTCACGCTCCACGGCGGGCCAGGGAAAAGGAGACAAAAACCCGCTTGGCCCGATCAAGACCACGACTTGGGATCACGCACCTCTCAACGTCGCCCATCAGAGAAGATCCATCCCAGTGTCATCGCCATCTATCGACCTTGTCCCTGTTTTATGGCATCTGCTTGGCTTGAGGTTGGAATGAGTGCATCTCGGTACGACGGTTAGCGACCACAATCGGGGGCCAATGTGACCACTCGCGGCCCCTCATTGCCTGCCTCGGAGCCACCCAGCCATCGAGTTTCTGGTGGCTGTTAAGCGGGCTGCAGACGTGGCTAGCAAAGCTGTGCTGGGGTGGGTGGAAGCAAGGGACATGACAGTTGCATTTCCATTCCCACACACAGGAGATGGGAATGGATAATTCCGACCATGCGGCGAGACGAAACGAGATCAGCCCAAGAAGAGAGGTCGACAACCACAGCGACGGTGCCGGCGAAGGCGACGGCAATGGCGACGTGTCAATCGCTCTGGAGGGTCCAGAGGCTGCCTGAGATGCATGTCGCGGCCTGACCACACCTTCGCCTCGAGACGCGCAGCCTGGTTTTCGCCGTCAATCACAGAGCAGCAGAAGAGTGGTCGCCGCCGAATCAAGCGCATCGTTTCCTGTGACCACGAGGAGCCACCTCAGACATGGGAGAAGAAGTGACTTGGTTGTACAGTGCGAGATGTACCGACCGAGACGAACTGCAATAGTTCCAACACGCCAGCCGGGAAGACCTGGCCAGTTTGGAAAGATCAAACAAACAAGGGAGAGACGTATTTCTCGAATTAAGTTCGGCAGCCTGAACGGCCCTACTACATAATTCATGAACATCAGACGGGCGGGAGAAGGAAGCCCTGGACTCCTGGAGTCGGGAATGAGTGCTTCTGTGCTATTTACGCCCGAGAATCCTACGGTCTTCCCAGGTGCCCAGGATGAGATCCTGAGGCCATATCGGCATCTCACAACAAAGTGGGCGTTGGTTGTCGACAACTCCCTCCTCAGAGAGAAAGAGAACCTTGGGAACACATCGCATGCGCGTTCTCACCCTCATCGCCCACCATCGTCATTCATCTCTTACGGTACACGGCGTGGAAAAGGCTTCCTCCCGTGGGGTCAAACATCAATGAACCGCCGCACACTACGATAACAAACTGGTCGCTCTTGCGATACTAGCAGCTGGAGTCTGCATGGCGCCAGCAGGGCCGTCGTGTAACTCCGAGATGCAGATGCATGGCTAGCATGTACTGAGCCGTGTACCCGCGTACCCGTATACCCGCGTACCTAGTCACATCAATCGCCTCCCACGGGACCTCGGCGGCATGCACGCTGGACGGGTGGATGGTGGAGACTCACCCTCACCCGTAACGCCAGGACGCCAGGACAAGGGCGGAACGGCGCAGCGCGTTGTAGCGAAAGGAGAGGGCCGCCTGCCAATTAGGCTTGGGCCCATGCCGGATGGACGATTGACGGTTGCTCAACAGACTTCCCGCTGCGCACTAACTCTCTCACACCAGGGTCATAGCCATTCATCCCGTAGACCGCTACAGACGGTTTTGAGCCCAACGGCGGTTGCTGCATGACCAGGCTGATCACCTCGATAACCACACTCATTCTCTTCTTGCTTTTCTCCAAACCCGAAGTTGGCCGATTCGAGGCCGACAGCATTGTTGTGTTGTCTGCCAGTCCCAAGACTGGTCTCACAGGGAAAATGAGCAATTGAAGCGATGGGTAAGTTCATGGAAGGTGAGCTGCAGCTAACGTTGGTCGGATGCCAACTGCTGCTAATGCGGCAGCAGCCACAAACCCCCCCCCCCCCCCCCCCCCAGAAGAAATGGCACTAAAGCGGAGGATATTCACAGAGATGTTTACAGCCCACAGAGAAAAAGCCAGCCTGCTGAGTGAGCGCACATTTACGAGATGGTGGGGAGATATGGGGACCAGCAGTCACGAAAGCTGCGAGGATGGCTGGTCTTGACAGGATGGATATGGCCGAGGACGCATTACGGCGGCAAAGCAGCGGTGAGCAGAAAATCTGACCTTTTAGTCGTGTTATGAGCGCAGAGGACTCAACTCGTTGGTTAATCGCACCGGCGGTAGTCTATCTTTTTGGTTCGCCCCTTGGATTCTTTTTTCTCACTCAATTGCCGATCTCGCCAGGGCTCCGCGGTCAGAACTGACCGGCGATTTTCAGTTTGTCTCGACCGCTTTTTTTTTTTTTTCTCCCTCTTTTTTAGTTCGGCTTTGCATGGTGTAGCCCATGAGCCCAGGAAGTCGCTGCGTCGTGCGATGCAGGAGTTTGTTGGTGGCCGACAAACGAGCAAAGATGACATGTCAGATCTGACAAGAATGTCGTCGTCGCAAGTCTCACAAAAGCAACTGGTACAGGTCCTCGGCAAAGATGTCAATGGTAGCATACCCTGCAGTGCTAGACCAAGCTCGTGGGGACGTCGGACGAGGACTTTTGGCAAAGCGGCTGACGGATCTGGGGCCCTTTGGGGGGGCTTTTCTCATTCCTACCCTGCACAAGGCGGGCGAAGCGAATAATCTCAACGAGGCACCCAAACGGCAAGACGAGAAAGCACGGATGAGAGATCTGAGAAGGTGCCGTCATCTGACCGCCTTCACTTTGGATGGATGCTGCGTGTGGACGACGGCATAGACGCAAGAGACGCAGAGGGTGAGGGGCTATTTCTTCTTCGTCTTCTTATGCTTCTCCTCTCGCGCCGACGCCGCCCACACCACCCCATTCATCCAGCCATCCATCCAGGAATGGTCCAACAAGTTCTTCTTCCTTCTCCCCGCCTGTCCGCACATCACCGAGAAGCCCATGGCCCCCCTCCACAACCCCGGCCATGTGTTCGTGGCCGATGCGGATACCCTGCGGCAGCAGATGCAGGCCAAAGAAGAAATGGCCCCTTGTCGTCGCTGTCACAGCCAGCCCATTCGATGCGGTGGTGATGATGACCTCTCGTGCAGGATGCACAAGTGCGGTACTTTGGTTGGCCCTCTCCGCTCGCGCCGCCCAGTCCCAAGGCAGCCGGGCGGGCATCTTCCACCGTTCTTCGTCCACGTCGCCCATACCCGACTCGGACCTCAAACCGGGGCCTGGGCTGCTTGGAAGTCGACCTACTTCGGGCCACCTGCATGTGTATACTGGTCACCACCACAAAACGGCTCGGATCAGTCAGGCGCCGCGGCGATATTTCGTGCTACGGGCTCCAACTTAGCCGCTTGGGCCCGTCACCGCCCGCATGGTGCTGCAGTCACAAGCGGCGGACCGATGCGGCCTGCAGCAGGATCGGCGTCGATCCGCTTTGTTCTCACTACCAAACCTGTACACGGCAGCTGTCTGTCTGTCTTCGTTGTCTGTTTGAAGTCCGGCGACCCGTAAGCCCCGGTCGCACCGTACTGCGGTATGGCAACCCCGTCCCCTCCGGCTGTTGTGCCTCCGCTTCTTCGTCTCTCCCTCTTGGCAGTGCGTCGAAGCTGTCGTTGCTTTTTGTCCCGGTCTCCTCCTCCTTGGACCATCTGTATTGTTGTCCTCGGCGGAGCTGATGTTGGGGACCACCTCGCATTCATCCATCTCCCTCGACACCCCATGCTTTCGCCGTCATCGCCGATTACTATTACGCCCTGCATGCTTGCTCCTAGTCTGTAGTCTGGAACTCCCGTCGACCGTCCGTGTGTGACTCGCTGCGTGCAGCTCGTCTGCAGCCTGTGTTCATGAGACATATTCCTCTGTCCATACCATACGTGTATGTGAGGAGTGAGGTGTCAGTTCCTAAGGTACTGTCCAACCTGCCACGCTTGCGGTGGATTCTCTCGGACGGCTTGCCACTTTTCCTCGCCCAGCTCCTTGGGCTGTGTAACCTGATTTGGGTCGGGTCCCTGGGTGCGTTTTCGCATCCCGCCTGGAGCGGTCTTCGGTCGCAGCGAACAGAGAGACACTCCAGCAGCACGCACACCGGGGTCACCACACGCACCGATTCCCCAGCTGCCTCTCCTGCCCATGGCATCGTTGGCTTTAGGGAAAGCGAGACACATAACGTGCTCGCATGCGTATACACATAGGTCCCTTTCTGGGCGGGGAAATCCAATCCAATCCTATCCGCTCTTGGTTCCACACCCCCGACTCGACGTCGTCTTATCAGACACTGTACACGGCCCCTTGCGTGGGGGAAAACCGGCCAGGGAGGGGTGGGACGGCGCGAACGGGGAACGGGGGACAGATCTCACCTCGCCTCGGATTCGGGGAACACGCGATTGATGAACTGTAGGTAGTCCTGACTACTCTCCAACCGAACCTCACAAGACAAGATTCCCACCCAAACCCAGAGAGGCATGAACTGTCTCAGACAAGTTTAACCACGTGACTGTTCCTCGCTCTCTCTCTCTCTCTCTCTCCCTCTCTCCCTCTCTCCACTTTTGCACCCCGCGCCACGCGACTCGGGACATCGACCACCTCCCGGCGGGGCCGTCTGCAGTGGGACCTGAGAACGCCGCGTCTCCAGCCTGTCCGCCGCCGGCCGGACCATTTTCGACCTGAATTGGCCGGAAACTCCCCGCGAATGTTGAACAAAAAGCAACCTCGAAAAAGCCGAGCTTTGGAAGGAATCATTCAAGGAAATTCTACCTCACGCGATCCGCGCCAAATAGAATATCGGCCGGAAGGGCCGCCCACCACTGTTTGCTGACAATCGAGTCCTCCTCTGACCAAAAAAGATAGACCAAAAAAAAAAAAAAGGCGGGGAAGAAAGAAAGAATTCGGTTTGCGGAAAAACACTGTTTGGCATGGAACAACAACAACAACAATTCCAACCTCCAACCTCCCAACCACAACAAACCAACGTTCCCCAGACCGAACGAAAGCTTGCTGCAAGGCACATCAGCAGTAATTCGTTGTTGAATCAAAAAAGTCCAAGGTAGCAAGAGTCCTGGGCGCGCGATGGCCGACTCCGATACCGTCGCCGCCAACAAGGCACACTTTGAGTGCGTACCTATACACCCAGCACTCATTTTCTCTGCTTACGCCACACACACACACACACACACACACACACACACACATACACACATACAACCCGTCCGTCTCTTTCCGCGGGGCCGATAGCAGGCCGCTAAGTTACATCCGATTTTCCCACTATTTTCCCCCTTCCCCGGGTTCCTGCAGATACACCCTTCACATTTTTGGTTCGATCCAAACGGGAAGGGAGCGGTTGCCAGGTAACACCAGGCCCGGCCCCGTTGATCTCGACTTCGTCTGATGGGAAAACCCGAAACGAGCAGGCCTGCTTTCTTTCACAATTCTTGATGGTCGCCCTGCCCCCCGGAGAACTAACGTGATGCGTATCTTGACAGCAAGCTCGCCGCCGAGTACGACACCAAGTATGAGAAGACCATCTCGCAACTCGAGAGAGAAATTCGCAAGCGGAAAGACTTCATTGGCGTAGACTGGGCGGACGAGGACGAAGACGACGAAGACGACAACGGCAACACCTCGACCGCCGAAACGGCCCCTCCGGCCAGGCACAGCAGGTCAGTGAGCCTGCTCGACTACGCCTGTGGGACAGGCCTGATATCAAGGGTGAGTTCGGTCCCGTGAGTCGTGCTCTGGTCGAGTCTCTCAGCTAGTTCCCCGGATGCCGACTTTCCTGTTTGCGTGCCTTGCTTCCTGTACGACTACTTGGGTACGCACCCAACGTCGTTCCCGTGTCACGACAAACACTGCACCGCGAAAGACCACCATCCTGCATCACCAAAGACTGACAACCAAACTCCTGCCCTCGTCTATTTCAGGCTCTCGTCCAGTTCACCACGCACTGCGTCGGTATCGACATCTCGGAAAACATGGTAGCTGCCTACAATGCTCGGGCCGAGAACCAAGTAAGTCGCTCCTTTTTTTTCCTTTTTTTTTTTTTTTTTTTCAACCTCACCCGCAGACGCACACAAAATACCACATTGCTACAACACGACATGGCACATTCCCGTTTCTTCCGGACAACAATACAAGCGCGCTGCCCTGTTTGGCACCGATCCGCTTGGCACTCTAGAAAGCGGCGAGGCGCCAGCACCTAGGTAGTGGCGCGCAGTCCTTCTACGCCTCAAATCCGTTGCGCCTGCGCGCGCCCTTCGTCCTCGAGCACAGACGGTCGTCTGGTCCGGTCTTTCAGTCGATCTCACCTTGGTCTCATCTCAGCCCTGCTGACCCCCGATGACCTGTAGCGGGCGCGGGCGGATGACTGCGTGCGTGCGTGCGTGTGTGCGTGTGTGCGTGTGTGTGTGGCGTGTATTGGGTATTACGCAGTAGGTGTTGTGGCAGACTTTGACACAGGGCCGCGCCGAGACGCGCGCACACACACACACACACACACACACCCGAAGGGACCGACCGACGGACGACGACGACGAGTCATCGATTCACCCCCTCCCCTTCCCTCCGAGTCACCTTTTTCATATTTTTTTTTGGGGGGTTTTCTGCCCCGAAGTATTCATCTCATCACATCCCAGAAGGCCGAACGCGGGCCGGGTATGCACGAAATTTGCAAGAGAAATCACATCCCTGACTGTGACCGGACAAACTCTCTCTCTCTCTCTCTCTGGACTAGATTATGTTACGGAGAAATCAAAATAAATAAAGAAAAAGAGCTCAGCTGACCCGAACTTCGCCGAACAGGGTCTGAGCACCGACGAGATGCACGCGTACCAGGGAAACTTGACGGACCCGTCCGACCCGGATCCGGCGGCCTTTTCCGGCGCCGCGTTCCGCGACTTTGACGTTGCCGGCGTGGGGCTCGGGTTCCACCACTTCCAAGACCCGGAGTTTTCGGCCAAAAGGCTGGTGGAGAGGCTGAGACCCGGCGGCGTGTTTGTCATTCTCGACTTTTTACCGCATGAGAAGATGGATGATGCTTTGGCGGCCTCGACAACGGTGATGCATCACGGGTTCTCGGAGCAGAGGATGAGGGCCATCTTTGCGCAGGCTGGGGCTGGGAAGGACTTTGCCATGGAGGAGCTTGGGAGCGGTGTTGTGTTTGGTGGCCATGGGCATCATGACAGTCACGGTCATGCGGCGCCGAAGGAAGGGGTGAAGAGACGCGTATTCCTGGCGAGGGGAACGAAAGTGTAGATGAGAAACGCTCATGCTCATGACAGCTGATACGGACTGGCCGAGAGCTCTACTCTATTGAAAGAGAGACGGAATTACAAAGGACTTGCTGAACTGCCCTTTCTAGTCATCTACTTCTGCGCCGCTTGCTCCTTCTCGATGATATCGACGGCGAATGCGCCACCGAGCAGGATCGCGGGCTCATCGATGTTGTGATGTTCGTAGCTATGACGAGTCCGTAAGTAATTGTTGACTTGCACATATAAAGGGTAAGGCAATTCTTCACGATCCTACTCACCTCAGAGTGCCGACACCGCCGGCTTCAAGCAGGAATGCCGGGCCGTCCTGGAGACTTTTGCCAGCCCAGCGCATAGCGAAGGCCCGGAGGATGTGGCCGTGAGCAACGACTAGGACGTCTCCCTTCTCGGCGTTCTTGTTGCCGATGACAGGGGAGTGCCATCTGTCGCGAATGTCCTTAATCAAACGGTCCAAGCGTTCCGTGACGTCCTGAGGGCTCCTTTGTAGGATGTACGATTAGCTGATATTCTATTGGTTTCTTCTGAGTCGTACGAATTTGCGTAGACGCAATTTTAGCAACATTTATGTGTTTGCTTCACCTTCTCATGAGATGATAACAGAGGATAGCGCAGAGCATTAGGAAGGAAGCACTCACTCGCCACCGGGACAGCCGTCGCGCCAGATGTCCCAGTTCTCAGACAAGCCCTTCTCCTTGCGGATGCGACGTATCTCAGGCGTCGTGATGCCCTCGTAGTCACCGTAGTCCCACTCGCGGATGTCCTCGGTGACCTCGACGCATGCACTACACTCAGGACCGCCGCCCTCAACTTGGCCGTGCTTCTTCCAGGGAAGCTCTTCGCTGAGGCCAAAGTTTAGTAACTCGAAGGTGCGTTGGGCACGCTTACGAGGGGAGACGTAGCTGGGAGACTTTTAGTAGTTGCACTGGGATAGGTTATATGCGGGTGTTGAGGCAGCCAGGTATGCCGCGGCACCAGTTTAGACCGCGCCGGGCCAGTGTCAGGGAGAAGGAGTACAACGAAGAGTACGAACATGTGGGATATCTTCCTGGGCACAATTAGGCGATCATTTCCTACCAGAGCCCGGCCAGTAGCCCGGACACGTTTCTCGCCGTTGGCCGTGAGAGGGATGTCGGTGGTGCCGGTGTGGCGGCCATTGAGGGACCATTCCGTCTCGCCGTGACGGATGACGAAGGCACGTGGAGTCGTCATCGCGGCGGTGCTTGTTCCTGTTTCTGCAGAGCCTCACAGTGATTTTTTATTGCGCTATTGATGAGGCGTTGACAGCGGATGCAACGTCGGATGAGATGGAAGGAACGCGGCAGGCTCGGCTGGCGGGATTGGTGTGGAGGAAGTTTATGCGATCTCTACCACCCCCTCTATTGGCTGAGGGAGGGACGCAAGGATATCGAGTTAGTTATTTCCGTTGGTCCGTTCTGTCGCAGAGATATTTAACGTCGGCGCATGAGAGGAATCATCGGGCAATTGTGCAGGAGCGAAAGCAAAAAGTTGAGATGACGAGGACCGAGTGACGTTTGCCCTTTGACACTTTTGGCTTTCCAGCCGTCCCGCCCTCCCGCTTTCGCGTCAATCTTCAGCCCAACTCCGCACAGAAGCCGCGGGAATCATGGGAGAACGGGGGCGAATCAGTGCCTTGACATGGGTTTGCCATAAGGTATCCTGCGAGCGCCAACTTTGACTGATTGAGATCCATGGTCCTAGCCCATCATCCCGCCCTCCCACGAAATCATCCAAGACTGAACGCTGGGGAGGCAGTGCTCTGCCGTCTTCCCACGCAAGGTATGTTTCTCTGATTGTCCCCGGGACTCAAGCCCGATGAGACAAGCATTCTTGTCACTCCCCGGCCTTGATCCCCTGCGTCGTGTTCGCTCCTTTGTTTCGGAGAGCGGCACAGCTTCGCAACCCATCTCGCGTGCACTTGCCGCGTGTTGCGTCCCATCATCCATCGCCGCCTGGCGTTGCAACAGACGTCTGGCTTCATGCGTTGGTGACCTGGGATGGACAAGGGTATAGAAGAGGGCGGGTGCAGCCAAAGACAGCAAGTGTTGCGACGGACCAGACCAGGGCCTTCGATGTTATGAGTGGGAAAACGGGAGTATTCTCGCTTAACGGCGGCTGCTGCCGAAAACGAGCGACGTAGGATGGTGTAATCGTGTTTGTCTGAGAGGAAGATGCGAGTAAAAGCATGATGGATGAGAGAGTGCCAGCGAGGGGTTAATGGGTAGCGCAGAAGGAAGGGGGGGGGAGGGGCCAGCAAAGATACTCTCAGGGAGTTTGTTTCACGCACCAGATAGTGGCAATGGGTAATAAGCACCGCTTAGAAAACAAGACCGGGGGGGAAAACGCACCTTGGTTTATTATATCGGTCGCTCGTTCGCCTTTTCCAGATAATGCAGGCAGGCGTAAGAGGGAAACAGCCTCTGCAACAACCGGAAGCTTGAAATACGGCACATATATATCAGTAAACAACTTTCTCTCGTCTTCTTACACAGTTCTTATCGAGGTCTTTGCCAATTCGAGCATCAGTCATGGCCGACGTCACACCAGGCGCAGGTCGATTACTAAGAACACCGGGGCGTCCAGAACCACCAGGTCCACCACGGCAGCACCAGCAGCAGCAGCCACCACGAAGCGAAAGCCTTCCAGCAAGTCTTCAGCGGAGCCCCGTCGTTAGTGTTTCCGCTTCCGGCCGCTGCTCCCACGGCGCCGCGTCTGCTGCCGTTCACGCTTTACACTATTGTCCGACAGTAGTCCCGGAGGCGATCTCGCTGGAGCTCGAAGCTTGGCCCTCGGAACCGTCGTCCCCGTCCACCACAACCAACGACGGCGACTCGTCCGAGTGCGATTCGACGATCCCGACCCTGAGACGCAGGTTTTCTCATTCGTCGCTCGGCAGGTTGCGAGGACACACGCGAGCGAATTCTGTCGATTCGACCACGACGGACTCTTCGGTTACTTCCTCGCTGTCGACGTCTTCGACACGGTCGCGCTGGAACATATTTGCCCCGGTGCTGGACGAATTGACGGCTTCGAATCATCGTTCCAACTACGCCTTCGACAAGAGGAGTCGACAGGCCAGGGAACTTTGGAGGGAGTACTGGTGAGGTTTGGATCCCGTTGAGAGAGACAGGTAGGAGAAGCGGAAAATCACACTTCACCATAATGAGTGGGTGGACAAAGTTCCGCGCCGGCCTCACTGCGGCTGGCTGCGCCGCAATCATCTTCGCAGGCGCTACCTACGGTGCCGGGCTCAAGACGCAGCAGGAGTGGAAGGAGGTGAGCAGCAAGACGCAGTATCCCATGCGTAGTGGACGCTGACCTTTCTGGCCTCGAAGGAACGGACGAAATTCCACGCATCTCCGTACGACGAGCAGATCACCCTTCTCGAGGGCCAAAGAAGCCGGCTTCTGTCAGAAAGACGCAACTACGAAAGGAAAGCAGCAGCCCTGGAAGAGAGGATACGTGAAAGGGAAGCGAAGAAGCCATAACGCTAGAAGAGGTCTGAGAGGATCCCTGTTCGAGGCCTCTGCTACTCGACACGAGCTATTGGGAGAGACAGAAACCCAAAGTCGTATCGCGCACGACATCAATGCCACCAAGGTCGTCGTCGAGTGACCAGATCCTGAGCATAACGGCGCGCGGGAGAAGTTGCGAGCTTAAATTGCAGCTTAGAGCAAGAGCTGACAGGGCTGTCGTAGACATAGATGCACCCATCAAGATATGGTAATGTAGATGAGGGATGGTCCGCCAACACTACGCAGCGATGTACCAGTAATTATACTTAAAACGACCCCGCAGTCACCGTACAGCGAAGTGTAGCGTAATGAATCTTGGCCGTTACATTCATCAGACTGTCTATCTATGCCCTGATTCGTGTCCCTATGCCATTTGTTCGTTTTGCATGCCATCCATAACCTCGTTCCCGCTCGTAAACGCCAAGGCCGATGTGCTCCATACTTCTACCAGCTCTGCATCTACTCCGTCTTCTCCTCGACCGTAGGCAGAGGGATGGCTCTGTAGAGGAGAATCAGGGCAGAGTGGGACTCACCACCACCGGCGAGAGCATCAATCTTATCCGGTGTGACTTCCGACACCTTGTCGTCGTTGAACCACCACCACTTGCCATCCTCCTCGCCCTCCTGGCCAGTCTTGGGGTCGATAGGCGCAGTCTTCTTCACATACGCTGTGTAGTGACCGCTGTCGGCGCTAGCACCCTGGTGAGTGACAACGCCACGCAGCTCATAGATTCCTGACTGGTTGGCGCCCTCGTCCTTGACAAGGTCCTGGTTGACCAGGGCGTACAACTCCTTCTTGGCAGCCAGTAAAGCGGCATCCTTCTCGGCTTCGACTTCGGCATCGGTCTTGTAAGTCTCCGCCATCTCGGTATCGCCATCGGAGCTGGTAGCAATAGGCTTGCCCTCTCTTTCGGCCTTCTTCGCGTTTGCTTTCGCCAAGGCTGTCTTCTCCTCCTTGGTCGGGGCTCCAGACGATCCCGCGACGTCACCACGGTCGTTGGGGTTGACCTTGCGCCTCTTGCGAGCACGCTCAATGTCCTCCTCATCCTTGCGAATCTCGCGCACCTTGTCACGAACGGGGATCAAAGCCTTCTTCAGCTCGTCGGTGCAGAACTCAACGACATCAAGCTCGTGCGGGAATGTGACCTTGCGCATGATCTTGGCCTTCTTCTGTACCTCACGCTTCCAAAAGAAGCGAACGAAGTGAACAGTGAGGTACTTGGGCAGCCGTGAGATCTGAGACTTCTTCGTATAAGTGGTGTCTCTATCCAACACAGACGACTTCTTCTCCAGCGTCTCTGTCAAGCCGGCCAGGAGACCATCTCGCAAGTGGTTGATATTTTGGTCGATGTGGCAGTTGAGCTTGAGGAAAGGCTCACGGGACTTAAGTGGCTCTTCGCCAGCATCTCGGGCGGTCTGATCATCGACCTCGAGGCTAGACTGGAGCTCGCCAGCCATGTATCTATCGATGAAAGAAGTGCCTTCCGACTCGGAAAGCTTCTGCTTCAACTGGATAAGGATTTGGGACCAAGCCTCCTCGGCATCCTGCTGGGCATATCCGTTTCCGGACTTGGACTTCTCGGCGAACTGAGGATAGACCATGCGCAACGTACTGAGGAAAGTAAGCGGGGGGATGCTGCCTTGAGTCTCAGACATGTTCTTGTAGAGGTCCGTAAGCTGAGTAGCAAGGTCGGTAGATCCTAGACCCAAGCTGCTCCCGCCGCCACCGCTGCTAGACTTGTGTGTGGTCAGAGCCGTTTGGAGTTCAGGAATCGATCGGAGGGTTTGAAGGGTCGAGTTGAGGTAGCAGGTGTTGCCCAGGTTCTGTAGACCGGCGGGGGTGGCTCCTTCTTGCTGGGCAGCTTCGGCTTCGGTCATATCCTCCACGAACTTGATCGCCTCTTTGGGCCGAGCGAGGTCTGCGTTCTCTCCGGACGGCTTGCCCATCATCATAAGCGTCGCGCCAGCCTTGAGGCCGAACTTGGCCATGTCGTCATCATCCTTGACCTGCTTTCCCTTTACCAGAACCTTCTGTCTCTCGGGCTCGACACCAGTCAAGCTATAAAGCTGATACTTGAAAGTCTCGCCATTCGAGGAGGTGTCGACCTCGACTTGGTACTTCGTGCCATGGTGGCTGACGGTTACTGAGGGGCGAGAAGTTAGCAAGCATTGAAGGTTGCGATAGCTTGCTAATGGGCTCACCTGGTATTGACGACATCGTTGCAAAGCTTGTAAGGTCGTCGGAGTCAGAAAAGAGCGATGTGTAGGCTGCTTCTAGGACGATTTCCTGCCGCGGAATGTGCAGACGCAGGAGAAGTTTGTTGAAGGCACCCGGAGGTTTGCGTCAGTACGGGTACCTGGAGTGGGTGGGCAGGAAAGATAGGTACCTCAGGGAGGTAGTACATAGCAGCCCACGGAATATAGGCGGGGAAGCGGTGTACCTGCAGGGTCCGTTTCAGCTGCCGATTCGCTTATTGAGATATCCCCTCATAGCATTCCTCTATCTGTGTTCCGCATTCGACCATCTTCCAACGTCTTCGGAGGGCAAAAGCTTTGGACATCCGTTACCAGATTATTCAATAATATGATGTACTCTCTCACTGAATACCCAGTCGCCTGTTAGCTCACATTTAGCCGCAAAAAATGATCCTGCAGGACGTGCGCCCTTTAGCTTGAGTACTTTAGATACTTTGCATTACGAACAAGTCTATCAGGTAGATGCAACTAAAGAGCACAAGCGGGGGATCGCTTCTACGGGACCTTGAGGAGGTCCAGGTTCTTTCTGAATCACGTGGAGAAGGTTCGGGATGACTCAGCAAGGTAAGGTACGGTGATAGCAAGGCATCTTAACGCATTGAGATGGAGCTCTGCGGCGATACTACCCGCCCCACTACGAAACGTCAGGCTTCCGGCAGAGCCAACCTCACGAGCCCCGCGGTCAACCTCCAACCCCAACTACTCAACATCACCAAGGTTGGACGCAGCCAGGTTTTGCCACCATGGTAAGGACTCACAAAGAACTGGAAGACGAATTGAATTGCTGACAAGATGGCATAGTCTCAATCTTTGCGACCCTATCTCCAGGCCGTACGGAGCAGTCTGACGGCCGCCCTGACGCTCTCCAACTTCGCTTCCCAAACCGCCGAACGTCACAACGTGCCCGAGATCGAGGCGCAGACCTCCCCTGAGGTCCTTCTTACCCCTCTTACGATCGCCCGTAACGAAAACGAACGCGTTCTGATTGAGCCGAGCATCAATTCCGTTCGGATATCCATCAAGATTAAGCAGGCCGACGAGATCGAGCATATCCTGGTCCACAAGTTCACGCGCTTCTTGACACAGAGAGCCGAGTCGTTCTTTATTCTGAGAAGGAAGCCTATCAAGGTATACTACACCTGCGAGTGCCGTCCATTTGAGCTTTCGAGCAGCTCAATGCCACGTTGCACACCGCCCCCTTTATCGGAGCAGGCATGGCTGACGACGGTCTCAGGGATACGATATTTCCTTCTTGATTACGAACTTTCATACCGAGGAGATGTTGAAGCACAAGCTGGTCGATTTTATTATTCAGTTCATGGAGGAGGTTGATAAGGAGATTTCGGAGATGAAGCTTTTTGTGAGTGCCAGGAGGGAACTGTGGTTTCCTTGGAGTATAAGACACGCCACTGACGCAACTACAGTTGAATGCGAGAGCCAGATTCGTTGCCGAATCCTTCCTCACTCCCGTAAGTTTGATCTATCCCGTGAGTTTCCCGTTGATCCTTGACGTCATTGACTATTTATCCAGTTCGATTAAAATACTCCATCAGCAAGCGTAAGTCAAGTCGGTATGTACAGGCAGGGGCGCCTTGCGAATGCTCGCAACAACGCAGCCAATATTATGGCCACATTGAAGTTGTCCCATTAAGAATCATGAGTTGGAGTTAGATGTTGGCTCGAGCGCAGCCGGAATGCCGGGATCCACATTGGGCCCGACTTTGATAGCGGTCCGCAAATCCGGGGCTGAGTGGGAACGACGATATGGACCTTATATTTATATAAAAGTCCAGACATGTTTATGACTTTCAACTCTCAGCTGTGCTCACATGCTACATGTGCTCGCCAATGCCCCACGCTTTTGTGTTGTGATTGATCAAGTCTGTGTGTTGTTGGATCCCGTCACGGTCAGTGGCAGTGAGGCAGGAAGAGGGTCCGATCGACCATGTTAAGAAATCCAGCCGAGACCATACCGATCAGCAAATGCCCATGAAATAATTCACGGGATAACTAATTGTCTTGGACTGACCTATCTAAGATGAAATCATGACTCCGTGGCGACGATGGTTGCGCCTCGAGATGATAGCTCGATTCCCGGATGCACCCAGCCCTCTCACTGTCCAGAAGTATGTGTCCAGCAACAGTCCAAGAATAATAGATGCTTGGTTTGAGGGCTCTTGCCACGTAATTGGCCGATGAACTGACCAGATGCTTTAGGGTCCGCACTGCCGCGTCTACCGTGCTAGCCTTGATTGAAGTAAATTTTTGTAAGACTAAAACGCCTAGACGGTTGATATAACCAGGTTTGGTTTCATCCGTTGCTGGTTTTATTTCAATCGCATAACCTCTGCTGTTCTACTGCGGACCATCATTTTGAAATCTTAAGGATAATGCCTGGATAGTGAACACGCGCTCCTTCCTCCACGCAATCCGTATACACCCTCCTTAAGGGAGACTAGCCCCAGATTTTAATAGTAGAAGTCTTCAACATCTCCACAGCCCATGAAAGTCACAACACCACCCTCCAGATGGTCGCTGTTTCTTCAGGGTTTTTTTTTTCCTCCATCCCTGTCCTTATCATAAGCTCACTTTTCCTCATGCTCAACAACAGTTCTTGGCTGCCACTGTCTACTTTCGACTGTCCCCTCCGTTTCCATGCCTCCTCGCCCAGGTCAGGTGGCATCTACTGCTCTCTAGTGACGCCGTAGTTACAGTTCCTCTTTCGGCAGAGTCTGCTTTTCTTTCTCCAATCCTTCCACGTTCTTTCCTTTTCAGGCCGAGAAGTCTGACCTGACGTTTCGTTGACTTCTCGCTACTTCTCTGGCCCCCACTGCTTGCGACCAAGGTACCCTCCTGCCTCATCCGTTTTTCTGAAGAACACCTACCTATCAACACCCTTATTTTCCTCCTTGGCCGCGTCGGTGAACGAATCCCCTGCGGCTCTCAGATCATACTCTCACCTCAGCCCCTCTCAAAGGGAAAAAAAAACCAAAGCTACCTTACTTGTACTTGACTGGTAGGTGCATCATCTTTTTTTTTCCTGCATCACGTCCTACGTAAGGTGGATACTGGCAGGCGCCCTCCGCTCATACTCGATCTGTTTTGCTCCTTCTCGAAGTGGAAGGCAGACTGTTCTTATTCTTCCACCACACCTACCCTCCTTCCACCTCTCTCTTTCACTATCTCTCCTCCCACAACCTGCCCTTCCAAAACACCTCTTTTTCACAACCCTCCCACCTGTCCCCTCTCCTCTCACCACCCTCATTTTCTTGGCCTCCCTCTAACGTCAGGAAAAGGTCAACCAACCAATTCCTCCGCCCTCACCTCCTCCGTCCTTGTACGCGCCCTGTCACAACATCGTCACCCGCCCTCGTCTAATCTGTAAGATACCCTCGTCTTGCTTATTTTTCCCTAGTCTCCCAGACTTCTTCAACAAAGAGGGAGAAAAACCACCCACACAACAGACTCAAACGAAGGCAACGGCCTGCTTGGCCCCTGCTGACACGATTCACCAGCTTTCGTCTTGCACTTACTCAGCTAGCTCTCGCCTTCCCTCAAACTCAGTTGCTGGCTTTTTTTTTTCTTTTCCGTTCTTGCCCACTTTGCAGGGCTTCCTTTTTTCTTTCCTACTTTGGAGTCTTTATCCGCCCTTCGTATCCTTCCGAATATGTCGCTAACCTTACTTTCTCAGAACATCTACTGTCCCCTCAATTGCTCAAGTGCATTGCTATTCGTCATCCATCCTTTGCCCCCATTTGTCATCCTTATTATTACAAGGAAGCATTCTTGGTCATCTGTCAAAATGGCTTATCCTAAGTATGCTGGCATGAATGGCAAGGTGGATCAGAAGAATATGCGCAAGCAGCAACGTCAGACGGCCCGCCGGGGCTCCTTCAAGGTTAGCGACTTGCCTCACACCGTCTCCGAGGAGGCTGAGTATGACGATGAGCCTGGCGGTGTTCGTCTCACTGGTGCCCTCTTCTCCGCCAACTCGGACCAGCTGCAGGGCAAGGCTCCTTCTGAGCTGAACCCTACGTCTTCTCCTTGGGTCCCGGAATCCAACGAAATCAAGAACGTATGTCTAATTCCACTCTTGTTTCATGTCTCGAAGGTGGAACTCAACTCATTAATCTTCCAGGTCCACGGACATTGTGCTGCTCCCCAACAGAGTGCTGCGACCACCACAAATATCGATAGCGGTCCTCTGCTCACTGGAAGCGCCTCGATGGGCAATTTGCCCTACCACACTCCTGTTCGACTGACCAATGGCAGCGGAAGTCAGGATTCTCGGGGCTCTGCCAACACAATCTTTGACACGGGCGTTCCGAGCCCTAGTGATGGCGGCACTCCAAAGCCATCCAACTCTGGCATGATGACCGAACCGCGCAACTTTGCTCCTCGGATCACTGGCAACTTGGCTCACTTGGGAGTTCCTCCCAAGTTCGACTTGAACCGCATTGTCAACGATAATGTGACTTCTTCCATTTCTCGGGACTCCTTTACCGCACAAGCTCCTCAGGGCGGCCCGGTTCAGCCTCTACTCGGCTCGCAGGTGAACACCACGCAGATGCTGATGACTGGTCGACTCCCCTTCGACCCTGCAACCGGCGAAACCATCAGCTTTGATGAGATCCCTCACGGTGGCCAAACCGGTATCGCCAACGGAGCCAGCATTCAGTCGTCCTCCATCGGCAACGGAGGACCGATCCAGGGTGCCCAGGATTTTCCCTCTCAGCAAGCCGCTGGCAACGCCGCTGGAGCTCTCGCTGTCCACCAAGAAGGTCTCCAGTCCTATTCCGGTCAGGGAGACGTGTTTTCCCTCCAGATTGGCTATCCCTCTCAAGCTGCCACGCCTCAGGTCGCTGTTGCGCCTTACCTTGCCACGACTCCCGAGCACATCCGCTCTCAGCGCTCTCCCGAGCTCAACCGCTTGACAGCTACAATCACGGGTCTTCCTACAGTGGAGGCGGCCATGCACCACAACAATTTCCCCTTCGTCGAGCCCGCCAACCGTCCGGGTAAGTTGACGGTCCGAGGTGTTGTTAAGATTGGTAACGTAAGCTCGCCGCGACCCCTCGCTCTCCCCAGCGAAATCATGAAGCTGACCCTGTGCTTAGATCCCCTTTGTCACCAACCGATCTGAGATCATCGCAATTCTCGGCCGCAACTCTCGCATCCTCAACGACACCGAGGAGCCTGTTCACATCATCATGGAGCGTGTCACCGGCAAGACCACTGATGCTTACGTTGAGTTCCAGACTTTGGAGGACGCCGCAAAGGCTGTAGAGAAGCATCAGCAGAACCTCGGCCGTGGCAGAGTCACCCGCATCGGCCAGCGTCCCGTCGAAATTGAGCTTTCGAGCCAGGCCGCTCTGATGAAGGACTTGTTCCCTTCCGCTCGCGGTGTTTTCTGGAACGGAGCCAATCCTCAGGTGCTTCCCAACCACGCTCGGGAGCCTTGGGAGAACTTCAAGGGCTTCGTCTCCAACGAGGAGATGACTATGCTTGTCAAACACGTTGAAGTTCCTCACCGCGTAAGTTCGCCTGGTCAAGTTAACCAAGGTGATACTAACACCATATAAGTCACCCTTCTCCAAGGAGTGCCCTCAGCGCCCGTTTGAGTGTCTGATCAGCACTCTTACGAAGTTCCCTTGGCACATGAAGGCGCACATCACTGTTCAGCAACGCCACGCCATGCACAAGGCGACATGCGACTTGATTCGCATCCTGATCAGCAGCATCCGCGACCGTCGGGATGAGCTCAACCTCACCCAACGCCTCTTGAAGCGCGTGGTTGCTGCGGCGATGCGTTGCGAGGGCTTCTCAGCCACTCAGAAGGATGACATTGCCTATTTGGTCAACATGGACGACTTGGAGCAGCGCTCTTTTGGCCAGCCGCGCTTTGCCGAGAGCTGGCGCCACCTCTACGTTCTGGTTCCCAAGACTGGCGTTCCCCTGGACGTAATCGAGGTAAGTCCCTTCCGTGGGGGTGGAGTTTTTAGTGAAACCGAAGGTCGTCGAACTGAACAATCATTTATAGTGGTACGTTGCCATCATCCGCGAGGAGACCAACCGCTTCCTCGAGTCGCAGCCGTTCCAGGAGAAGTATCAGACCCGCGCCGTCGGCAACGCCACGGATCTCTACTTTGGCTACTTCTGGCGTGAGCTGAACCACCCCATCGGCCCGGCCTTCGACAACTTGACTCTCTCGCAGCTTGCCATGCACGAGTATCAGACCATGGAGTCGATCATTCGTCGCGCGCTTACCCCTGCTGACGCACCCATGCGTCGTGCTCTTCCTGCCGCCGCTGTATACTGAACGACGAACAAATTTCGATTCTGACTTGGCTTCTCGAATTGAGAAAGGCACATGACGTTGCGTTTTCGGCTCTAGCAGTGTTTTCATCGGGATTGAAACTGGGATCAGTATTCTTGATTTCTGCGTTTGGACTCTCTCATACACATCTTGGGTCGGCTTTTGCGCAGGGTTTTGCTTCCATCCGCGTTGATTTAGCTACTTCTTGATTGGCAGCATCACAAGCGGGGGATAATTATGAGCTTGACTTGGTTTGTCTCAGGCTGATGCTTCAGGGAACGATGGGTGTTTTCGGGGTTTCTTTCACGGATAGGATCGCTTCAGACATGCATTTTTGAGCTAGACTGGGAGGTTCGGGAAGGCTTATCTCCATACCTGCTTGATAAGAAAGAAATCAGATAGTTTCGTAAATTCTCCCTTTTCGCATTCTTTGTTCGATACAATTATGTCACGTCAGCTCGCGCAGACCCTCTTGGCGCCACGAAAGTGCCGTTCGTAGTTTGTTTTGGCTTGGCTGGACTCAGCTGAAGGTAGGTAAGGTAATAAAGTGAGGTTGAAGTGGAGAGCGCTGTATACGCGTTGGTGGCACGTCCAGCAGCCCAGTCAGACGCGGCAAGGGGTGACCGGGGTGGGGGTGATTCACTGCAGTCTGCAGGTACGAGCGGCAATGCCCGGCAGGTGCGATTGGCGCCCTTACCCAACCGGGCGCTATGCCGGCCCACCGCGATGATTTTTTCTGGGCCGCTGGGTGGGAAGAGAGCCACGGGCCAACGGCGGGGCTCGTCTTCGGGCTGGGGCCACTGAGAGTTCTTGTTGGACGGCAACGAACGAGAACCGTCAAAGAGAACTCAGAAGCGGGAGCCCCTGAAAGACGCCATGCGACGTGTGGCAGACGAATGGGAGACTGCAGGTTTGCGAGAAAGATTGAGTGAACGGATGGGTCCCGGCATGGCTAATAACGGAGGGGCGGGGCGGAGGGAATTCGAAGGCATGGATGTCGGGATGTTGATAGCTACTGCGTAAAGTACATATGTGAGTTGAATGAATTAGGTTGGTAGTGAGAAGTGGCTATTCCTCCGGACTTCGGTCCTGATCGGTCGTTCATATCGAGGTCCGTTCACAGTGTTATCAAGATGTCCCTGACCCGCTGGGATGAGGTTAAACTGTAAGAATCAATGCCATCGATGGGGTTACATTGGAGACTGACTAACTAGGTAAATTATTAGAAATTTGATTGTATTTCGTAGGGATGGCTGGTCAAGGGGCCGGCGTTCTCTCGTCAGAATCAGATTGCAAGTTTGATAAGCTGTGTTGTTATGATGTTAGGCTGCTGTGGCCTTGATGAGCATCCAGCCCAGTCCACTTGTCTCTCTGGGTTTGAAGACGAAGATCATCCAACAACCTAAAGCAGATGTCAGGACTAGAGACCGCATCCAAGCACCTCGAAAGAGTCGAAACACAAGGCGCGAATCACTCTCAAAAAAAGGGGGTCCATCCCCACTCCACTTTCCCGAGACGCACAGGCCAGATCAGAAAGAGCTTAGGATTGGACGGTTGAAAGGAGCGCTGATTGGATTAAGGTGGGTTGGCACCTTGAAGTTCCGCGGAAGCAACGCTCGGAGCACTGACCGGTCTCGATATTGATGTGAAGTTTGAAGCAGAAGCCAGCTGGAGGTGCCAAGTGTGAACAATGCCTGCCCCTTTCGTTGCGAGCTCACTTATTAGGAGAAGCTGTCGCGAACGTTACCTTACCTTGCCTTCCATGGTTGTGTGTTTTGGTTGCCGTAGCTGTGATACAGGTTTAGCTCTGTTGCTGGCAGTATTGTCTGAGGTAAGGTAAGGCACATAGGTAGTATGCTTCTGCGACTTTCCGTCGTTTGTCTGGTCCCAATGTACATGATCATGTACCTGCCTTGCTTGATTATTATTATTACCCAGCGGCATTTAAAAAAAAAAGAGAGAGAGAGAGGTCACCCCAACACACCGGCACACACACTCAGCACACACCTCAGGCAGCTTAAGGCCAGGAGGGGCTGGAAACTTTTTTTTTTCCCGTCATCTTTTACACGTCCAGGCCAGGAGCCATCACTCGCTCACTCGCATCACACACGCGCACACATCACAGGTCATATCTACACGGATTTTTCTGTCGCCATGTCTGCCCAAACTACCGATACGCCTGCTGCTGCGGCTTCTGCTGCTGCCCCTATGCAGGCCGCTGAGACTCCCGTTGCTGATGCTCCCGTCGCAGCAACTGCTACGGATGTCGCTGCGGCTCCCGCAGCTCCCGCCGCCGTCGCTGCCCCTGAGACGCAAAAGGTCAACGAGGCTGCTTCCGCTCCCGCTGCGCAGGTCACGCCGGAGACGAAGGTAGAGGAGAAGGTCAAGACGGAGGAGAAGCCTGCCGCAACTACCGAGAAGCCCTCTGGGGAGAAGAAGGCTCAGATTCCTTTGACGTCTCTGTTCGAGAAGCTGTCCGGCATCCTGGACGCCGCCAAGCACAAGGAGATGTGGGGTGTCCAGCTCACTGACAACACTCACGTCCCGACCACCGTTGTCCTTCAGAAATTCTTGCGCGCCAACGACGACGATGTTGCCAAGGCCGCTGACCAGCTCCAGAAGGCTCTTGAATGGCGTCGTGATACTGACCCCGGCAAGCTCCTTGACAACGTTGCCTTCGACAAGAAGAAGTTCGACGAACTTGGCTATGTCACTACCCACAAAGACTCTCAGGGCAAGGAGGTCATCATCACCTGGAACATCTATGGCGCTGTGAAGGACAAGCAGGCCACCTTTGGCAACGTTGATGAGTGAGCACCTGCCTTGCACATAAGATTTTCATCTCATGACGAGAAACCCAAAACTGACCTTTCTTACAGGTTTATTAAGTGGCGTGCTGCTCTCATGGAGCTCAGTGTCCGCAAGCTGAACCTGGATAAGGCCCAGACCCCCATCCCGGATGGAGGAGAGGACCCCTACCAGATGATCCAGGTCCACGATTACCTTAACGTCAGCTTTTTGCGCATGGACCCTGCCGTCAAAAATGCCTCTTCGCAGACGATCAAGATCTTCGCGATGGCTTACCCGGAGCTGCTCAACCACAAGTACTTCGTCAACATCCCCGCCCTCATGGGCTGGGTCTTCAAGGCTATGAAGGTCTTCCTCGCGCCCAAGACCGTCGCCAAGTTCCATCCTCTTGGTTATGGTGCTGAACTGGCCAACGAGATTCCCTCTCTGAAGCAGTCGCTTCCCAAGGAGTACGGTGGTAGTGGTGAGAACATCAAGACCACTGGTCAGACCGTGAAGCTTGCCGACGCCGCGGCCCCCGCTGCTCCTACTCCCGCCGAGACCAAGCCCGCCAATGAGACCTCCGCCGCCGCTCCTGTCCCTGCTGCCACGGAGACCAAGACTGCTGAGGCTCCCGCTCCTGCTCCCGCTGCCTCCGCTCCGGCAACCTCGGCTGAGGCCGCTCCAGCTACTGTTGCCCAGCCGGAGAAGGTGGCTAAGGCCGAGAAAACGGAGGCTCCTAAGGCGGAGGGCTCTGATGCGCCCAACGTTGCCGATCTGAGCATCAAGGACGACGATGGCAAGGAGGCTGCCACCAAGGAGGAGGCCAAGCTCACCGCTGCCTAGGCGGCGACCCCTCGTCTCCGCTTCATTTCTTTGTGTGTATTTCCTTCGGTTTTGTTTTGGAATTTGGCGAGTGCGATTTGCGGGACAAGGAGAGACTTGGCGATCTCGTAGAGGTTGAGATGGATACTCCGTCGTTAGACAGACTGGATCTGCCTTTTACCGGCTTCGGGGTTGGGTCTGTTTTTTTCTCTTGAAGTTCATGCCATAATACCCTTCTTGTGTGGTTTCCCCGGTGTTTTCGTTTCGATTGGAACAGAGAGATTCAGAAAGACTCTTTTTTAATGGAAAGAATCAAATACATTGATAGAAACGTCGACGTGGTCTCATGTGCCTTGTGCAAGTCGACTGACTCGGATGTGCCACACACATTGTATTCTTAGTAGGTCTTTCGCTCGATGCCAGGGGAGGTAACAGCGCTGCAGCGGCGGCCGGACGAGAGGTGCGCACCCACCCTTCTTTCGACCCGCCCAAAGTGCAACACCTTAGATCTGACATCCAGCGCAGGCTCTGTTGCATGCCATCGAGATCGCTGCAACGCCAGCTGTTGCGTGAATTTTCGTGGCTGGTAAATGCCACAAGTAGTCGAGCTCAATCAGATGCCACGTTCCGCTGTGTTATGTTTCCGTTGTATATGGACCAAGCCGGAGTTCGACGAGACAATGATCAACATCCCGCTATCTCTAATTTTCGCGGGTTATCTTGCATCTCCCATCTGATTGTCGTGCTACCCTTTGGCTGGATTTGCTTGATCTATAGCTTTTTTGCCCAGAACTGGTCACGTGTCGGGCGTCGATAAGTTGTTGTTTCTATCCTCACTATTGTCATCGCAAACATCATCCTTGGCAATGTCGCCGTCCTCACCATAAGTCTTTACGGATAATAGCAACAGGGGCGTTGATGACAGCTACCAAAGTCGCGGCCAGCCTGAAGCCTCATTAGAGGGAAGAGTTATCCCGATTTATGGAGCTAAGCGGTCAACGCTCGTGAACGAGACTATAGGAGTGATGATAACATCAATCTGTCTTGCGTACATTCAACTTCAGCCCTCATTCACCTCGATAAGTCGACGCTGAAGTAGGACAGAGTCTGCCGGTGAACTCTGGTACTCGCGAGACGGTACCTCCCATCCCATCGATAACTTTGATTTGATTCGTTTAGTCTGCGAATATTCTGATCTCATGCTGGCGTAGTCCTTGATGCGCAGTTCTTACTTTCCTGCTGTGCTAAGCACCGTGAAAGGTACTCAGAACACATCAGGCAACCAAACTTCCGGTCCTTTTTACCATTGTCTTCTGCAACGTTGAGAGTTGTGCTCTCATCGAGCATTCGCTTTCAAATGGTTTGTTTTCAGGTTGCTATATCGTCATACCATCACGCATATTATGTCAAGATCGGTAGTGTCAACGATTTACCATGGCACAACTGGAAGAATGGCCAACATGTATGATTGAAATCGATCACGAGACCAACATGATGTGCAGCAATGTGCAGACCAATCCGGTCGTAACCCGTTGTGCTGTTGCCATGCCGAACTTCGAACATCTTATACCAGAAGCACTTTGCTACCAAAACCACAGGTGACGAAGGTCTCACAGCATGCGTGCCCCCTGGGAGCTCAAGTGGGTTAACGGGATAGTCAAGGCCTTAGCTCTTATCACCGTCTTATGTGGTGTTCGGGGTTTGCCAGTTCCTTCATCAAACAATAGCGGGATGATCTGTAGCAATCCACAACCGGTATGCACCCGATTGACCTATTTTCGTAACGGATGTTGCCCTCCACTGCCCCTGAAAAGCTCGGGTTGGAGTTTTTCCTGCCTGGTGTTTTAGTGCTTGCACTGAACATACCATTTGCACTCCAGGATGCATTTGGAACCATGCGGCATTTCTACACAATGGTGTGCTTGTCCTTCCAAGGAAGGCTGCGAAGGATGGCAAGCGGCCAAGCCGAGTTCGACGAGACATGCAGGAAGTATGAGGTGTGGTGTTGTCCATCATGCCTCTATCGGGGCGATGCTCAGCACAGGCAAGTGGCGCGGCGGCGACGGAGGCAGAAAGAAGGAGGTGGTCCGGGAAGATACAAACAGCGCGACCAGATAGCACCTGGAGTTGTGAAATCCAACCTCGCAGATCAACCACGGCTACTGCGATTACAGGCGTTCAACTCGATGGATCGATTGTCACAACTTAGACTCATTCAGCCGTCTACAAGACATGAAGCTCGGGTCAGCCGGTGAGGTAGTCAATCGAGGTGTAGTCAGCTGAGCAATGTTCAAATGTTCAACCAGGATGTATATAAGTGGAGGAGGAGCAAAACGAGAGGTCGAGCAGGAGAGCAAAAGACAAAATACCTCAGGATAGGACAAGAGGAGGGGAGAGGAGGTACAACCCGCAACACGAACCGGGGGGGTTTTGTGTTTAGCTTTTTGCAGGCCATACAGTAATTAACTGCGGCCTGACCACGTTCCATCTTCGCCTGCATCCTTACTCATGGCGACCAATTTCTTTCTCACTCGCGGGAGACTCTCCCATCATCGCCCTCATCGAATCCTTGGCCCACTTGACTAAACTTCGACGGAAGACCGGACAAGACAAGACTCGCCAAACACAACACAGAAAAGCCAGACATTTCAAATACAGGTAGACCGAACCACGGTTTATCCGTCTGCATCTAGGCACCTAGGTACGGCACTCTGACACAGCGCCAACCAACACCAAGCATACGGGCAGGTAGCACGCCAGACAAGCCCTCCCGCCCTAGACTGTCCCGCTCATCTTTCTTTGGAATAAAGGCAGCGTGGTCCGTTCTTCACCGCACCATTCGCTTTGCTCTGAAGCACCTCCCGGAGACGTTTGTCTGCTCGACGACCGAAGACCGCCGCCTTCAATCATTCGTCTTCGGCCTCAATTCTGCTTCTTCTCATTATCCCCCATTTTCGTGCTCCTCAACTAATCCACCGATTCGTCAATCACATCGAAGCCCTGGATCTCTCACATCTTCAACGCAAACAGTGGTGGAGGAGTAGCAGCAACCAGGCCAAGAGCAACGCAACGCAGGCAGGCAATCGAACGGAGGAGCAAGCAGGCGAGCCATCAGACCCGTCACTCACGTTTCTCCATCCGCACCCCCAAACATCCGCGCATCCATCAATCAATCAATCAACTCGCTCGCGTCCCCACTGTCCGCAACAGGACACGGCACGGAACCTCCCTCAAGCCATCCAGCCATCGGCCGAACCTCTCACACCCGTGTCTCTCTTGACTTTCACCTCTCACCTCACCTCACCTTATTTGCCTTACTTTGCCTTACCTCGCCTCGCCATTCAAACACGCAACCTTCCTTCCAATTTCTCGCTTCTATTACGCTTCTACCACACAACACTCGAGGCTTATTCACCGCGGCGGGGAAAAAAATAATCAGAATCAGTCGCCCACGGCACTAATACCGACAACAATCACTCCATTCGACGGCTCAATTTGCTGTCTTTGTTGCGGTTGTTTGACTTGCCCGAAATTTCCTTGACAAACCCCCTTTTACTACCTCAATCAGGGCGCTGTTACTACTGCACAGCACCCTTCTTCAGCAATTTGGCTCTTGCAGGACCTCTCGAGGCCAGCTCCGGAGGATACCTTATTGCCACTCCATGCCCGGCGAGTAAGCTAAAGGGTAGCGAACGAGCCAACTCTGCACTCCACGGGCACTTTGCACTTTGCACTTTGCGTGCCTACCGTTTCCGCAGCGCATCCCGGTCCCAGGTCCCAGGTGCCAATCCCTCCTCCTTCGGCTTTTCGTATCTGGACCTGGTCCTTTCCCACCCCCAACCTTTCCTCCACGCACACACCTCATTTTGGAACGCGTCGCAACTCGACTCTCTCGGCTTTTGGAAAACTCGCCGGCACTGTTACCGCTCAAAATCGCGTCGAGACAGGGTTTTTTGTCCCAATATGTCTCTCTTTCCAAGCGAAAGCGGCTTGTCCGCTGCCGCGACTGATTGCTCGTCCAACATCGCGTCGTCGAGCTCCACGCCCCCTACCAGTATTTCTGACATTGCCAGCCAGTCCTCGGACGGCCCGAAACTAGACGACGTGCCTATCCTCCTCGAAACCGAAACGCATATCGAAGCACGAATCGAAGCTCACATCGAAATCGCCACGGACCCTACCACTACAGCTACCACTACAGCTGCTGATCCAACCTCCGAGACGCTCTTAGAGCCCGAACAACCCCAACAGCTCCAAGAACCCCAAGACGTTGAGCCTCAAGTCCAAGATCCCCAGCCAGCACCTCGCTCGCGCCGTTCCTGCACGAGCAAGGCAATCTACAACTTGTCTGAGCTGAGCGGCACCGCAAACCACGGAAAGCGACGCGCCAACGGCGACGATGTGGCCAGCCGCCGCAGGACGATTTCTGGAGATACCCTTGTGAGTGGCGAAAGCGACGCCGTGGCCCGCGCTGCTGGCTCTCTCGTTCGCGACGGAATTGACGCGCTGGACCTCCAATGGTCCGTTGGCGATCTGAAGGTGCCGCGCGCGAAGAAAAGTACGAAGAAAAGTACGAAGGAACAGGAAGAGACTCCTCGTCTTACTCGCCGTACCTCCAAGATTTTCAATACCCCTGTTGAGTCGCTTGCAACTAAGGTATCCAGTCTTGGCAAGCGAAGTCGTAAGACTTTTGAGGAGAAGGTTTCCAAGATGTCTCGCGAACTGCGCCGCCTACAGGACACGAACGAGTTCGCTGGTATCGAAGAGAAGCCTGTTATCAGCACAGTTTGGTCAAACGGAAAGATGGTGATCGTTGACCAAAATGGCGATCCAATTCAACCCAGGAAGAAGGCCAAGTCCGAAGAACCCAAGATGGAAGATGCGGTAGTGGAGAAGCCTGCGGAAGTTGCTCAACCCAAAAAGACGAAGCGTTCCAAGAAGTACCTCGATCGCGGATTGTACGCTGGCCAGGGTACTCCCTCCGATCTTACCAAGGGTCTTACAAATGCCGAGCAAAAGAAGCTCGGTCAGATCCCTGAATTGCAAGGTTACGGCAAGCCTAACAAGGCGCTTCCGCTACCCATGTTCAGCGGTTTCCGCCTACTTCTGAATGGACGCGATTTCAAGTTGCCGTATGATGTCTGCAACCCCTTGCCACCCGGTCAGCCAAAGCCGGAAGACTTCCGCAAGATGACGAGGAGTAAGCTGCAGCCCCCTCCTCGAACCGTATTCTTGTGCTGACATATCCAGACCGATTCATTGGCGACTCAGTTATCTACTGGAAGAAGACACCGCACTTCATCGACCAGTCTAAGTGCGTCTGCAAGCCTGAGGACGGCTGCGGCGAGAGCTGCCAGAACCGAATCATGTTATACGAGTGTGACGATAAGAACTGCAACGTTGGCCGAGAACACTGCACGAACCGCGCTTTTTCCGATCTCCAGGAGAGAAAGGCTGGCGGTGGCAAGTATCGCGTCGGTGTCGAGGTTGTGAAGACCGCAGACCGCGGCTATGGCATCCGCGCCAACCGCTGCTTTGAACCGAACCAGATTATCATGGAATACACAGGTGAAATCATCACTGATGAGGAGTGCACACATCGCATGGAGACCAAGTACAAGGACAACAAGGTATGTTGATGCTCAGTCATTGGCTTGAACTTCTCAAAGCTAAAAAAACCTTCTAGTGCTACTACCTCATGAGCTTCGACCAGAACATGATCATTGACGCTACGACCGGTAGTATCGCTCGCTTCGTCAACCATTCATGTGCACCCAATTGCCGCATGATCAAGTGGATTGTTTCCGGCCAACCTAGAATGGCCCTCTTTGCGGGAGACCGCCCCATCATGACGGGAGAAGAGCTGACGTACGACTACAATTTCAGCCCTTTCAGTGACGACAACGTACAGAAATGTCTGTGTGGCGCACCAAACTGTCGGGGAATTTTGGGCCCTAAGCCTCAGGAAGTCAAGCAGCCCAAACCACCCAGGTCGACGCTTAAGGCTGTAGTCAAGGGCGCTGTGAAGGCTGGCAAGCGTAAGTTTGATACGCTCGTTGGCGATGAGAACGCCGCTGGCAGTCCCGCGAAGAAGCGCAAGATCAAGGCTGCCAAGGGAGCGAGGCACTCCCTCTCAGCAACGACGAGTCTGAAGACTGTCAGCAAAGCCGCGGCCAAGGGAGCTGCTACGGTTAAGAGACGTGTGTCTGCCATGGCGATCTTGAGCGGCAACACGAAGGCGATCCCAGCGAAGGCTGCTCCCGCGAAGTTGGCTGCTAAGAAGCCCACGCCCCAGAAGTCGACCCCTAAGAAGTACACGGCTCCTAACCCGGCGCGCAAAGCAACCGCTATCCGTAGGTCGGGCACTGGAAAGATGCTGAAGACGTACGGGAAGGGGTCGCCGAAGAAAATCTCGAGCCGTGCACCCAGCATGACGATTTTTGCTGCTGGCACTGGAGACGATGACGCATCCCCTGTGACGACGCCCGGCAGTATTGCTACCAAGCTTCACAGAAGTCTTAGCAAGGCTTCTCGTAAAGCCTTGGAAGAGCTTTCTCGCGAGTCCACCATCAGGCTCGTAAGCCCTGAGCTTGTCAGCCCGGCGGCGACCATCACCGCCCGCCAAGAATAGGGGAGTGCATGGGGTGTATAAAGTGGTGTATAAAGTGCTCTGCAAGTGCTTGAGCATTTTTTTAATAATTTAACCGGGTCTTGACGTCGGCAAAGGAAGGCTGTCCGGATAAGTTTGGCGTTGACAGGTGTTTTCGGTCTCTCAACAGGCGAAAGGGGAACTGTATACTACGGGACGGACGGACCTGGCGACGACTCAAAGCTGATGAAAGGTAGACGAAGGCGAGGGAATCAGCTGGAGTCGCTCTTGAGAGGGCGGAAGGTATTTTTTCTATCTTGCTGCATGCGTACTGGACCCCTTGCCAGTGCCGGGTCTTGCCTTTTTTTGCTATTATTTTCTGCGACGGCAGCAGAAACAGTTTTTGGCATATGTTTACTGCATCACTTCCGATCGGCAAGGGTTTACCGTCATCGTCGTCGCTCTGAATACAAAGATATGTTTGATGATAGGACTTAACCCCGTCGTTCCTCGACGTAGCTTTGGTGTCATTTAGAGTGCTTTTTTTGGCCCACTTTCGTGGCAAATCATCATCGCTCTGTTCACCGACAGACAGGTAGGATGCAAGGTGAGGTGGGCAGGCGCAGTCATCGCCTAGCGAAATTGGCCTCTTTTGCGGGGTTTCAATTGGTTGGAAAGCTGTAAGCCACTCATCTTACCGAAGAATCGCAGAGGTGAGCACTTCCCATAACGACACCCGATAGATGGGATTCCCAGAGAACCAGACTGTATGCTCAATCTTCGCTCGCTTGCTTGTCGTCCAAGGTTCTTGAGATGACGACAATCATTAGTCTGTGCCTATGTGTTCTGGAAGCCTGCCTGGTTGAGCGGGAAAGTAGAAGAGAATGTTGTCGGGTGAGAGCTTCTCGCTGCGGGTATTTCTGGCTGCTGCTGCGCCGCCGTAGAGTTAGACATTTGCAACTCTTGCAAACCCAAAGTCTGGCAATGTGAGTTTTCTGCGCCGTGTGTTCTGGTCGAGCTTCCTATGTGTCGATTGAAACACACAAACATCCATAGGTACTGCATTTCTGTTGGTTGAGCCTGTCTGCCTTGGATTATCAATTACCATGTTTCGCACCTTGGTTTCAATGTTTCTCGTTCAGCAATCTTGGTTGGTTGGCGATTAACTGTACCTCCGTTTCCCATTCGCTGGGGGAGGCACGCGACAAGCGCAAGAGAAGTCGGGCGAGAGAGTGGATCCCAACGCGGCATGGTGTAAGGACCGTGAGTTATCCGTGAGATCGGTAAAGGAAGTACCTTGAGGTAAGCAGCGGTGTAAGAGGAAAATGTGGCGGAAGCTCCTGTTTTTTTTTTTTTTTCCTTTTCTTTTGTTCACCGAAGAATGAAGGGCGTGGCCATTGCACGGTGCACCCTTCCTCGCCCTGAATTTGATTGGCTTCCGGGGGACAATTTGGGTATTCGCACTACTCCGAAAGTAGTAAAGTCGCATCACCCTTGCGATGAGCTTAGTAAGTACGTTTTGAGCCGCATCCTAGGACTGCTTGACTTCGACTCTTGAGGCGCGACTCAAACTTCACAGGGAACATTCGAACCTGCGCACGTCTTCGCTTGCTAGCTTGTGGCAATGCTGGAGACCACAACCCAGACGGCCCATCAACTGCTCACATACGTACCGAGGTAGGGAATTGGGTGCGCAGGTGCGCATTTTGTTCTGAGGGATGGGCTTATCGCCGACGCGAAGTGGGACTGTCCAGTGCCGGGACCACGCCAAACCAAGCGACGTCACACTTGTCCAGGACGAGGACGTTTTGTTGCTTGGGCATTTTCTTGTGTTCTTGGCTGCTTCATAGCCTCGATTGACACAATACCAAAAAAAAAAAAAAGAGTCCTCGTAACGCCAAGTCCATTTATGCCTGCGCTAATTCTATTCTATCCTTTCTGTCCCAAAAAGTACCATGGTTCATGATTTTTCCTTCTCCTCAGAGCCCTTCAGTTACCTTTCCTGGCTCTTTTTTTCTATATTCTTTCTCCTTGTCTGTTCTTCGGTCTGGTTACCCGGTCCGCATCCAGGACACTTCCTCGGGCTCAAACGAGGCGCTGGTCTTACCCCTGGTCATGCTCGCTTGACGGTGTAGTGCCTCGGCTCCGTCGCCCTCGAGATACCGAGTTGCCTTCTCGGATACGGGCCAACGCTCATGTATTGCGTCGATGAGCCGGCACGAGGGTCGTGCACTCAACGATCCGAGGACATGACGACCTCCTCTGTGCTGCAGTCAGTACAGCGCAAATGGTGGCAGTTGGCGCAGTTCGTGTCGATGCTGCAGTTGAAGGGGCCCATGGTGCAGTTGCTCTGTAACCGAGGTTTGGGTCAGCAAAAATGGCTGGAGAAATGCAGTCTTGAAATCCACCACGAGTCGGGGAAGCGGCGTACGCAGTACCAGATCCAGTAGGCGACGGTCTTGGATTTCTTGCTGGAGCTCTTGTGCGGAGAGCCGCGGGACTTGGAGCCGGACTTGTGGCCGTTGCCCATGTCGTCGTGTTTCGAACGCCTCGGCGAAGTAATCTCTTGAGGGACGAAACGTTTTCTTGAGCTGAGGAATCAGGTCTCAAAAGTTCGCGTGCTCGTCGACGAATGGAGAGGAGTAGTGAAGAAGTTTGGTGATGATGTCCTTCGCAGGAGTCTGGGATAACGAAGCATGCAACGCTTCTTATAAGGAATTATCATGTCGGGAGGAAGAGGAGAACGCCTCGGGGCGCATTTGTTCATTCATCTCGTTGGAATTGCGTGCGCATCTTCGGTGACCAAATGTGTTTTTTTGTGTTTGGCAAGTTTGCGCTTTTCCAACAGACAAAACAGGGCTTAGGAGGACAAGTGAGGGAGGGCTGTGTCATGATGGCCGGTCTGCTCCTCGGTGTCGATTGCCTCGGTGTAAACTACGTTCCAAATTTCATTGGACTTGATCTCGTTGGAGTCGTGCGCAAGTGCGCTTAAACAATGTCATTGGACAATGCCAAATCATTTCCCGATTCCCTAGCTCAGCCAGGGGTCGGCCAATCCTTAGCGATTTTCGTTTCCATGCCACGATGCGGTCATGAGTATATCGCATTATCTGGATGGTTTCGTTGTCCCACTAAAACGCATCCGCACACCTTCTACGATAGGGCGAAATAGGAGGCAAAGCTCGGCCGAATCACACAATCTAAGTGTCACGATGACCGAGATATTTAACTCGTTGGTTGAGGGAAATCACATTTTCGATTCTTCATGCTGTCCTCGCTAGCGGCTGGCTATGCTCTATCTAATCCCAAAGACCCAAAGCAAAGGGGGCAAGGCGGTGCGCGGAGAGAGGGACAAAAGGGGCAAAGGGCAGAGGGCAGTTGTTACATTGGGGATATCTACAATCATTCGAATCAAGCGTGTCTGAGCAGTCCTGTTGTTCGATCGGGTTGTCTACTGTTCCTTGCGGTTTTTTTGTTTTTTTTTCCGTTTCCTGCAAAGTATCCGCCTACCGGTGGCTCGTTGAAGCATGGCAATGACCGGTGACGAGAGTAGCAAAGTGCGGCGGGCTCTCAGTCACCCCAAACATTGTTGCAGTCTTGATGATAAGGCGGTTGGGCCAAGTTGTCTTGTCGATTAGGGGGGCCGAGGTTCGTCGTTCGGCTTCCCGGTCCGCATGCTCCCTCACGGAAGGCGGACTAGTAGGTGCGTTTTGAGACATCCAATGAGTGAGTCCGCGGCCCACACTTGAGCATGAGGGAGGTTCTGTGCAGCATATGTCTCTAGCGGCCGCTTCGCACCGCGGTCTGCGTCGTGGTGCATGATCCACACCTCCAGTGCTGGCAGTACGGGCAAGCCAGGTCGATGGTGATGTTGAGAGGGCCACTGTTGCAGTCGCTGCAGTACCATACCCAGGTGTAGGTCATGGAGGGCTTGCTCGAGCCCTCGCTGGTCTTGTGGTGGGAAGGCATCTTGATGGCTCTGGAAGATATTGGAGAACGGGGTGAGTTGCGAAAGTTGCTCCAGATGGTTTTGATGTGTTTTGAGCTGCTGAGTCGCTTCTGGAGTTGTGGATGTGACTGTACGTGTTGATGGGGTGTGTCTTCTGGGCGGCCGGGCAAGAGCTCGACTTATAGGCAACAGACGACCACGATCAGGACGTCCGGATTTGCGCAACATGTCATCCCAAGAAACGCCCGCTTGCGCGCTTTTGGATGTGAGTTGCTCGCCAAATCGCAATTCCCTTTTGGGGCTGACACTGAGGCGTCTGGAGTGAGGGACGTTTTGATTGACACCTGCGGCGGAGCTGGCTCCGCTCTCGTCACCGACTTACAATAAGTTAGTTTTGCGCAAGTGCGCTCTTCGACTAGATCTCCATACTCAATTTCATGGGAACCATTCACATCAGTGCTTCCTTCCGTCGTGGTACTTTTCCAACGATACACGATGACGTTCCTTTTTCTTTTTCCCTCTGGCGGCTGGCCCTCGTCATTTTTCGCCGTTTGTGTCGGGGCGAGGGGGCTAAGCCGAAGTCAGCTTCATCCAGCAGCCCCATGTTGCATCTTGCCGTCATTTTAGTTTCGGGGGGGGGGGGGGGGGGTTGCTGTTTTTTTTTGTGTGTCTTGGTGCAAGTACCTTTTTTGATCCGGGTGCCTGGCAGTCGGTCTCTCAAAAGGACTCAAACAAGAATTCCATGCATGTGACTTCCGACACTACTTTGTGCTCCACCCCGCGCACTCTCGTGCTCGGAAAAGTACTTCGCATCAAGTACAGTCATGGCCGAGTACAACTACGAAAGGCATCCAGGGGTAAGGTGCGGTTCTATCGGCCCTTGAAGTGCTTGGATTACATGCGTATGCATGTCGGTTGGGTGTGGATCAATGGGCCTAACCTGTTGGTGGGAACTTGGAAGGCCCGTTTACACTGGAGGGCCAAAATGCAACTGTGTTAGGGAGAACTCGAGGGCATCTAGTCAATGCGCTATCTTTTTTCGAGGTTTCACTCTCCTCTTGGCTTGTGATCAATGTCGACAGTTACAGTTGTTGCCTTGGCTGTGGCTGGACTGTCGGACGAGGAAACCACGGGGCGAAGCCGGGAGTATCTCCTGAGATATCTAACGAGAGTTGTGTTCGGGGCCACGGAGTGGCTACGTCTGGGTTCAGAGGAGTTTGTTGCAACGTTGGACGAGTTCGGGCTGGTTGGTGTATCTGGATTAACTCGGGATGAACAGGCGTGCTTCCGGTCTGGCGTTCGGCGTCACCTCAAGCTCGCACATCAATCTGCGAGCAACGATCCCATCGGCGCGTTACAACCGCGAAGACTCATCGGATTTTAGCGGCCGAGAGCAAGTATTTGTGTCTTCGAAAGTGAGATCTATATATTGAATAATGCCGTGAGACGTCTAAGCTATCTAATGACCCCCGACAGATGAGGGAGGAGAAAGGGAAATGAGATATACGAATGAAAACCGAACGCAACCGTGTCCAAGTCTATGCTGAAACCCACTCTTACAAGATGGCAGAAAACCATAGCTGCATCCTGCGACCCCTTTTGTGCCTTATGACAGAAAGCATCAGTAACGATGAAATAGCATGCACCCGATGAAGGCAACCCCACATTTGCCTCTGGCACGAGAGGTTATCGTCGAGCAAAAGCCCCATGGACCCCATGGTGACAACCATGACCAGGTTGTGCTCGAAATGGCCCAGTTGCTCGCTAACTGCTCCGTATCGTCCCGTAGTCGGGCACGCGAAGAGTTGAGCCGGTCTGAATTTCTTCATCTTGTCGATGTTGAATGGTCTTCGAATTGTCTCAGGCAATGCCAGTTGGCAATGCCAAAGCCACGCGTGCCGCCATTTCGAAGAAGTCGCTGTTGCTTACTTCCTCTTTGGTTTCTTTTCCTTGACAGCCTGAACAGGACAATGCTTGCACCTATAGACGCCGCAGTTAGGGCAGCCCGGCGAAGAACTACAATTCATTCCGGAGTCTCCACACTGGCACTGTTGAACGGTTAGCAATTATTCCAAGGTGGGCTGGTCTGGAGTACTTACGCAAGTCCACACGTACGTGTATTCGGCCATTTTGAACGATAGGAGATAGAAACACTCAAAGGGTCAAATTCGAAAAGAGATTTCAATGTAGGTAGCTTGAGGTTTTGTGGCAGAAGCAGAAGCCCTGAGGTGTAGAGAGAATGAAGCGGATGCTGGTCTAAAACTTCAGGCCGATACCCCCCTTCTCCTCCTCCATGTTATATATCCAGAAGACTTGAGACTTCTCTCGCGGCCCATTCAGACACTCGTCCAATTCGAGGCCAATTCCAAAGAACAAGGCAGTGTGATTACATGACATTGAAGTTTCAAAGCCACGCACGGCAACCACTGACGGACTCGCCGACGACTTGTGAATGAGTATTTTGACAGTGGGGTCCTTTCGTGAATCGGTGTCGTCGTTCTGCTGCGGAAAGGCATCCTCGCCTGGTCTAGTTGCGGCAGCAACTGACATTGAGACAGGCGAAACCAAACACCCCGCGTCCTACCCGGTCCTTCGGTCTGCGCCCAAGGGGCTGGCTGGTAGTCCCATTGGCGTACCTACTCTCACCATTCCTTGCCTTGCGGTACGGGACGGCCGCTGCCACCGCCAGCGAAAATGAAGTACGGATACCTGGACGAGGTACCTCCATCGACTGCGGACTGAGGAAAGGGATGAGGCTTCCCGTTCATTGACAAGTAAGATTCATCGACAAAACCCTGGGCTTTCGCGCCTTGAGGCCAGGGTCTTCGAAAGCGATGCGACGGTCCGCCTAGGCAGATGTGATTGCTGCAAGCCTGTGGATCGATTAGCTCAGACAGGGAGTGAAGCTTACCCATAAGAGATGGGTGGCCAGATGATTGTCCTCTAGCCGAGACTACGGAAATGGGCGGTCGAATGAGAGACATCGTCCAAGCCTCAAGGAAAAAAAGGACCGGAGCAAGAAGAACGACGGCGACGGGAAGATGAAGACTGAGGCTCGCGAGGTATGAGGCTTCATTGCGGCTCTGCGCCAAAAGTGGCAGTGATTGGCCCTGCAAAAGCGGGGCTCTATGCGGCCGGGTAATGTTCCGGTCAAGCTGGATGAATTGGGGCTCTGCGATTTCGATAGGGACGCAACGGAATAACTTTCTGCTGAGTACTTTCCACTGGGCCGCCACCTCAATGTTCCCAAGTCTTACATTCGGGTCGCGCAGCCTTGGCCTCACCACGTACACCGACGAGGTAGGCAGCCAAGTAGGGCTCCACCCATCTAGTTCCAAGTCACCATGTTGGGCAGAGCCTCGAACGAGCAGAGCCGCATGAGAGCAGAGCCGCCTGAGAGACCAGCTTCTTTGCGACTCGAGTTGTCGTCGTCGAGACTTTGTAGCACGCTAGGAGCCGAGTCATACTGCAAGTCGTACTTCCCACTAAGCGAGGCTTGTTCTGATGTAGTCGGTGTCCCGGGGGGTATGCATCGCCGGGGTATGCATCGCCGGGATTCGTACAAAGCACAAGAGCTTCGACACCAACGGAGGTGACGGATTGTTTCGGAGTAAATCCTGGACAGCCAACCAAGGTAAAGTAAAGTCAGCTAGTGTACTTACTTGCAAGCTCCAGTAAGAGACACAAGTCGGCTCTGGTCTCGGGCCTGAGATTCCCCGCTAGTAAGATTTCGTGCCTAACGCGGCATTGGCGTAATCTTGCGTTTTAGAGCCTTTCCCTCATTCCCTGCGTCCTGCATGCAGTACCACGTGATGCTGCCTGCTCGGTCACTAAGCACACCTGAAAACTACACTCGGTAAGTATCGGTGAGGGTTCAGACAACTTCTTGTTCATGATATGTGTGATCTTCATGCTCCTGTTTTTCTGTCGGAGCTGAGAGGTGAGTGAAGTCGCTCAATAGAAGACCGAAGTTGCATTCTCGAATGATCCCATATGGTTGGTTCGCCAAACTGGGCCTGTCTTTGGTTGATAATGATGACCGTGAAGGATGGTCAGGAGATCTGTCATTTGATTCGTGAAAGAAGGAGGTAGAAACGTCGTTCGTTTCCATGGCGTTGATGCAACACTTTTTGATCAACCGTCTTGACTTCAAGCTGTTTGGGTAGATTCTGGAGTGCCAGTAGATCGAAACGGCCTGCCTTGGTGTCGTAAAGTGCAACATCTAGCGGCAGATAGCAGCGAGACTGGTTTTCAGTGTCCCACTTTGCATTTTGGTGGTCGGATTGATGGTCAGCTGGTTTCATCTCGTTCACATCGCCGTCGCGGTCGAGATGATGGTATGTGTAGAGTAGAGCGAGAGATCGGGGTAGGTCGAAGCTTCTTATAGCTGAAGATGAGGCTGAAGCTGATCGATAGCCTCAGGCAAAGAAGCGGGGTTAATCGCGGCATACTGAGTTGGCCAAGGATATTCCTCAGAGCCTCACAGCACTTGAGTCTTCTTTGGTGTCAGCCGACCAGGGGCTGAACGGCCTGAGGCGTGCTCAGCCAACGGAGTGCCAATAAGTGAGCAGTTCTGAATCATCATTCATTTCCAGTTGACCTCAGCTGAGCTCAAAGAGGGCTTTGGATGGCGCCATGGCAAATGACCCGTCGATGTGGCTGGTCGTAAGTAGACTTATCTTGCGAATCATGCAATGAGAGCCTCTCAAGCGGACACGGCGTTCCAGGGTCCTTCGGGTATCTCTCCCATGCTGTGTTGTTTTCTTGCCTATTCCAAAACGTGGGAAGGATATATACGAGATTATGCTTCATTTGTAAATCCTGTTTTTCTTGAGAGCCTTGGGGAGATAGGTTTTGGCTGATGAGCCATGTCATAACCGCGAGGGGAAACGTAGCTCTTGGCATTTGGGATAAGATACTTGACTGATTGCTGGAATTGTTTCTGAAAAAGGGAATCTAGCTGGTGGACTTGGAGTTAAGTGACTGATGAGCAATAAATCAAGTTTCACGGCGTTTTCGCGCATTATGATAATGATTGCACGCCCGTCTTTGATATTTTTTGATGGCGTCGCCAGGTTTGTTGAGCATATGGCAAGTCAGTGATCATGTATTCTTGTCAAATCCGACCAAGTAAGGGATGTGAGGCCTTAGTCGTTAGTCGATAGGGTCTCGTGTACTCAATCGGGAATGCTGTGGATGATTGAATAGTGTCCGAATACGTGATACGTGGGCCACGACCAAGGCCTTCTCGGAATATTGCGATCCGGTGAAGGTGAAGTTATTGGTCGCAGCAGCGTGAATTTCCTTGCAAAACCAACCAAAGCTGCGTGCCCAATACTGGGCAGCATCCACGAAGGCCTGATGTGCGGTCGTCGGTCGAGAGCTATCATCGTGATTCGCTGTTGCCCATTCTTCAAGTTTCTGCGAATGAAGAGCCAGCAAGGGTTTGCCGAATACATAACAGCGCCGGATCGAATTGTCGTCTGTGGGGGTGTCCTCCAGGTCGTACAATAGCAACAATCATGGTAGTCAGGGACCTCTGATGACGAAGCATATCAAGTACGGGGAGAAAGAAATGCGGACGACTTGCATGAGAAGATGCATGTTGAGAGGTTGACGTGCCTCTTCCACCTGAAGTTATGAGATGCCGTTGCTTTGGAGGGAGTGAAGGACGAAGGAGGAAACGTGGTGCTTGTCCAGGTTTGTAGCGTGGTGTATTAACGTTCCTCCTGCATCCCACGAGGTACTGATGTTATAGGGCTGACATGATCCACTTCCACTACCGTAGTTCGTCAGCGCTGTGGTCGTTGTTCACAGTAAGGTACCTTACCTTAGGTACCTAGGTGGTTGCTGTGGTGCCTCGGCACCAGAATGAGCTGGGCGGAATTGGGACCCCTGTAACGCCCAGACACGGTGACTTCTCTGCCGTCGTCCCGCTACGAAGTATGTCGCTCCAATTGCTGAAGCGCCAACTCCAACAAACCAAGTATGATTTGTTCCTTAGTGACGACAACTCACTCCTGCCCCTCGCCTCCTCGTCCACCTGACGCGGTCTTCCCGTCCGCCGTCGATGCCACGTCCGAACCCTCTTCATTACACTTTGCTAGTGACAGATCTCGAAGAAAAAAAACCTCATCCATGGTACGACTATGATTGGGCATCTGCGATGTCGGCAGCCACAAGCACCAAGTGCGCGTCGCGATGGGTTACGAGGATCATTCCCGTCATCATCGCCGGAACAAGCGGTTATGCGACTTACGTGATTGTCGCGTACTTGGGAGGTTGGTGTTTTCCACATTTATGGATCCAGGCGTGCTCAACTACTAAGCATTTCCCCAGTCCACTATCTCTACCGGACCAGGCGCGAGCATGGCACAGCCATCGCGACAATCACGATTTACCTCTTCTTCTACCTGATGACGATCGCGACCTACCTCCGAACCTTTCTGAAAATCAAGAAGGACCCAGGGCTGGTTCCGCTGGGGCCTGAAGCGCAACTTCCCGAGTCAAGCAATAAACGCAAGCGAAGGAAGGACGGAGATCTGGAAAGTCAACCGTACTTCACAGGACCAGACCAGAATCCGGACAGTCCTGGCCTGGAGGAGTTCTACAGCAGAGATGTTTTTGTCTGCGAGAGTGATGGACGGCCGAAGTGGTGCTCCGAATGTCGCAACTGGAAGCCGGACCGGGCTCACCACTCCAGTGAAATCGGAAGGTGTGTCCGCAAAATGGATCATTACTGTCCTTGGGTCGGCGGCATGGTGTCCGAAACTTGTGAGTTGACACCAGTCATATTCCTTGACAATCCTTAAAAATCGAAAAACAAGCGACGCTGACTATACCCAGCCTTCAAGTTCTTCGCCCAGTTCACCTTCTACTGCACCCTATATTGCTCGATATCACTCGCGACGGCAGCCTACTGTCTCTCGAGACAAGTGCGAGATGGCGATGCAGACGGTCGAACTATCTCGGGTGTTGCAATCGCCGGCTTCTTTGGCCTCTTTACCTTCCTCATGACGGCCACCTCGTGGAGATTTATGTTCCTAAACATCACTAACATCGATGCGCTTCGGAAGTCCTGGGTTTACCAGCTTGCAATCCGAGTTCCGAACGACACAACTCCTGGGAGTTGTTACGGGATAGTCACATACCCTCTACCGATGTATCCGCGGGGGGCGCATGCATCTTCGGGCGCAACCATTGGCAGTGAATCACCTCGCGATCGTATGGCCACGCGGGTCTTTGCGATTGTAAGCACCGAGCCCGACGAGAACCCCTGGGATCTCGGGTGGAGGAGGAATTGGACGGCGGTCATGGGATACAGCCTGGTCGACTGGCTTCTACCTATACGCGGCTCACCCTGTGCTATCCATGACAGTATGGATAGCGACTATGAAATGGGCCCAGTATTGCAGGCGCTGAGGGAAAGACATGGACTAAGGGATCCGAACCGACCATCGGGCGGCATTGAGATGCGGGAACTGCGAGCAGATCGGCACTGAACACAAATTGGAGATACCCAGTCAGGCATTGTTTGGCGTTGAGGGGCTGAGGTCGCACATATCTGGACCAGCATTCGTTTGGGTACCCGCGGGCACAGCTGCCGCGACACATGGGTTTTTGTGAAAAACGATTCAGTATAAACTAATGGATCCTCTTATATAATCAGCTCCTGTATCAAGCAAATATCTGTGCAGAGATGTTCGAGACACAGAAAGCATGGAATGCACGACGATCGCCACCTAGCCGAACGCGAGAGACGGGACTGATGAAGTCCAAAATGACTGCTACCATACTTGTGTGTGGGATATCTCACACTGAATGTCCAGTTCGAAGAACTCTTCTGACATTCAAAGTAAACAGTTGAAACACAACGCAAAACCGTCAAGCGATTTTCAGAGGACGTATGATCTGATTATGAATACCGGGTAATTTCATGTTCCAGCAAGAGAGAACGCAGCTCATTTCCCCACCGCCTTTTTTGATGGGTAAACAACCACAGCTTCAATCAGGATCTGTGCAGTCATCACACTTGGAGTGTGTACAGTCTCCAGTGCACCTCATGTCGCCATTGTTATCCGTGCCGCAAAGCTCGCTGTTATTGGTCTCACTACATTGGCAACACTTCCAAGACCCATCAGGCATGCTCTTGGTCGAGTTGGGAGGGAGACTATCATTGTCCGATTCGACGTCAGAGGTAGACCTAAGGACTTGTCAGCATCGCGCCGAGCATCTGTGGAATCAATAGCCTGTTACATGGCGTGCCCTTGGGCTCGGTCCAACTCTGTAGACTGTCTTGTAGCCCCCGTCAAATCGAAAATAAGAAATCAGAGAAAGTTTGTAACAGTTGGAATTGGCAGGTTGTACAGGATACGATATCTAAACAATGTTGACAGTAGTATTGGGCGGAATAGAGTCTGGCTCTCGATTTGGTCCAGGCAAGTCTGAGAGCTCTACCTCAACAAGGCCGATGCATGCTCAACTTTATATTCCCATAATCTACCTACATGGACCGCCAGACCGGGCCGCACCTCGAATTTCCATGCTATGATTCTTGGCCCCCAGTAAGAGTAGTGGCTGTAGTTGTATTGTGGAAGTATATCCGTGATCAACACCCTCAATCATCTGCCGTCATGGATGCTGCCTGTCGTTACCGACGAGCTCTTCTGGAACAACATGCATTGTTCAGGTGTGCGTCCTTCTCTAAGATCCGGCGGGGTGCGTTGGATATTGCAGGCGTCTAAGACGCTACAGGCAGAACTGATACACCCCGTATATCAGTCAATGACACCTTAATGCCAAGTCTCTTTGAGAATCGGCCAGGAAAGGCCTCCCACTGGCCTGGAGACGAGGTCGAACGAACGAAGTGACCTGATACTAATGACCGGACAAGCCATCCACCTGACGTAAAGAGAAGCCACCGCGGGACGACCGACGGTGGGATGGGAAATGGGGGGAGTCAGCTCGGATAACTAACCTACTGTGGCATGTTTCTCGACATGCCCAGCATCAAATCGGCCGGCCGGACAACCGACTAAGGGTTGACGGAAGGAGGCTTCTGTGCAGTCGGGAAAGGCGACAGGAGAAGGCAGTCCTGGGTCCTTCCTACCCGATCATGTATCATACAAGATAACGTAGGGATAGTTTGGATGAATAACGCAGACTGCTGTTGGTCTGTCTCCGGAAGCTTGTGATTACCTCCTCTAACAGCTCCCAGTTTCTTGGTTGGCAGAAATGATCGAGATCATAAGTAACCCAATCAAGGAACACAACGACGAGGGGCCAACGCAGCGAGTAACGAGATGGCATGATCGATGTTTGACGTCGGTGACCCGTGATACCTCCAGATCGACGGCACTCGAGGTCAAAGTGGAAGACATCTCGTTGAGAACCTGCAGCTTGCGATTCGTCTGTAGATTCGTCGCCAGCAGCGGATGTTGCTTCCACATTCCAAGTGGCTGGCGGGCCGCAAACCAGAGGTTTCAGGTCGGCCGGTTGCCTGGAGTCATATCAGCAAGGCTCGCCTACGAGCATAGAGTTCTTACATCATAGCCCAGACATTGTTGCACTTTTGGCGCCCCTTCTACCGTGAGAACCAGTGGAGCAGACCAACTTGAGGCTTCACAGGACAGAATAGTAGTCCCCCACTGCACGATGGACTTGCATGACACCGGACTTGTCGACTAGGCGAGAGCGGCGGTCACAGCGTCGCGTCCGGCGTGGAGTTCGGTAGACGAAGTTCTGCTCCTCGTTGGCCATGTGAAAGCTCCTGTCTCATGCTCCTCCGTCATGATCGAGTGCTCATTACTGTAAGATGCCAATTACATTGGGGCCGTGAAAGCTGCACTTGACGATGGTTGGACCTCGAGCGCCTCTGTCAGCGAGCGTATGCAAGAGCGCAGAACAATCGGGCCCCCGGCCTGCATCGGATTGGCCGAGTAGGCGCTAGGGCAGCATATCCGCCATGTGGAAGCAGACCCGTAAGGTTGTAGGATCATATGTGATGCATGACGATATCTCGAAGGGCTGAGAATAAGTCACTCGAGGAGCTGGAGAATCAAGTCGCATAAGGCGGAGCGGGTAGCCTGTCTGACTGGAGTGTTTGTACCACCTTCTTGTTTGGAGATGCGGGCATGCGATAGATCTCTTTTAGGCTTGCAGCTGGCGCTGCGAGACCGACGAGAGAGGTTGGGGGCGACTACTTGGCGCATTTCCGGTCGTCAGTACACCCACTCACTGCCTGGCCTGCGAGGCCCTTCATGGTCTTACGCAGAATTTTTGGGTTCAGGACCTATGCTTACGACAGGACTCGATGTTTTGTCGGAACCGTAGCGAAGGGGACTGTGTGATCTTGGAGAAACACCACCTTGGGCTTTTGATCTCGGGATTTTGTCTGTTCTGGACAGAAGCGATGGCTTTGCGACAAATCAATCTGAAATTGGAAAGCAGCCGCTTCTCGACTGACCTGCCGAGCTGTTTCTTGTCTGGTCTGGTGTAGGACGGGAAAGCCGAATCTCTCGCGGCATGGGGAGCCGATCATACGGACAGCGTCTCGAGGAGGGAGTGTCGATACGCCAGCGACAACAATGGAATTCTGTGCTCCACAGCCTTGACCATGATACGCAGATACTCAAGGGAAGAAAATAAAAATAAAAGAAGTAAAAAGGCAAAGTGAGAAACCCGTGTTTCGGCGCCTGTCTACCATTCTTTCGCTGCCTTACGAGAGATTGACTGAACGAGTTGCCGAACGGCGAATATTCGAGGATAAGAAGCCAACGGATTCAATTCTTCTGCTTCTGCCCATCTCGAGTCATGAGTCTAGCGATTATTGATGGATGCCGACCATAGCAAGGCCGGGGAGGATTGCGTTGTTGGTGACTTGCCTGACGTCTTCGAGATATTGCTGAAAGGGGTCGCAGCAAGACCCTGACAGAACGGCCGGAGACGACCTCGAGCCGTTTGCATAAAATCAGGCTGATCACCGCAGGAAAGGATATTGCCAGCCAACGAGTGACGTGGTATCTTTGTGTAGCATTGCCGATTCTTGTGGTGCATGACCTCCAAACGAGGGCAAGTTTTGAGGGCGCAACTTCGGTTTGAATGGAGCATCAGTTACACAAACACCTTTATAGTCGCTGGCAAAACCATCAATTGCTCCAGCTGAAGAGAGCTTGTTCGGACTTTGCCAGTCCTACCTCAATCTCAATGTGTGCTGTGGACAATTGTTGGAGGAGTGAGTAACGTGGGGCAACAGCCGAGATCGTAAGATCGGAGCACGGTCCACGGCTGCAGGGATCTGCGGATCATGAATTTACCTCAGTGTCCCATTCTGTGGAATGTTGGCGGGAAAGTGGGTTCGTCTAGCGCTAACCATTTTTGGGCTTCCTGCTGGCTGGACCGAGAAGGTCCCAGCGCGTCTGGGGTCGCGTCTGCTTCGAACAGCAAGCGCAAAGAAATATCATCTGTGCAACTCCTGACTTATTGTCATTTCGTACTGATCGAGCTCCCTTTGCAACAACGACAGCAGGCTGGAGACCCAATCTCGACGCTGGTCCGATGCTTCACATCGCAAATCGCTGCTGAAATTCAGCACCTGTGCCTGAAATAGCCAGGCATTGCGACTCTCGGGACCATGTCGTCGTCGCAACCCTTTCGGGATTCCTCTCCTCTTGCAGGCACGTTCAGACGCAAATCTCAGTTCACCTACAGGCATCTATCCCAGCTTGTCAACTACAACTCGACCTGCCCATTGCGAGTTATCGCGCACATTGATTTAGATGCTTTCTACGCCCAGTGTGAAATGGTCCGCTTGGGCGTCCCAAAGGAACAGCCCCTAGCCGTCCAGCAGTGGTACGCATGTGTCCCCATGCCACCGAAACTGCAAGCTAACAGAAGTCAGGCAAGGCCTGATTGCCATCAACTATCCGGCACGTGACCACGGCATCAGTCGTCACTCCACAGTAACGGATGCGAAGAAGAAGTGTCCTACGCTCATTTCTCAGCATGTAGCTACGTGGCGTGAAGGCGACGACAAATGGGCTTATCGTGATGATTCCGCTGCCAACATCCAGAGCGATAAGGTGTCTCTCGACCCTTACCGTCTACAGTCCAGAAAGATTTTGGCCGTCATCAAAGAAAGCCTGCCCCAAGATCTACAAAAGGTTGAGAAGGCCAGCATCGACGAGGTCTTCCTGGACTTATCAGCCCATGTACATTCCATTATGCTGCAACGCTTCCCGGAACTCGCAAATCCACCTCCTTATGACGACCCGACCGAAAAACTTCCGAGCCCATCCGTCTCAGCATTGGATTGGCAGGCAGACGCTCTCGTTGACCTGGACGAAGAGGCAGAGTCTATAGATCCCGACTGGGACGACGTGGCCATTCTCATTGGATCCGAGATTGTACGAGGCGTGCGACACCATATCCTTGAAAGGCTCCAGTACACATGCTCGGCTGGCGTCGCCAAGAACAAGCTGCTCAGCAAGCTGGGCTCCGCCCACAAGAAGCCCAACCAGCAGACTGTGATCCGCAACCGAGCAGTGGATCAGTTCCTGTCCGGTTTCAAGTTCACCAAGATGCGCAATCTCGGGGGGAAGCTTGGCGAAAACGTCGTCACAACGTTCAACACAGACGCTGTCAGTGAACTCCTGGCTATTTCTCTGGACCAGATGAAGGCAAAGCTGGGCCCTGATACTGGAATATGGGTTCACAACACCATCCGGGGCATTGATAACAGCGAAGTGAACTCTCGCACGCAGATCAAGTCGATGCTTTCGGCAAAATCATTCCGACCTTACATCAACACGCCCGAGCAGGCTATTAGGTGGCTAAGGATTTTCACTGCTGACATTTTCGCCCGGTTGGTTGAAGAAGGCGTCCTGGAAAACAAGCGACGACCACGAACGATAAACTTGCATCATCGCCACGCCGGTCAGATGAAGTCGCGTTCAGCTCCCATCCCTCAAGGCAGGCCCCTCGACGAGCAGTCGCTATTTGAGCTGGCAAAGAACCTTTTAAATCAAATTATAGCAGAGGGCAATGTATGGCCATGCGCGAACCTGAGTTTGAGCGTTGGAGGTTTCGAAGACGGCGTCACGGGCAACAAAGGCATCGGCGCCTTTTTGCTAAAAGGAGAAGAGGCACAAGCACTGAGGCAGGCCACTCGTGAAGCAACCCAACCGTCGCCATCGGAAGACAAGCCTGCCAAACGACGCCGTATGGAGGGAGGGGCGATTGATCGCTTCTTTACACGTAACAGTTCCCCCGAAGATGAAGGGCCGCCGGACGATGGAACGGTTGACGAAGATGTCGAATCCCGAGATCAGGTTGCGGATGGGAATGACCCGGCGGCTGCTCTCACAGCGAATGGCCCGCAGGATGTCGGCGACAATACTACTACTGATCGGCTGCTAATCACACCCTTCGTGTGTTCACGGTGCAACACAGGCTTCGAAACGCCAGAGGAACACCAGAGCCATGCCGACTGGCATTTTGCCAAAGACCTCCAGGAACAAGAACGTGGCAGTGCCGCATTTGCCAGCGGCTCTTCCGCTGCACGCAGCTCCGGCGCCAAAGCACCAGGTGCAGCGGCCAAGCGAGGGGGCCGCGGAGGCAAACTCGAGCAAGGACAGAGCAGATTGAATTTTGGATAAGTCCTGACAATACATCTGGGTACCAGTACCACGTCAAAAAGTCTGTCGAGCGGGTCCCCGCCTGATACTAGGCAGCAGTTGAGAACCTCGCACTCTGAGACCAGCTTCCAGGGGCATCGCGGCAACACAAGTTCACAGCAAAGTCCAAGGCGAACCTCATAGATGGGTTCTCGGCAGTCCCAAGTTCACGAAACGGCCACCACTCGAATGGCGTGCGCAATCTTGGGCGGAGAGATCCACACAGGACGAATAATATCAGCATCGTCTCCTGAGGAAACCAGTTTGCAGTGGAGAAGGAAGCAGCCGTATCCATGACGGGCTCTACATACAACATACACACGGGATCATGGGGCTCGGGGTTTGGCTGATGAGTCTTATCTTGCCGGGCTTCAAAGGTTCGAAACAATAAGGCCGCAAATAACTTGGCAGCCCGATACGCTGCTGGAGTCGTCAGGCAATGCTGATGGCTCCACGTGAACGAGACATTACCGCTAGTGTCGTCATCTCAACTTCCACCTGCAGATATCCGCGAGATCGTCCGCTCCGTTGAATATTGGGACTGTCAAAGGTAATAAATGGTAGCCGCCAACACGAAAGGCAAAAACGGGTGTGATGGAAGAATAAGAAGAAACTTGCCACATACAGCAATCTTTGCAATGCCAGGACCAGGTGTACGTACGTCCCATCTCTAATTGGGGTCGTTTGCACGAGAACGGTCGGGACTGCCGTTCACACATCGTTCTGGGTGCGTCGGGTTATCTAGTCACAATCCAGATGAAGTCTGTCAAGGATTGGCTGCGGGTCGGGCATCCTTTGGGCTAACGTGGGTTGGGCCACAATTATTTTGGCGCGAAGCATTGATACCCAACGACGCCAACCACTGCACCTTTATCAAGATACCTACCATCGAGTCACCTCAGCACACGAATTGTTTCTGCTCATCCAGACAAAGTACGCACACGCATACGCACGCGCATCTTCGCCCGTGGTAGGAATGGAGAGGAAGAGTGTTGCGTAGAGAAGGGACAAGACAGACAGGCGGCTGCAGAAACCGAATCGATTTGGGCCAGCACAATATACCGAGTCGCATATCTAGGGCCGTTGATGGCGGCGAATGTTTGTATACGAAGTCCCAGTCTACGTCAGTCGGAACTGAACTCAGGGTCTGCCTCCCAATTCTCTCATGTCTTGTTAAGTTGATACGTTGCGCCTGGTCGCTGTTGGGATGGCTAGGATGGCCCAGCTCAATAAGGTTTCGACATCAGGAACAACCGGATTGACAAATTTGGATTGGAATGGGAAGTGGGATGTGACAAGCATCACCTCACTCAAACACCAGTGACGAAATGAAGATCACTGGACGTCCACTGCTGAGTTAAGTCAGTGCAGAATACATTTGAGCATTCATCACGGTGCTCTCGAGTACTGATCGAGTGGCGAAAGTCGCGCAGTTTACGCGACAGGGCGTTGGATTTGAGAGAATTCGAAGTAGTGCACTCAGAGCTTTGTTCACAGTGGGAAACGAGCAGCTCATGTTTATTTCGTTTCCATCGTCACTGTCTTCCGAATCTCCAGGTTTCAGGACTCAGTCTCGGCACACCACGACGACGACGAAGACCACCTCGCGATTCTGCCCAACGCCACTGCGCTAGTCATCCGTCCTTCTCGACACAACCCAGTGACAACCTAGCAAACACCGGTCTAGACCGGACCACTCACGAGCCACATCCCCCCTAAACTCGATCATCTCAAGCCGACAGACTCGAATTCATTCTCAGCTGCTTTAGAAGCCTCAAACGAGAGATTTCCGGAACCTGCGGTCCAGATCTTGTCCAATACGTCTCGCGAGGGCGTGGACGTGTGCGGACGACACCAGATCCCTGGGTAGGAACGAGCACCGTATCTTGAATAACTTTCGTTTGGAGGAAATCCCATGTACGGCTGAGCACTGGAGGGAGAAAGTTTTTTCCCGCTCTCTCCTGCATGTTCCACTGATCCGCGACCCTTCCAATTGGGCATCAAAGAACCCCGACACTTCAGCAGACCACGAAGGCGGACGCAATTACAAACAATCAGTAAGGGTGCTCACACAGCTAAATCGGGCGCGTGTGACGCACTTGAGAGCCCTCATGCGGCTTCATGGAAAGCGAACAGCTGTGATACTGATATTGCGAGGGACTAGAAGACACATTACTCGATCTACTCCTGGGCCCTGGCAGCATTAAGTGATGAGCGGCGAGCCCTACAAAGCTGCCCACAACTCACCTCGGCTGGCTTCAAAACGCCTTGCCTTAGTATTTGTAAGCTGCAACCCACAACGGCAACGGGCGGGATCATCAGCCGCAGGTCAGGCGTTTGTCTCGCTTGACGGGATACACTTGGGGGCTGGAAACCTGAAAGACGAGACGATTACCTCATCTCACAAGTCGCCTCGAACACGCTGCATTGACAGCCCAACGTCAGGTTGCTTCTTGGTGGCTCATCATCCCCACCGCGGAAAACCGCTCCTTGGTCTTGCTTCTTCTCCTTCGCTCGCAAGTTGGCCGCCAGTGCGCACAGCTAGTTGCGACTCGACCACGACGACAATGCTTTATCGGATCCACGGTACCGTTGGCTCGTCGCAGCCACGTTGTTGACATTTGCGCGTGCCAGAAGCCGGGAGTTAAAATTGATACGGTACCTATCTACCCGTGGGTTTTATTCTGGCGTTGTCAGTCGGGAGTCTGTTAGTGCGCACATCGGCGGCAGGGAAGCGAAAGTACAGTACCTTAACCTGCCCGACCTGCACGTGCCTTCAGGTGCCTGGAAAGGTGTGTAGGTATCCCCTTTTCGGCTGCCCAACCTCCAGCTGCACCTCATCCCGTCTCTGTCCATTCAGAGCGGCCGCCACCCATATCCCCTGCTCCCGCCCAACCGCCCTTCGCCAGGCTCTCGGCGGTCAGCCAGGCCAGACCATCTTAGCCCATGCTGGAAGACGCAGCATCACCCGTCCTGGCGTCCCAGCCCAAGTCTAGGGAAGAAGAGAGTGGCAGGTATACCAGGTTGCCAAGGGTTTTCTGGAGTGCCAGGGAAACGCCGCACGAGACCGAGACTGTCAGCCAACAACGTGGTGCCAATAAGCCCTGTTTCTGTCTGATCGGTCCCGAGGTAACGGCGGTTTGGTCTTGGAAAAAAGGGAGAGAGAGAGAGAGAGAGAGAGAGAGGAGAGAAAGAAACACAGCGAGCCAGCCAGCCAGCCATCCAAGTCGACAGCAGGGCCTCCTCCGTCTTGCCGTTGTCGTTGTACGCGACACGTAGGTACGGGACATCGATCCAGAGTCCTGACCGTTCATTCTATCCCGCCTCCCGCCTCCCGCCTCCCGTTCTGTGCTGTGCTGTCCTGTCCGTCCACTAAAGTCTGGGAGCGAGGACAAGGGGGGGTTGCTGGTGACCATGGATCACTCACCACCCACCACTCACCACTTAGCACTGAGCGACCTCTAGCCACTGAGGTGGTCCACGTCCTTGACTTACCGTTGGAGGTCCCGGTTTTTCGAACAATCCCCACCCCCAAGAGAAGAAGAGAAGAGCCAGACGCTGGCCTGTTCCTTTTCTTCGCCCACCACCCACTCCCTGCCCGGTTTTGTGTCCTCGTTCTCTTTTTCTTCCCGCCATCTCGCCGACAATCCCATCTGCTGTTTTCCCATCTCCCTCCTCCTCTCGCGTCCCCTCTGCCACGACCCTCTGATTCCGTTTGAGCCTTCAACTCCGTTCCCCTTATACACTCGCTACACTCCTCAACAATGTCGGCTAGAACATCGCGTGGTGCCCCCCCTTCAGGCGGCTCTTCTGCGCCAACCCCGTCCAGCGGTCGCTCCAACGAATACTTCGTCCCAAGAGATGGCATTGATCGCGAAGTCATCACGGCCGACATTTGCCGCTACCTCGGGAACGATGCTCTGGTGCGGCCGGGTCACTACGAGGTATGCTTCTCAGTGCCTTCCGTCTCGCAGCACTCGTGTGTCTGCGATCAAAATGAAGTTTTCTGACTTGTCCTCGCAGAACCCTCAAACTGGCCAAGTGGTTCAAGGCTACTACATCACTGCGTACCGAAACCTAACAACAGTGAGTCCCGACTCATCACGCCTCGTAACGCAACTCGATCGCTGATAGAAAGCCCTCCAGGCCATGATTGATGATTTGAAGGCCGACTCTGCGCGGTGGGAGGCGGAGAGGCGGCAACAGGCCGCCCGGAACACCCAAGGAGGTACATTTGCCTCGAGAGATGCGGCGGCTCCCTCTTTATCGAGACGATCTAACTCCCCTACAGCAGGGTATCGCCAGTCCGAGACTCATTCCGCGCGCCAGCACTATGGGCCCACGGATCCCGCTGGCTACCCGGACGTAGGACGTGACTCCTATGACAGCGCTCCCAGATACCCAGGATCCCAAGCTCCAGGCTACTCGGGAAACTCACAGAGCTACTCTGGCTCAGCTCCTGCCGGTGCCTACTCCCAACAGGCCCCTTATCCTTCAAGTGCTGGTTACTCCTACCCATCAGGTACTTCTTTCTCTCCCCAACCGGACCCGAGAGATCCCCGTTACGCAGGAACACCTACCCAAGGCTTTGGTGATGCACCGTACACTGCAGTCGGCGCGAACATGGCTCAGTCGCGTAATTCTGATTATTACGGCTCAGCGCAGCCCGCAAGGATTTCTACCACCATGGCACCTGCCCAGGGACAGACTTACATTCCATCCGGATCTCAAGCACAAGCAGGCTACCCGTCTGGCGTCTACTACCCGCCGTCGACTCAGGCGCCGTACGGAGCTGCGCCAGTAGCCCAAGATCCCTTGTATGGACGCGGTGCGTATCAGTTCTCTCACAAACCCCCTCTGCCGACATTCTCTGATTGTGTAGCGTCCCCAGCAGGTGGTGCCGCTCACCCGTCGTACAGCTCTGGCCAAGGATCACAGTATGCGTCAACCCCTAACTCTCGTGCTTCGGCTACTCCTTCGAATTCCAATGCTCAGACGGGAAACAGTGCATCGTCCGGCTCGCACTCTCGCCGCAGTGAAAGGGACTCCGACAGGCATCACACCTCCGACCGTCACCGCCCGCCGCGCCGCTAAGGCCTTCTCTTCTTCGGGACTGATTGTAGCCCATCCGACTGCATGAGATGGCCATCTCATGAGCTGCCTGTTGTGAAGTTTCTTCCTAATGACCCTGGGGCTTGGACTCATTTTCCGGCGTCGGCTTTTCATCATTTTTTTCTCCGGATAGAACCTTCCAGGACTGGAGGAGGCGTGCGAACCACTTTCTTGAGTTGCAAGTCTGCATCTCTTGCTCCATTCTCTGGCTTTCTTGGCGTTTCATCCCTCCATGGCTCAATACGCTCGGCCCATTCCTGGAGTTCTATCATCTATCTTTTCCGCATCTCGCCTCAACAACGGAATCTTGCCGTATTGCTCCTGGACGCTTCACCACTGCATAGATGGACGGACCTACGATTTTTTTTTGCTCTTCGATTTGAATGTCCCGTTGGCAAGCATGGTTGCCTTGCTGATGTTTATGGCCCGGACCCGGATCGGAAAAAAAACGTTCTTCAGATGAACTATGGCGGCTCGCGAACCATTGAGGACCACCTTGCTGTCCGGCCTCGTCCTGAAGGTGGGATTTGATGTCATTTGCTCTTCTCTGGGTTTCCTACTTCCTACTTGGACTGCCGGAGTTCTGAGTGATCATGGGTTTCTAATAGATTGACGAGGTCGACGTCTGGACAGCTAGGTGAGTCTCCGGATTGTACATATTAGTGAATCCCCTAGGAATTCTCTCACGACTTTCAACCCTCTCAGGATTCATGTGGATTCTTCTTTATCCTGAGACTATTCATTTACCTAACGCGACAGTCGTCAAACCGGACTTACTATCACTGGACTCCTACGGATATTTGCCTGGACATTTACCTGGACCTATGCAATCATACGAGCCATCTTGACACGGCATGGGAACCAAACACCTGGATATACCAAACGGACTGCCCGCCATCACTAAGGACAAACCCATATTCAGACTCGATCGTGGAAGTGCCACCTGGACAACTATCTTGGAATTTGCTTCGACCTGATGCACAAGCAGGATATGTCCATCTGCCCAGTTGGAACATCATGGCTCGAGCCCCCTCCCCCCCCCCCCCCCCAAAAAAAAAAAAGCCTCACAGTGGAGAGCCAATATCTGCTTGGGTAAGCTCCTTCCATCTTCTATGGAGGCATGATTCACATTGGTATCCCACACCAGCCCATGTCCGTGGATTGAGACTTTATTGCTGTCATGCCATTGTCTGGGACCAGCATCCTGCCGGCATGCTTGTAGCTACCACTTCTGCAGCCTGCCATGGGACACCAAGTCTGGCGGTTAGTGTGGTTGACATTTTCCACGGGAACTCTCCATGGCTCCGTCATGGATCGAGACATGCCCTCTAGGCAGTTGAGGAATGATTCAATATGTGTCAATACCTGGAACAACCCCAAAGGATGCTATGTTGCTACTACCACTACCTGGACGGTTCTGCCCCGGAAATTCCAGGTGGAATCCTTTTGGCATGCCATCGGACAGCTCGTTAGTCACCACTATTCCTTCTTGTTTTGTTCTTCATTTATTCCTCGATGGACAAGCCCTTCGCAAACCAGGATGCCGAGCGTGGGACACTAACTTATCATGTAGGCCTCCACAAGAACATGTGGGGACCAGGACACTCAAACAAGAGTGGCGGCACCGAAGGATTGTACGTGTCGGCAGGGCGGCGGGGATCGTGACGTGGGATGTATGCATTTTACCGGCGAATCATGGAGTTCTATTGTTATTATTCTGCATTTCTTCACAGGATCGATGGAGGAATCGGGGGGAAAGTTGATTTTTCCAGTTTAGTGAGCTTCACGATTCTCACTACGTTGACGTATAAGGCCCAGTTGGCAGATGGAAGGAGAGCGGCTTGTTGGCCGCCGATGTGAAAGATACTGGAAAGACATTTTCCGTGATGAACTCAACTAAATCTATGTCGTCTTCCGTGCTTCATCGCATCGCTGATCGTGATCACGCGTCAACTGCGCAGTGTGAACCAGAAGGGGCCGTGATATCATCTCGGTCGGATCGCGTCGGTGTGTTGCAGCATTGACCTGGCTGAGCGCTTTGCGGGCGTGATGCCACCCACCACTTCTCAGATGTTGGGCGTAGATGGCGTACTGTGGTATGTGCTTGTCTCACAAATCCGACTGTCAGGCACCGCTGTCTTGGGCCGCTTCACGTGGGCGAAGGTACAAAGGTGAGATGAGCAGGGGCACTTGCAGCAGAGTTGACGCCGCTGCCGCGGCCGCGGCCGCCTGACAAGGTTTCCGGGGAAGTCTGTCGCTGGTAATGGCAAAACCTTGATTGAAGTCTGGATTTGGGACCTCGGAGTTTAAAACATGACCCCTGGAGCAATGGAAGCAGGTAAGGCATGCAGCCTGTTCCCCCCGGGGGGGAGGGGGGGGGGGGGGCGGTGTTCCGGAAGATCCCACTTTCCAAGGAGGAGTGTTCACGATGGGATCGTGGGCTGAAAGTTAAGATCTTTGAGACGATGAGGTTGTAATTCACGGGGCTGGTCGTTGTTGGAGGGGAGTGAAGGGCGATATGGTTCTCATGTGAAGAATGCAGATGAACTTGCTCCAACCTGGCCAGTTACTCGAATTCGTATGAACTTACATGGGACGTTCTCGGGTAACCAATTCATCTTTTTGCCACCTTTTTTTCTTCTTTTTTTTTTCTTTCTATCTTCTTTCTTCCTCTTGTCTTTTCTTTTCTTCTCTCCCATTCTTGCTCGACATACGGAGGTAGAGAATTTTCAATTCATCAAGACAAGAGGTAGGGTGGCAAGGTTGGTTCTTTGGTCCCGTTGAGGGAGGGCAGAGAGTATCCGTTCAGCGAGCTGTTAATAATCCGTTCCTCAGGGGGGAGCTTGTCCTGGGATGGGGCTTGGAGGAATGCGAAGCGGATGACGAGATGGTGCATCCTGACGATTGATTCATGCTCCGCCGAGGATGTGGAGTGTTTAATCAACGGCGATGTTCCTGTCAAGATTTCTTCACTTGGTTACATGGCGGAGATGTGATTTGTGTTGATTACGTGGTTGGTGTGAGAGCGACGTAGGCTGGGGGTGAGAGTTGAGCCTCTCTCAGTTGGTCGGGCCAGGTCTTGGACTTGCAAGAGGCTCTGTTGATCAGTCCTGGTCGGACCGAATCTCCCGAAGATCGTGTGGATATCTGACATAACAGTTGCCAACTCCTTGCAAGGTAGACAGACTTACTTGCTCACTCAGATGCGCACTGCAAATTGCGATGCTTCTTTGATATTCAAACCAACCAGAACAACCAGGGAACAATGGCGGGACTGACACTGACACCCTCCCGAGAGCTGGAAGTCAAAGTCGCTTCGAAGCTGCGTGGATGACAAAGCAAACAACCTCGGACACGAGCAGTCAGTCAATTCCAAGAATATAGAAAGGAAAAAAGGAAGAGATATTGCGAGAAAATCCCGCGCCGGGAAGCAGCATGTTTGCAAGCGGCGTACCTCGTGTGTGGAAAATCAATCCCGGACGTGAATGGAGACGGGACCGCAGTTGGGAACGAACACCCGGCGATTTCTCTCATCCGTCGGTGGGTGAGTCCCGCCCGCATCGATTGACGGGGGGGCCACGTCCCAACGATGAGATAGATGGAGGAGCAAGAAACGGCGGCGCGGGTTTGCGACTGCTGAGTCGATAAACACACACACACACACACACACACACACGTCTGGAAGACGATCACACGACGCAGACTGACCACCTCTTCTTTTAGGTCAAGACTGGCAATGTCATGCACGGCATGAAATCTGGACGAAGCACACCTCAGATTGTTGTTGGAGATGTTTTTTTCAGGAGGATTACAGCGGGGAGATATGCCCTGGTGCTGAATTTGGAGGTGCGCTGAACGTCCCTGCTTTTTATGGTGTCCCTCATTGAGTGTAATATACCTAGTCAGGCACCTACCTAGGTTACCGTATTTTCTCAAATAACTCGGATTCCGCTCAAGCCCCTGCACCTCCACCACACTAAGCCAAAACAAGCCCGATTCTGACCAAAATACTCCAGTAGGGCCCAAAATACGCCTCCACACCCCCTCTTGCCCTCCAATCGGTCGACCTGGTCTGGCTTAAGCGGGATCCGAGTCTTTTGAGAAAATACGGTAGGCATGCCAGAGTGCTTACTCTCACTGCTAGGCCGGTGCGCTGGGACGAATGGAGGAGGAGGAGTCAATTTGTGGAACACTACTACGTGGATTTTTTTAGAGCTAGAAGTATATATCCTTGCCCCTAGTAATCTAGCACCCTATTTCGCCGTATTCCCTAGTCTTTAATCCGCTTCTTTAGCGCTTTAATAAACTTAATATACTGCTTATAATATAGCTATTTAATTTTAGCTATATTCTTAGATATTAGCTATACTATACTGTTAAACTTAAACCTAATCTTATTAGTTATCTTAAAATACAAGACTACTTATTAAACTAAAAGTTCTTCTAATACTTAAAGTAATATAGTATAAAATAGTAATAAAATATAAGTATTATTAAGATATCTTAGTAGCTTAGTTTTAAATTAATTAGATATACTTATACTCTTATAGGTTAATTTAAATAGAGTACTTTAGAGAGTTTTATTTAATAACCTTAAGTTATATATTAAAAATTATAGTATTTTATAGCTTTATTCTAAGTTTTCTAGTTTAGAGTTTTATTTGAATTTATTAAAGTAGTTAGCAATTACTACTAAGTTTTTATGTATTATTTAGCGTGGAAAAGACGCCGGTTTTTTTTTTCGCACATAAAGGCTACTAAGAGGGGGAGGGTTTGTGAGAGGGGAGCGTACTCACAGGGCAATTCAGCCGGGCTGGACTGGGCAGGAGAAATGGACGGGAAGATTCAGTCAGTTTGATGGGTCAGGTAGGGTGTGAGAAGGGGTTGTGATCTAGGCTGGTGGGAGGGGACGGGGGCCCTGGGGTTTTTAGAGAGGGAATTGAGGCGCGCCTTTCCCTTTCCGACGGACTAGAGCGAGTCTTCCGGGCGGTGAAGAAAAAGAAGGAAAACAAAAAAAAAAGCACAGGAGGAACCAATGAGAATGCCCTCCCGAAGCCTCAAGCTGGCCCTGACGCCATACCGCTTTCGGGGCAGTGGAGGCGGTGGGCGGCGCACTTTTGTTTTCTGCCGGCAGCAAGCTCCGGCGTGGATGACGAGCGACGGGCGTGTCAGAACCTGACACGGTGCTGACAAGTGCCTTCCTTGACCGAAGTGTCTATTATACCAAGAGGAGAGGAGAGGAAGTGTTCCAAATTCCTGTGGTGGGTAAGGTACGTTTGGAGGCTTGTGTTGGAATTGGAGATGGCACAAGACGATACGGGTTTTCTTCGGTGTGGTTGGTTCAGGAGTCGAAGGCGGCATTCCAGAGGAACTCGAAGCAAGCATTACAATGCACGTAGGCAGGCAATCAGTCGGCCAATGAGTTGGTTCGTGGACAAGCGACGAGCCTTATGCTTTAGCCGTCGGTACCCTGCCTTTTGCTTGATTGCTTGGACTTGGACGGTATTCCCACCCACACACGAGTTTGCCGCTCCTTATTTCCTTGAGACGCGCTGTCATATGTCTGGGGAGATAGGTAATCAAAACAAGCATAGCTTCACCGGCGACTGATACGAGGTCAGGTCGACGCGATTCGGTGTGTACGTGTTGTTGACGGAAGTGTGGGATATGGCGACTTGGACTCGCAAAGCGAGCAAGACAAGTCGCTCTGAATATACTTATAGACTGCCTGAATTAGAATGGATGGAATAGCAAAAAATGATACTTTCAGTCTCTCACTTTCGAGACGCGATTATAAGCATCGCAGTAGCAGTAGCAAGAAGGCCAAAGCATCGGCGTCAATCTAATTGTCACGATGCAGTCGACAGACCGCACTGCGCACTCCCCGGCCTGAGATCCGATCCTGAACCCGTCAGAACCAGACCCAGAGTCGATGCAGTTCCAGTCCCGGCGGTTACCGCTTGGAAGCTTGATTTGTCTCTTCTTCACTTTTCTTACTTTGAAGGGTAAATAAACAGATAGCCTAGACGGTGGAATTGTCTGACGATTGAATTCGCAGGTCTTTCGGGGTTTTTTTATTGTTTTTCTCTTGCCTACCTTACCTTGACAACGACTAATACTGCTGTTGATCTCGCGTCTTGCATCTGACTGGCGCCGCTTGAAATCGTACAGTACTGTCGTTTCTGCCAGTCTGGACCCCTGCACTGCGTGCCTCCAGCGCTTCCAATTCCAAAGTTTTCCCCCATCCACTTCCCATTGCCTTACCACTGCTGCTGTTACAGCTGCCACCGCCACGAATCTTCCCCTGTCACCTTACGTTATCCGGGCCACGATACGCCCAAGACACTCTGAAAGAGGAACCATTGCCAGCAGTAAAAGGTACCTCTGCCTTCCTCTGGCTGTGCCTGTCACCTATCTACCTACCTACCTTGGGTAAGGTACCTACCGACCTTTGGCCTGCCTACGGTATCGATCACCACCACCGTGGCATGCCCCGCCATTTCGAGGCAACACATACGACCCGCCCAAAATTTTGTCTTTACCACCCGCACCGCTTTCCTTCCTCTCAACTCCTATCCCGCCTGAACCTCGACATCACCCCGTCGATTCACCCAAGATGGACACCACGGCGATTCGAGGCCTCCTCGCGGCCAGTTTGGACCCCGATGCCGACACGAGAAGGAGGGCTGAGATCCAGCTGAAGCAGGTACGACTACTTTATTTTTCTGCCACAGACGCAAGAGAAAAGACCGAGACTAAGAGTCCTTTCCTTCGTCTCTTCAAAAAACCCCCCCCCCCTCTCCCCCCTCCCCCACGATATGGCCCCCCTACCGCTCCGAGCCGATCCGCACCGTATCGCACGCACGCACAAATATCACACACTTTCGACATGGACGCAGCATAAGTCTGCAGTCCGTCGACCATCGCTACTGCGGATCCGACCCTTGCTGCAGTCACGCCGTCCCCGGTGCCCAGCGCTTCGGGGGAAGGAGGGGACACGGCGCATATCCCGAACCCATGGCTTGACTTGTTGGCTAACATCGTTTTCCACAACCTAGATCGAAGAGCATCCGGGGTTTATGGACGCTCTCCTCGAGGTCCTTCAGAACGAGCAGGACAACAGCGTGCGACTATCAAGTACGTGGACGACCCCCTTCTTTCGCGAGACCCCTTCTTGATATCATCTGGTGTCTTCTCTTCCATACACGCAGACATGTTAATCGCGCCTTCTACCTCTTAGCCGTTATTTACATCAAGAACCGCGTAAACCGGGGATGGGAGAAGTCAGAGCACAGCCCCAACGAGACACAGATCGCCGAAGATGAGAAGGCGCGCTTCCGCGACCGCCTGCTGCCCATCATGGCCGCCTCCCAGGGGCTGGTCCGGCAGCAGCTGATTCCCGTCCTCCAGCGCATCCTGCATTTCGACTTCCCTGAGAAGTGGCCAACTTTCATGGACTACACTATGCAACTCCTCAACACCAATGACGCCCCCTCCGTCCTCGCCGGCTTACAATGCCTGCTTGCCATCTGCCGCGCCTACAGATTCAAGTCATCGGACGGCGACCACAGAGCGCACTTCGACAAGATTATCGAGGCGAGCTTCCCCAGATTGCTGGCCATCTGCAATGAGCTAGTTGCTCAGGAGAGCGACGAGGCCGGCGAGATGCTTCACTTGGCCCTGAAGGCTTACAAGCACGCGACCTGGGTAAACAGAGACGTCTGTGCCTCTGCTTCGGGACCATTGGCTGACAGGATATTAGCTCGAGCTTTCTGCCTTCCTGCGCGAGCAGCAGACCAACTTCGGCTGGTGCACCGTTTTCCTCCAGACAGTTTCCAAGACCATCCCGGCCAGCGCCATGGTCGACGATTCATACGAGCGTGAAAAGCACCACTGGTGGAAGGCTAAGAAGTGGGCATACTTCAACCTCAACCGCCTGTTTATCAGGTCAGTCAACCACATCGACTGATCCGAGGAGGCACTGCTAACATGGATTAGACACGGTAACACCCAGTCCGTCGCCAACACCAAGGACGAAGAGGCCGTTCGCTTCGCCAAGGAGTTTTCCGCTACCATCGCCCCCGAGATCCTCAAGCACTACCTGGCCGAGATTGAGAAGTGGGTTGCAAAGACGGCTTGGCTTAGCAGACCCTGCTTGTCGTATACTCTCGTCTTCCTCGACGAATCGGTGCGCCCCAAGGAGATGTGGAACCATCTCAAGCCTCACCTCCAGAACCTGGTGACGCATTTCGTGTTCCCGGTTCTTTGCCTTTCCGACGAGGATATTGAGAAGTTCGAGGACGAGCCCGACGAGTACCTCCACAGAAAACTCAACTTTTACGAGGAGGCATCAGCACCCGACGTTGCTGCCACCAACTTCCTCGTTGGCCTGACAAAGAACAGGAGAAAGCAGACGTTTGAGATCCTCAAGTTCGTCAACGCGGTGGTCAACGAGTACGAGCAAGCGCCGGATGATAAGAAGAACCACATTGCAAAGGAGGGTGCCTTGAGAATGATTGGTACCTTGGCCCCTGTCATCTTGGGCAAGAAGAGCCCCATTGCCGACCAGGTCGAGTACTTCCTCGTCCGCTACGTTTTCCCTGATTTCACCAGCCAGCAGGGCTACCTCCGTGCTCGCGCTTGTGACACAATCGAGAAGTTCGAACAACTCAACTTCCAGGACCAGAACAACCTGCTTACCATCTACCGCCACATCCTCGACTGCATGGCCGATGTCGCTCTTCCCGTCCGTGTTACCGCCGCTTTGGCTCTACAACCCCTTATCCGTCACGACATCATCCGTACCAGCATGCAGCAGAGCATTCCTACCATCATGCAGCAGCTTCTCAAGCTTGCCAACGAGGCCGATATCGACGCCCTCGCCAACGTCATGGAGGACTTCGTCGAAGTTTTCGCTACTGAGCTGACGCCATTTGCGGTCGCTCTCAGCGAGCAGCTGAGGGACACCTACCTCCGCATTGTTCGTGAGGTTCTGGACAAGAACAAGGACAACGGTGACGATGAGTATGGTGACTACCTCGATGAGAAGAGTATCACTGCCCTTGGTGTTCTGCAAACTATCGGTACTCTCATCTTGACCTTGGAGAGTACTCCTGACGTCCTTTTGCACATCGAGGCTGTTCTCATGCCCGTTATCCAAGTCACTCTTGAGAACAAGCTGTACGACCTGTACAACGAAGTCTTCGAGATCATTGACAGCTGCACATTCGCTGCCAAGGGCATTTCTCCGACTATGTGGCAGGCATTTGAACTCATCCATGCCACTTTCAAGGCTGGCGCAGAGCTCTACCTAGAGGACATGCTGCCTGCTCTCGATAACTTTGTCCAATACGGTGCTGGCCAGCTGGTACAGAAGCCTGAGTACATCCAGGCTCTCTTCTCCATGATTGCCGATATGTTCAACGACAGCAAGGTTGGCGGTGTCGATCGTATTTGCGCTTGCAAGCTGGCTGAAGCCATGATGCTGAATCTACGCGGTCACATCGACAACTACGTCTTGGAATTCATCAAATTCGCCATGACCATCCTTAGCGCGCAAGATGTCAAGGTTAAGGCCTACAAGATTCACCTTATGGAGCTCGTTATCAACTCCATTCACTATAACCCTGTCCTTACGCTTCACATCCTTGAGACTCAGGGTTGGACAAATAGGTTTTTCAGCCTGTGGTTCGGAAGCATGGGCAACTTCACTAGAGTCCACGACAAGAAGCTTTGCATTGTCGCCATCTCTGCTCTCCTCAGTCTCAAGGCTGACCAAGTTCCCCAGAGCGTGTCTGTTGGATGGCCACGCCTGCTCCAGGGCATTACTGAGCTCTTCAAGTCACTGCCAGCTGCCATGAAGAACCGGGAGGAGGCTCTCCGTGATGACTACCACCTCGAGGCCGGCACTTACGACTATGGCGAAGAGGACGAGTGGGCTGAGGATGAGGCCAACTGGAATGTTGAGGATGAACCTGAGGAGGAGGAGGCTACTGAGGCCCGCGATGAAAGTACCGCTTACCTCGAGTTCCTGAACGAGGAGGTCAGTTTTGCATCAGGTATATCCCTAATCAGCACGGCTAACTTTTAAGACAGGCCCAAAAATTCAGCCGAGGTGTCGAGGACATTGAATCCGAAGATGACTTGGGCGAGGATAGCGTACTGCTAGAATCACCCCTCGACAAGGTCGACCCCTACCAGCTTTTCAGCGCTACTCTGATGAGTAAGTCAAACCCCTGTTAAAGCCGAAGATCCGGTCTAACAACCGAACAGAGATGGAGGAGGAGCAACCTCAGTTTTACCAGTCTTTGGCTTCTCACTTGTCCGCTGAGGACCAAGCTGCTCTCCAAGGTGTCATGCAGAAAGCTCAAGAAAACGCTCAGGCCGCCCAGCTGGCCCTTGCTCAACAACAAGGTGCTGCCCCCGTCAACGGTGGTGCCAGTTAAAGCCCTACCCGTGATTCATCGATGACCGAGCCGGGCCCCTCCACGACGCGGGGTTACTCCGAGCGAGAACGCGCCCTGTTCTCTGACCGCCCCAGTTTGAATCCGTGAGAGGGAGACGCGAGATGATCCGAGTGAGCCGCTGCCGCTACGCACGCCGGTGGATATGGCACGCAAGCTGCCGAGAAGACGTTGTGGAAGAGCGGTCACAGGAGACGGATTGACGAAGCAAAGAATTACGATTACCCCCATCCCCTAAAGAAGTACAAGAGGTCCCCAAAAAGGAAAAAAAGATCTTTAAGAGCATTAGAGCGTGCAAACGATGGCTGGAGGCCAGCTGGATATGAGAAGATGATGATGCTGCGGGGGGGGGGGGGGGGGGGGAGCCTTGGGTAGGTTGCCCCAAGCACGACTTTTTCTCCCTTCCACCCGTTTCGTTGTTGTTGACAGGAAGGGGGGAAAAGTCAGGGGAGGAAAATGATTTTGTTGCAGTCTTTGTAGGCGCCAATGAGCAGAATTTCGATTGTCGTCATGGCCGTCGTTTACCCGTCGGCAGGCATAGCATGGTGGGAGGCCCGCGTGTTGGAGGTGTTCAAGCTCATGATGCGCGTATTTTTCTAGTCGTTCAAATTCCCCCGAAACCTTTGAAGAGTTAAAAACATGCCCAAATAGTTTTTGGTCGGTTGTGCGTCGATACTGTGCATGATGGTCAATCTCTTCGGACGACGTTTTTATGAGTCTCCACCTTGACTCGATGGGCGACGACTTGCCATCGTGACAATTCCGTGGCGGTCATTCTTGTTCCCTTCCAAGCTCAGTCTATGAGAACACAGCGGAAGGTGAGGAGGCAAGCCATGGCTCAGAGCGCAGAACTGGCGATAAACATAGGTCGCGGAGAAGGGTTTGAATACTCGACGAGAACCGTGACGTGGATCTCAACACCAAGGATGAGGCTACTGGGCCACTTTCTGTTGATAACTTCGTTGAATGGCCTGAGCGGCCTCGGTTAAGCATCACGAAAGGAGATGTCAGCAACATTCAAACGCATCGGATCTGCCGCAACGTGGGGTCAAAGATGGATGGCTGAAGGGTTACTGCGTGTGCGGGTGTTACCTCCCTGTCGGGCCACCACTCAGTCGTACGCTTTAGGGGATACGGTCGAGTACGCATTGGGCTGATATCCTCCACTCGTCCGGTCAGAGATTCACCGAGGGAACGTTGGCAGTTCTCACCGTGGTCGGTCTAGGCCACCCTCGGGGCTTAATGGCTTGTCAGGGCTGGGTTGTAAGTGGAAGGGCAGCGAGAAGCAATTCTTCCTGCAGGTGCAAGCAACGGCTTCCAACGTACGTTTCGACACCCCTTATTAGCCTTTCTCGAGGAAACGACAAGTTCTAGAGGTAGATTGAGTGAAGAAGATAATTCAGCATCACCACCGACTTGACGTACCGGAGCTCAGGCAGACGAGATACCACAACCAAAAGGGCAAAAGGAAACATACAACACCGGGTATTCGCTGGTCGTCACCGACCCAACTACTAATCCAGCCCTCACTAGCTTATCTTAGGGAGAGCGGACGGGATCCCGAGTTCTCCAGTGGGTATGGTCGTATGTGATGTAGGTGGGGTAGTAAGATGTATATCATGTCTGTGGTGGTGAAATGGAGGCAGTGGTGTTGGCTGGAAACCCGGTCGTGGAAAATCGGGCTAGCTAAAAAGGTTTAATCTTTACTGGACTTCAGATGGAGTGGCGAATAGGATGGAGTGGCGAATAGGATGGAGTAAACCTGGTTAAGCTTCGAGGTGGTTTTCATCGGAGGCTTTTGGGATGAATTGAGAGAATGACAGAGTTTGTGTCCTTTTGTAAGGTGAGGGAAAAATGAAGACATCTTCTCTGTACGTATGCATCTGCGGTTGAATGAACTGGGAGATGGGCTTGAGACTTCATCTTCAACGCTGAACTATGGTCGTCTTCGGTATCATCATATCGATTGGCCTCGTCAGAACATGTCTACGCGTGCCCATCCAACCCAAAAAAAAAAAAAAAAAAAAAACCTCCGCGGGACACGTTACGGAGGGCGTTCCGTCGGAGCCAGAGAGGTAGGCTACATACAGTGCTATGGGTCTCGTGATTAAACATACATTGGCCTCGGCACAGTTTTCGAAGATTCCAATCACCCTACGTTCGTTCGCCTCGGGCGGTAACGCGCTTCTGCAGCAGCATTTGCAAGGCCGGGCAGGTGCCTAATTCGGTATGTCGTTCGCGGCACGCCACTGGCTGCTTGTTGGCCCATGGTCGCTGCGGCGGACGTGAGAGCCGGCAACACAACAATATCTGGGCTGGTCGCCGGGTCTGTTCGCTTGAGCCCCTTCTCATTCGCGATGGGATTTCTTCGGCTCCATAATAGTCGCTGAAAGGAGAAAAGACTGTCCTGGCGCATATGCATGTTTATGCCGTTGGTCGCTACATCTTCATCACCCCCTGTCGAGGAAAAGAGAGGGAGGGGGTTGCGTTTGGGACATTTGTCCCGCCACAAAAAGAGATAACTGCCCCTCGAAAACTCTTGGAAGTCTTTACCTCTGGAATCCCGTACCTGAAATTGGAGTTTTATAATACGCACTTGACCAGACGCCGAGAAGTAAGTAAACATGGCACAAGCAGATCAGCACATCGCTGCCGCAGATGAAGAGGTGAGCATTCCCAAGTGCATTGCGTGTGGCTAAGCATGCTGATAGTCTCTGCAGGTAGACGACGGCCGCTCGGAAGTTGGAGTAAGTTCGGGCTCGGCCATCTATTTGGGCATAGGCCTCGAAGTCGTCCATGCTGATCTCTCTTTGTATCTCTAGACTCTTCAATCATCAAGCACCAGCGTGTCCAGCTCACTTCTCGACTACCGCATTGAAAATGGTAGAACGTACCACAAGTACAAGGATGGCAGTAAGACAGCGTGGTGCTCCCAAGTTACAGCCCATGTTTAACCAGTACTAGAATACACTTGGCCGAACGACGACAGAGAGGCCGAGAGACTGAGTAATGATTTTTGCTATTCCTGATTTTGGGCTATAGACTCATGCTTACTCGAAAATGTGTCAGACATGCAGCATGAGATTTATGTCTACACACTTGGTGGCAAGCTTGGTCTGGCTCCTCCTTGCGAAGAAGAAACCAAAGTCGGCAGAGTCCTCGATCTGGGCACTGGAACCGGAATATGGGCTCTTGACTTTGGAGACCTGCATCCGGAGTCCGAAGTAAGTTAATCAGTGAACCAGTGCGAACAACCTTTAATGACGTTATCTGAACAGGTCCTTGGCATGGATCTTTCTCATACTCAGCCAAACATGTAAGGCATCCTTGGATCTTTCCGCAACTAGGACGCGCTGACAGCCTTACGTATCAAGTACACTCCCGAATGTCCACTTCGAGATCGATGACTTTGACGAGGAATGGACCTACTCACGGCCGTTTGATTATATCCATAGTCGTGCGATGACCTCGTCTGTTGCTGACTGGAAGACGTACATCACGAAAGCCTTCGAGTAAGCCTCGTCTCGCTTCCACACTCATGACTCGAAAATCTCATGTAACTGACCTGCTTTTTAGCAACCTTGCCCCAGGAGGCTGGTTCGAGATTCAGGAGGGAGACGTCAGTGTCTTCTGCGACGATGATACCTTCCCGAAGGACTGCGCTTTTGCGAAAATGACTGGCTATCTCAAAGAGGCCTGTGCGAAGTTGGGACGCCCTTGGGCCGACGTTCCGTCTCTGAAAGACCTAATGGTGGAAGTTGGCTTCGTCGACGTGGAGATGCGAAAGTACAAATGGCCGATCAATGACTGGGCGAAAGCGGAACACTACAGAAATCTTGGGGTTTGGACTTATGACAATGCCATGGCTGGGTTGGAGGCCATGTGTATGGCGCCATTCACGCGCGGGCTGGAGTGGACGCGCGCCGAGGTCAACGTCTTCCTCATCGACGTCCGCAAGGACTTGAAGAACAGGCAGTATCACGCCTACTTCCCCGTGTGAGTCGACTACCTTACCTTATGGGTTGCGGGTCCTCTATCCGACCAAATTGCTAACGGCCAATAGCTATGACATCACTGGACGCAAGCCGGAGAAGAAGGAGGAACATAGCACTCCCGCAGCCTGAGCATCAAAACACCGGCCCGGTCTTGCCGGAACGCCTATTTATTAGCCTTCCCGATTCAAGTCCCGACGTTGCCATAAACCACGATTCCGTTTCGAAGCACCGAAACACTACAGAGGCTTACGGTCAACCTCTCATCGTGCATCTATAGCACGTTCCCTTCAAGATGATCAGAATCCATCCACAAGGTGACGTATTCAGAAGGAGTATTCCGATCGCTGAGCTCTCGGCTGGAGTGGCACCGGCTCCCCCGACTTTTGTTCCCTGTTTCTCGCACCTCATCTGGAATACGGCGATCAATGGCGTGTAGCTTTTAGTTTTAGTCCACTCTTGAACAACTCTTGCACTGTCTCTCACCAACTTGTTGCCGAGTACGACGCGGCTGCCACTAGACGCTCTACAGAAACGTCGGATCGCTTGGGATGCCATTATGGCCAACAGGATTTCTACGTGCCTAAGGCCCGCCAAACAACCATTTAAGCTGTCCTCGTCGAGTCAGCAACATCTTACTAAAGCAAAAAGATTTTTCTAAAGAAAGGTCAAACACACATGCAAATCCTCTTACCGTCATGGCTTCAATTCCCAGAGAAGGAAATTCTCAAGCTATTCCAGGTGCAACAGGCGCAAGGTACAAGGATTGCGAGGGGAAGATGCTAGTGCGATGGTCGTGGTTGGCGCCGAGCATATGCCCCGGGTAGCGGCGGCCTCCGGTAGATGGTTTAGCGGGAGTCGGGACCCAACCCCTGATCACTGAAGGTGGTGCATTCCGGTGACAGCTGCAGAGTGAGTGCAGCGGGCGGCGTCGCGGGGGGTGCTGGCCCGCGTAGTGGGGTATCCATCCACCTGTGGAATCTCATGTCAACATCACTTCACCTTCTCGTGTGTCAACTTTGACTACGTTCCTTTCTTTCCTAATCTCTCAACCGCTTGAACGTGAACGGACGTAGACAGCATCAGTACGGTGTTGTTTAGTATACTTGACGGATAATCTATACCCTCAGCTTCATCTACTACTAATCAGTAGGACCTTGACGACTCAAGAGACACCTTTACCCCTCCCTCACCGACTCTCACCAGAGATCACCATGACGACCAGGTACAGAGTAGAGTGTAAGTAGGCAGAGACTGTGTAATGTAAGCAGATTGGCTGACATCTCGTCAGATGCTCTTAAAACCCATCGGAGAGACCAATTCATAGGTATGGCAGCCTTGTCATCCCCCTCGTTGGTCCGTCTTGCGGCAAGGTGCCTCGAGACACTCACTCGGCTTTCTCAGCTCTTGCTTTCTACCAAGGCAGGGAGGGAGAGCCAAGATACTATGAAGCCTACCAAGGTTTCAAGTTGAAGGATCGAACCGAAGTCACCAAGGAAACATTCCAGCTCACATGAATCCACAGAATGGATCAAAGGTCTTCTCGCCGTACCCTTCGTCCTTTACTCCCAGCCCACAGGAGTCTTCGACACCAAAGGCATCAGCACAGCACGGATGGCCGAAGAAGCCCACCGCCGCTACGCCGAGATCCTCCGGGATGTAGAGCACATGATTGACGACCACAGCAAGTCCTCTTCTTCTTCCCCCCTTCCCCCCTTCCACCACTTCCAAGCCCCCGCTGATTAACGCAATGTCCAAGTTGCGCGTCAAGACGAAGCGAACAATCTGCCATCGAAACTGAAGATGCTCGTCCCCAGCGCAGGACCCTTCTTCACACGCCTGCCCCTCGAAGCAGCCTTCAAACACATGGACAGCAAGCGCCTCATCTCCTCGCGCCGCTACGTCTCGCCCTCGTTCAACGACGTCCGTCTCGTACTAAACTCGGCCCAAATCATGGCCGTCACCGCGGGTTCCCTGCAGCTCGCCACCTTTGATGGTGATGTCACGCTCTACGACGACGGCGAGAGCCTGGAACCTTCGAGCCCCCTCATCCCTCGTCTCCTGGGTGAGATGCCCCCACCCCCCGGGTCCAGGAAACGGAGCATAACTAACCCCCAACAGACCTCCTCCAAAAAGACATCAAAATCGGCATCGTAACAGCAGCAGGCTACACGACAGCAGACCGCTACTACGCCCGCCTGCACGGTCTCCTGGACGCCATCTCCGCCTCGCGAACCCTGACCCCAACCCAGAAGGAGTCGATCGTCATCATGGGCGGCGAGGCAAACTACCTCTTCGAGTACTCGCCCTCCTCCCCTCACCTCCTGGCCCCGGTCCCGCGCGAGCGGTGGCTGACCCCCGAGATGGCCGCCTGGTCCGACGCCGACATCGCCGCGCTCCTCGACGTCGCCGAGGCCGCCCTGCTCGACTGCGTCAAGACCCTCAACCTCCCCGCCACCCTCCTCCGCAAGGACCGCGCCGTCGGCATCGTCCCCACGGACCCCACCATCCGCATCCCGCGCGAGTCTCTCGAGGAGACGGTCCTCGTCGTGCAGAAGATCCTGGAGCTGTCCGCGCTCGGCAGCCCGGCCCAGGCCGCGGGCCACTCGCCCGGGCGGCGGGTGCCCTTTTGCGCCTTCAACGGGGGGCGGGATGTCTTCGTCGACATCGGCGACAAGTCGTGGGGCGTCACCGTCTGCCAGAGGTGGTTCGCGGCCAAGGCGGGACGTCCCGACAAGCCCATTGCCGGGGAGAACACGCTGCACATCGGAGACCAGTTCTTGAGCGCGGGTAGCAACGACTTCAAGGCCAGGTCCGTGGGCACGACGGCTTGGATCGCGTCGCCGGCCGAGACGACGGAGTTACTTGATGATTTGAACGAGCGGGTGTGAGTGAACAGGGGGGGGTGAGACTGTGGTTGGTTGGGAACACTTTCCTGGAATATCTGGGCGAGGAAGGAAGTTGCTCACGGATCGAACTATGACGAGGGCGCAGTGCTGCAATGATTGTGAAGAAGAAAGAGGTGAATGCAAGTTAGGCCATCATATTTATTAAGACAAGACTGTCATAGCCTTGGAGAAACCTATACCCTGGGTCCTGACTGGTCGTTTGGTACTTCTCAAGCACACTACATGCGCGTGGACAGTAAACAGACTCGTCGGAACACAACACAGCACATATGACGGTTCTCACATGCATCCACAAACAGGGCAATTTGTAGCAAGAGGCAGTCAAAAAGTGGCTGCATCCGCAACGTTCATTCAGCTACAGCGGACTAGCACGTTGCTCCTTGTTGTCCTCTCTTCTTTTGGCAGATGTTGCACAGCTGCCGGTCTGAGTGATAATCAGTCTGAAGCCGCAACGGGCTGGAGAGCCCGTACTGGTCGATATGCCGCCCATCCGCTCTGCGTAACTCCTTATGCCTTCCACCCCGAGTTCGTCCAGGCGAGTGCGCCTTTTTTTGGATACCATATTTATCTTTAAAAAAACAAAAACAAAGCAAAACCAATCGCGAGAAGGAGTTCGTCAAAGTCCTCCGGGGGTATTGTGTGCATTTTATGTAAAAACCGTGAAAATCATCCCATACAGAAGAAAAGTGAAGGGAGGCTGCCCTTAAGAGCTGCCGGTGATTCCATCCAGCCATCCAAGTCTATCGCCGTGGATTGGGACAACAGGCCGCCCGGTTGTGCGGTGACAAAAGAAAAGGTGTAGCGGCAGGTCTCTTCTGGAAGAGACAGACGATGCCGAATGAATGATGGATATCAATAATTTTGTACAGAAGACGATGAACCGTATGTGCAGAAGGAGACCAAGGTTTGAAAAGTCTATCCAGGTGTTTCGTCTTTCTTGTTGAGGCTTGCTCCAGCAGAATGAAACGGTATGGGCCGACGGTGTGTTGTTTTAGAACATGGAGCCCAAGGGTGCGCCGAAGTTTGTGGTCTTCTTAAGCTTCAGAGGGATGTCAGCCTCCTCCACCTTTGGCTCATGATCATCGCCAGTGTCGATGGTGGAACCAATGTCACTAGCTGCGTCTGCCTCGGCGTTGGCGGTGAGATCGTTTTCTTTCTGCTCCGATAGGCCAGATCGAAGATATTCGGTTGAGTCCTTTAGGCATGTCGGAACAGCGTCGTCGCCACGGCTGACATCCTCGAGCTTTTCGGATAGACGCTGGAAGAAAATTTCATCGTGCGCGGGGATGTTGCGGACCATCAATGGGCCCTTGAGGGCAACATCATCTGTCGCGTCCATGAGCTCAGGTTCGTCGAAGCCGTCACCAAGAACGTTATCCTGGACATCGGACGACTCTCCCCTCGCCCTGACGTCACAGAGAGTTGCTGGGTTCGAGCTCATATCCGTTGGGGCCAAAGTCGGTGTAGAACCGCCTGTGCCGTCGGCAGCAGTGGGGACTTCGGTGCCAGGCGTGGTTCCCAAGTGAGACAGCGAGTGGTTGGGAGTATGGCCAGCGTGCATAACGAGCCTGTCAGTCTCGGGAGCTGCAAGAACTTGAATAGTCTGCTCCTTGGTCGGGCTGCGTCTCGTCTTGCCGGTTTCTCCAGGCGGTGAGACATTCCTGGACGAATTCTTGGAGTTCTCCGGGGTGTTTTCGGTGTCAGTGAAGGTGCTCTTCTCAATAGCCGGGGCCTTCAGCGGCACGCCTTCGAGTTCGGGGTTGATGATCTGAATGTCGACTATAGGAACCGGCGCCTCGTCCTTGGGTGAACCAAGAAAGTCAACCGCCTCGTTTGTTGTGAGCTGCATGTTGGGGTTGAGTGGGATGAATGGCGAAGACTCTGGTTGTTTAGAAGGAGAAATGCTGGAACTGCCGGCACTAATAAAATGAGATCGGATCTGGGCTGGCGAAACGGATGCTGAGGCAGAGCCATAAGTTGGCCTCCGCTCTCCAGTGCCGTTAAAGAGGCCGAACCGCGCGTCATTGGAGTGCGAGGAAATTCCTTGAGAGGAACTTTGGGTGGACCCGTCGGCCCCACCACCTCTTGTTCCTGTTCCTGGGATTGCAACAGTGACGCCGGCGACTTTGCCCGCCCTCCCTAGCTCGTAGCGTTGCACCGCGCCTTGCAGCCGGATCTTGTCGCCCTCGATTGTCGCAATTTGTTCCTTCAGAAAGCGAATTTGTTCCAGCAAGTCGCTCTTTTCGGCATCCCAGCCGATGCGCTCGTCTTCCATGATAGCGCGCTCCTCCTTGTAAACCTCTTCAACACGCTCGCGGTTTGCTTCCATGTACTTCCGCTCTGCCTCCCAAGCCTCTCGTATTCGCGCATTCTGCTGAGCCAACCTCCGAATGATCTGTGCTGACGCTGGAGCCGAAGCTGCGTCGGCCGAGACGGACCGCGGATGCGGCATTCCGTTGGATAGTACCCTCCCGGCCGCGGGACCGGGGCCGACGAGATAATCGAGGTTCGTAGGCGAAAAAGTGGTGGTCCTCGGTTCGCAGGGGCTCATGCCGTTGCCGCCATTTGCACCGTTGGCAAGCATGTTGGGGCAGAGGAAGCCGTGAGGTTGACGCACTGCGCCAACCGACGGAGGGGAGTAGATGGAAGTGTTTGCGGCATTCGATTGTGACCTCGTGTCAACATAACAAGTCGAGCTCGCCATCCGTGACAGCGATAAGGGTGAAATGACGGCTGAGGGGGGCATGTTGGGATCGTGATCGGTGAAAGCCGAAGGCAGGAAAGAGTCGGAAGCCAACATGATTAAAGGTCGCTGGGAATAAGCAGGTAATCCGGGGTTGGCGCCCTGGAGAGCAGCATCGGTGATGGTGGTGGGTTGAGTGTCTTGGAAGGGGCAGGCAGGCCGTACGTAGAGTGAAGCGATGCGGGTTCAGAGTGCAGCGCAGTGGAAGCAGGATGACGCAGAGCTGTTGAGTGGCTTGTTAGCGCTGTTACTTTTTGAGGCGGCCGCTTGCCCTATCACGCTGTGCCCTTAATTCCCAGGGAGTCGGATGCCCCGCGAAACGCATGCCAAAGGATGGAAAAACCTACCAGCTTTTGTAATTCTTTTTCCGGCCTGTGAAAGATATCGCCCTTTCAAAAAAGGTGTTGCGGTTCGGTGGCGGAGTGTCGCCCGGTTCTTGAGTGAATCAGGGACAGTATCCACCCGACTAGTGTTCACCCGTGTCCAGGGAGAAGAAGGCTTGATTGATTCAGTCGCGATCCAGATCCCGACACGATCAACAGATTGGGTAGAGCGGGAGGTAGATTGACAGTCGCGGAGAAGAGAGGGGGAAAAAGGAGAAGGACGCGGCGAAGGAGGGTTATTGTGGAAAAATACTGAGTGGTGAGTTGTTGCGGTTCAGTCGAGAGGTGACAGGGATGACGGAGATCCTTAGTGAGTGGTACCTCGAGGGTCAGCCGGACAGAGGTGAATTTCCCGGTACGATTGGGCTGGCAAGGGACCATCCGTCCCAGTCCTGCACAAAGTAAAAGGTACGAGGTCGATGGCCAATCCAGAGAGCGGGTTCAGCGGGTGACTGGGCTCCAAGATGAGAGTAAGGTATGGACTGGCACCGTACCGTAGTGCAGGTAAGGTGAGGTAGGTAAGATGTTGCAATTGTTGACTGAGGTTGGGTTGGGATGGACCGACCACTTCCTTGGGCTGCAGAGGAGCGCAGGTGCATGAAGTAGGCACCTCAGGCGGCGGCGGCGCGGCGCGGGGAAAACAGCAGCAATTCCGGAGGCTTTGGTAGGGCACTTATGGTGGGTGCCTCCACGTCCTACCTTAGTCGGACCGCCTTTCTTTCAAGTTTCGTCCCCTTTTTGTCTCTGAGTGGTCTCCTCGAGCCGTCTCTGTGACACGCGATCAACCGGGGGCGGCAGGGCACGAAGACCGGTCTAGCAGATCATGGGGTTTTATCTTGGAGTGGGCGGCGAAGACGGCCCGGGACAATAAGGTAGGGCGAATGGCGTCTCCAGGAGACAGGACTCCCGTCGCGGGATACGCAAGCCGTCGCCAAACGGAACGGTTTGCCTCGTAGCCGAATGCCCCTGTCGCTGCGACCTGCGCCTGTTCCTTTCCAGTTGGACCCTGGAGCTGAACAATTCCCAATTTGGGAAGGAAGTCGCTGCTGGGCTTCTCCGCAGTAGCAGGAGATGCGGGCAGCGTGAGAGCTGGCAGATGACTTCGCAGGCGAGATTAGGGGGGAAGAGACGCGCCAACGTCGTGAAAGTGGTGTGGATGAACGCTGGTTATTGGTGGTAATACCTCAGCATAGCGTACACGTACAGTAAAGGCAATGTAAGAAGGGAATGTCCGTATGTTCATCCGGCAGGAGCGGATATAGTGATCGGAGATGTGAAGAGGGGAATGGAGAAGACAGGGTCTAATTAAGAAGGCAGGTCTATCCACGCATAGCAAGCAAGCGAAGAGGCAGACATAAGAGACCAGACCGAAGATCAAGTGTAGGTACGCCTAATGGTTGCTTTGGTAAACCCAGAGCAATCACATGGGCTTAGAGAGAAAAGAAAAACGGGCACACCTCAAAAAGTGCGGGATGCCTCTTGCTCTCTGAATGCCTGCTTCTAGATTCAGTACAGCAGGGAGCACGAAGGAGTGATGGCCCGAATCTGCATGACCGGCGCAAGACAAATTACCACTTCCCTGAGTCCTGGGCTTCTACTATGGTACAGATACTTCCACCTCTGTCGCTCTTGCTACCTACCTTGGGTTTCCTGTGGGTACATGAGCTCCGGTTAATTGTCCATCCACGCTCCCTAAGGTACCTTACCTACCTCAACATGTACTTGGTGCATGTGCCAGGTTCCTTGCCTTCACATCTGTACAGAATTGGGTAGCACCTTGCCAACCCTAAGGGTCTTACAAACCCCTTCTCAAGATGTCCGTGCCTACCTTGCCTTACGGACAAACATTCTACACTACGAGCCAGCGTCTGGAAGGGATGGGAAGATGAGCACGACAGCAAAGGGGTGTGCCTGAGGTCCTGGCTTGCGCGTGCCATGCCTACTTTTAGCAAACTCAGTTGCTCAAAAGCACATGCCTGACTGGTACCTTCCTTGGTATGGAACCAGTCCGACGTCAGCGTCGTTCTCAATCATCCCGACTATGCCTGCCAACCCGGACTCTGGTTACAAGGTCGCCCGCCATGGCCGGTGGTAGTCCCTGTTCGTGCGTGAGCTGCCGTCGAGCCGTCTCACATCCTCCTGCTGGTGAGGCTCTCTGAGTTCAGGCCCTTGAGAACCACGGGCTTGTACACGTTGTTGTCGTCGCCCAAAGACTGCATCCTATGCAGGGGGCGGGCTCAGCAGGGTGCATTGGATCGAGCTGGTGTTTGAGTTCCAATCGCGAGATGACGGCTTCGGGCCGTGAGTTTGACTGATGATTCGACTGACTCTTGTCTGCTCTTTGTGATGGAAGTCCATGCCCCCCGTCCCTGGCTGTGTCCACGTTGCTTCAGTTTAAGGTACAAAGAAACTGGTAGAAACGGGCGCAGAACCGCTGCATGTCCCTTCGTGTCCCTTCGACACGTGAAAAAGGCCCTGGCGAGAAACAGACAAAGTGGTCGTATCCCTGTGCTCGTGCCTCTAGAAAGTCTGAGCCGGACACCTTTATGCAGCAAGATTATGACCTGTACGTGCCGGGCTTCTCGATTTTCTGAAGAAAGATAGTTCGAAACGAAGTTGCCCTGAGCTGTCTGGTGAACTTGCTGAGTAGCATCACGGAGATACCCGCATGAACAGCACCAACAACCAAGTCCCGAGGTACGTATCGAAGAAGCAACCAATCACGCAGCTGCCCTGCATGACGGACCACCGTGCCTGAGACGCGGAGCCCGTTCCTGCTTGCCATAGGCACGGGCCCACAGCGTCACTACTTGTACATTCGGACCCGCAATACTGCTAGTGACCAATCCATGCTTCTTACATACAATACAGTCCCTGAATGTTTGTAACAGTTGGACATCTCCACTACCCCAGGAATTGCCTGATCGAGCTATCCGGATCGGATTTTTTTTAGTATCTCACTCTAGCTGACCCTTAAACGCTAGCAGGGGCAAAATCACACGCTAACAAACATTCAGGGGGTATGTTGTACCACAACCATAAGTACCCCTCTTCAGGACCCCCCGGTCCCTTTTTCAGCACCCTCTTAAGCCTATTCGGGCAGTGCGTATAGCAGTAGCTACATCTCACATAGTTATACTAATATTATAAGTCAGGCATAAGATATATAGAAGCCTATTACCTATAGTAAAGCAGCAAATTATATCTTGAAATATAATAAATCAAAGTTTAATATAATATAATAATAGTAGGTTTCTCACTCTAAAACGCTTGCCTATTATTTATAAATAATACCTATTATGAACTTATAAGATACTACCCTCAATAGCCTTATTAATAAAGTCGCTCTATAGTAATAAGACCTTAGATATAGAATAGTAAGACTAAGATTAAAATGAAGTATATATAGAGTTATTATTTAATAAGATTTTATATGTAGCTATAAAGAGTAACTAAAAGCCTTAGTAGCTACTTATTAGAAGTTAAATATATTAAAATTAGGCTATAAGTAATTAAAAAGAATTACTACTTATAATAAGAGTTATACTTACTAAACTCTCAATAATATATATAACTATAAACTTCTTAAGGCCTAGTATTTTTATTGAATTATAGTATTTAAGTATCAAGTTAGTAAGAAGTAAGTAGTGATGAGATTATTAAGAAGAAGATTGAATCCTTTTCTAGAACTAAGAAGCTCTCGATAAGGGATATTACTAGCTAAATCTTAATAGATTTAAGCTACTTTATTTATAAGAGAGATAAATAGAACTTCTAAAGAGCTTTATAATATAATAATATAACCTACTATTATTAGTATAGGTTTTTTTTCTAAACTTAAGGAGAGCCCTAATATATATATTATATAGAGGTCTAGTATAACCCTAACAGAAATGGAATTAATATAGTATTTTAGATATACTTCTAGTGCCTCGAAATATAGTAATAAAACGTAGAGCTATTAATAATAGATAATATCTATAAGTTTAGTTTACTTAAATAGTAACTTATATATAAGAGATAAATAAATCAATTTAATATGCTATTATTCTAGATCACTAGGATAATATCTCTCTATATCATATTTAATATAGCCTTCTATCTAATATCAAATAAAGATATAGTTATATTTAAGTAGGGACTTAGCTGCTTAAAGGTAGCTATAACTATTCAAAGTATCTCACTACTAAGATTAATAATTACAGATTTCAATATTATATTCAGAAAGTAGTAAGAGTTTTTTTAATACTATACCGCAGCCAATTTATTTATAGTATATACTAAAAATATAGTATTAAATATTAAGTAAAAATAGGATAGTATATTAAAGAAAGGGTCTCTAATACGGGCGTAGAGGGCAGGAATTTAGCCTTACTGTCACGATACTGCACGTGCATATCCTATGTACTGCCAGGTAGATACTGCTGTTAGTCACCGCCTAGCTGTGTATATAGTCCGCCTGCGCGCAATCCTGCGCAGGCCTTCCTTAGCTAGAATCAACCCAATACATCACCTTATTCCTGTCACACTTACTAGCTAAACTATATGTTAACTAAATTTAAGGTCTCTAATTTATTAAATACCCCATAAGTAGGTCCTGAAAATTCATCTAGTTCTTATAGAAAATATAGCAAAAGATATTATTTTTACTCTATAACTTTAACTTGCTACAACTCTATGAATATAAGAGATATAGTAAAATAAAGTTCATATTTAGCCTCTCCTCTTAAATACGCTTGAAATAGTATATCTTAAGTTGCGTAATTAATGGATGACGTAATCGATAGCTCAAAAGAGTAAAAGTATATATAAAAACTTAGTATTAAAGTCTCTATCTTTTAAGTAAGCAAGAGTATCTCGGGGAGTAGCACTTCTTTTATACTTAGAACTTAGGTTCTAGAACCTTCTAGGCCGCGTAAGCTGCTTACGTACGCTGCCCCACTTATTTTCTATATAGGCTTGCTATTAAGTTATAGCATAACCTTAACCTAAGTTAGGTTTGAGCTTATTCTAGGGAGCAGATGCTAGCATCTTTAACAATCTTCTAGAGGCCTCTTCACACAGTACATACAGTACTAATAACACTGTAATATTACTGTGCTCTACATTTAGCCTGTATTATGTAGTCCATATAGTATTATAATATATAGCTCTTATATTATTATTAAATATGTCTTGTAGTAGAGACCTTAAAACCTATACTACTACCAGTAGTACCTAAACTTACCTAAGAAAAATAAAATACTACTACTAAAAAAGCTAATAAAGCTCTTACTACCTAACTAAAGTAGTTAAATAAAGCCTCTATTACTACCTCAATTGATAATAACTTAGATAAATTACTACTAACCTTACTATAAGTATATTAATACTATTAATCTACTAATACTCTTTAATCGTATCATTATCCTAGCTTTAGCTTTAGTAAAATCACACGTACTAAATTTTCTAGTAGTAACTACTACTAATTATATAGAGTAAGTACTATATAACGTACATGATAAGCGAGTGGCCCACTCGCTTGTCTGGCCCACTCGCTTATCATGTACGTTAGAGCTCTTATATCTATTAAATTAATAGTAAGTATTACTAGTAATAATTTAAACTATAATATTATAGAGGGCCTTAAATCCCTCTACTAGGCGAGATAAGTAAGTAATAATAGTATAGGAGCTAATAGGCTTAGTTTTATAGATAAATAATAATAATATATAACGCGTTATATCATTCTTTTTATATTTTTAAAATTTAATCCAGTATAGCCTATAGTCAAAAGTGCATTTAAAGCGAAGCTGACCCAGAACTTACTTAAATTGGCTTAAGAGGGTGCCGAAGAGGTGTACTCCACAACTATAACACTGCTGCTCCTTTCCTCTGCTGGGATCACCTGTCGACACTGGACGTTACCCACTCCGGGGCGATAAGGTAAGATAGGTACCAACCCACCCTTCTGGTCAGGACCCATTGGATCGCTTCTCATTGGATCGACTTCCTGTGTTTGGCCTTGGCCGCTTAATGGAGATGAGAGGGTCCCACTCGGAGGCAGGGAAACGCTACGTGCAATTTGTACCTCGCCGCTGTGCCCCTTTCCACGTCGTCAGCCCGTTAGACGGCCATCTTGGGAAGATCATCACTACCCACGGCTCGGGCTCCTCACGGAACCTCTTGCAGCCACGCTGTGCCGCACGATGCATCATTCAGTCATCAGTCTTGACCAGCATCAGGGCTAGCCGCACCACCGTCTCACTGATCTTCAGGGGGCTTTAGCGGTTTCGCCCAGAACTGAATCCAGCTTGCTAGCTCCTCTGTGGCTAATCGTCAGGCGTTCTGCTCTAACCTAGTCTGGTTGGACCTCCAGGGCTCCAGTAAGTAGGTTGGGGATATTAAGTAAAAAAAAACTTTCAATTTAATAGAAGTTTTAGTACTCGTAGTAAGTAGTAGATTAAGTAATAGAGTATATGTTATTATTTAGTTAGTAATTCTAGCTAGATAAATAGTTTAATTATAATTAATAACTTATATATAGCTTAACTAGCTAATTAAGGCTATTATAATACTTTCTTACTGACTTCTACTATTATATTATTACTATTATTATAGCTTAGGCTTTTATAATACTCTCTAATATACTACTCTTATAATTTCTAAGAAGGTATTATATTGTCTCTTAGTAAATTATAGTAGTAGTATATAAGAGAGTATAATAATAGCTCTAATTATGATTATATTAATAATATAGTAGTAGTAGTAATAGCTTTGGTAGTGTTAGTATAGGAAATGTCTTCTTATGAAATAAGAAGTAGAACAAAGAAATAGAATAAGTACAAGGATATTCAAAAGAAAAAATAGGTAGTTAAACCATATAAATCCTAGAAAACAACTTGATATTCAGATAGAGAGAAAAATTAAGATATGAATAAGTGTATATTTTGTATGTTAATACCCGTATCTAAAAGGCTAAAAAGCTGGGGGAAAAGGTAGGCATATATATCCAGCCTTTTCCACAGGACCTCGCATTCGCAATATGTTTCGCATTCGCTTTCGGCGCTTAAGATACGCTTAGTTACGCTAGCGCACGCTAGGGCGCGCTAGGGCGTATGCGCTTAAGCAGTCTAAGCATAAGTTTTTGCGCTTGAGCAGCCTGAGTGTGCATAATGCACCAATGCGCAGTTTTGCGCTATGGTCTTATGCATCTAAGCGTAGGTTTACGCTAATGCATAGCTGCATGCGCTAATGCGATGCATCTTTTGCATAGTTTCAAGCTACTGCATAGCTGCATACGCTAATGCGTAATTAAACCTTAAATATAATACGTATTAAAGTACGTTATTTCTAGGTTACATTTAGATTGGTTTTACCCTATCTAAATAAGAATAAACTATATAACATTCGATGCGAAATCGAATAGGAAATTCAAATATATAATTTATATTGTTATAGCTCATATAGATTTAGAGATATAGTACTTCAAAGATATAGGAGTAAAAGATATTACTTTTACTCTATTTCCTATAGGTAGTAGTAGTAGTAGTAATATAGTAGAGGGAATAGAGAATAGGGGTGCTAGTAGTAGAAGAGAGGCTACTAAAAAGTATATATATTAGAGTAGGTATTAAAGTATATAGGCTAGATATAAATATTAAGCTAAATACTTAAGTATAATTATATAAATATTGAATCTACTTAGTATTTTAGTATAATTAAGTATTAGAAATTTATTGAATCAAAGGTTTTATCTACTTAATATCACCGACCTACTTACTAGAGCCCTGGAGGTCTAAGTAGGTTGGAGCGGAACTTCACGCCTGACGATTGGTCTCAATATAGCCGTGAGCTACACAATTATTAGGGACAGCAGGAGATTCCACCCAAAATCACCGACGCCGCTTACTCTGCTCCGTCTATTCAATCTGCCTCGCCACAACAAAGAGACGGCAGCCATGCAACCAGCACCGTTGAATTGAGAGGTCTTCCGCCATGCCCTGACATGAAGACGAGTCAGACAATAGCTCGGGCGCGGTGTCTGGACGTTGGCGTGCCAGTCGTTCGTAACCGCCTACGCAATGCATGCAAGTCGAATCACAGTTGGCCGGGACAAAGCCGTTCGCAGTGCTGAGCTGGCTTTGCATTGTAATAGCTGGATAAGAGGGTTGCTGACCGCCAGCAATGCCGGCAAACCAACGAATTGCAGCCAGCAAGAAACCAGATGCTCCGCTGCGTCCAGCGTCCAGCCAATGACCAAGACGGCCCTCAAGGGTTGCAAAGAGCTCATGAACTCGATCTAGGAAGCACGGGAGATCTGGCAGCCCATGTGGTGCAGATACGCTCGCTTAAACCTAACGACAAGACGGACGAGAGGGGATATGCCGTCAACGGGTCTTTCTTCACAATAATGGGTTACATACAACAAGGCGTTTCGTTCCCGTACAAACACCTCCAAACCGCACTATACGTGCGACGGACGACTGCCGGCTGGACCTCCCAAGATCGGTGACAACCAACGGCCACGACGGCCGGTGTAACTCTCGCATGCAATCATCCCACGCCAACAGCTTCCACCACAATCCATGTCGCCGGGTTGGGTCTGAAGACCAAGAGAACCACATATTACACATATGTCTGTCGCTGTCTGTTGCCGTCTGTGGCCAACTGTAGCGCTATTTACTTGTTCCTGAGACGGTTGGGGGCGGTGTACCGTGTGGCTCCCGGAGCCTGTTCTTTCTCGGCCACGTTCCAGTGCCATCAGTCGACCAATGGCAGATCGTCTCGGGATATTTTTCCTCGCTCAATCGATCGGTCCTTCTCCGAATGACACAGTCCACCTACCGGCTTCATGCCCGCCTTTGCAGTTTGCTATCTCGACCTTGTCGTGGCCAGACTGCTAATCAGGCCTCTTCAAGACGGCGCGGTTCTTCTTGGAGAAAAAGACTATCGATTGTATGTGATGTCAGGATCTGTCCTTAGTTGTCATCTGCCGAGTCTCGTTGCTATTTTCGCTAGAAGCCCTGACAGGCCATGAGCGACATATATGATCTACTAGACGGCTTTCGTCATCAAGGAGTTGTCAAGCCACTTGACTCGAAACCAAGTGGCAGAGGCAACACTTGAATGATGACTGTGGCAGATATCTCAGCAGAGCCTCTTCCGCCGGCTAGCAAAATTGCCTCGGCGGCGTCTGACTCGCCAGTCCGACTGGTATCCGCTTTTCCTAGCCGACGCCTCCGGGGCGTCAATCCCGAGCACTGGGGCAGTGGGCCGAGCCTTCGCCGGACTTGGAAGCGTGTTCGGCACCCAGAACACCAGGCAACCGCAGCGATCTGTCGGCCCTTTTCCCCGTCGCGATGACCACCGTGCCCGCAACGCCTTTCAGTAGACAGATCCGTTCCGCTTTGTGGTCCTTCTGGAGTCCGCCTAGAACAAGATTCTGCGACACCGCCTCTCAAACAACTTTGCAGAACGCGACTGCATGCATTCACATCCTTCAGACTTGAGCCAGCATTCTAGACCTGATGAGTTCGGCCATAGCCCCGCCCGGTGGAAGTTTGCCTGGCTCGTTGGGAAGAATGGCTCGTCCAGTCTCGGCGCTACCCAGCTCCTCGACGCACTAGTGCTTGACGTACATGTTCTCGAAACTCGGGGTGTGATCGGCTCGAATCTGCGGTACGATCCACGGTTCAAAAGGTACATTGATCGGTGTATTACAGGTGACCGGCGGTGAGCGAAGAGTCTTGCAAAGCCCGTCGATGACGGGGACAGAACGACAAGGCTCAATCTGGGGGGGCACGCTCGTCGCTTGGTGAAAACCTGGCAAGGCCTGCAGATGTCCTGCCTGTCTCGAAAATAGCTCACGATAATTTTGAGCGCGTAACAAGGTGCGCACCGCAAACTCGGAGCTGGCATCGTAATCAACACCACGCTAAAGTTGGGAGCGACAGTCTGGCCAACCACTCGGCCAGTGGATAATTAGACGCTTACCTCTCTGCGCATTCGTGCTCGTCGATGGTCGACCACGCCAAGAGTTGCGCCCTCTCCTTCACTCACCGACTCGGCTACCCAACCCCCAGCTTCGCATCCCAGACCTGCATCGTGACCCACACCGCCAGCTCACCTGCCTCTCGCCTCTGCAACTGTGCCCAATGCCTCGAACCCTGGTGCGGTGGCAATCAACTTGCAATTTCCATTGCAAAAACAAAACGTAGCCCTCAGTGACTCGCTTCGGGGGCCTTGATCGATTAGCTGCACCCCCGAACGCGTCAGCGTTGCCTTCAAAGCAGTCTGGCGAGAAGCTCTGCCGTAATTGTCACCATGTTCGTCTCAAGTGGCTATGTCGATCGGACGGTTGGAGATTAGCCCTCCGCAATTTGGGATGCTTTGCGGCCTTTGCCCAAGATTGAGACCGTCTCAGAGTTTCTCCAATCCCGAAGCAATGGTTGGGATGCTGGGCAGTTAACTACGGTAGCCCGTGGATGGGGCAACACCGGCTCGTGACCGAAAAGTAGCAACGGGCCGCGTACGCTCGCTCTTCTGACTGGCGTCTATGGCCGACTAGTAGCAGGCTCCTTGATGTTCAAGATACGATAGAACGTTTTTGACTGTGATTTGTTCCTAATTCTACCGCGCTGTAAGTCAAATTCGATGTTAGATGGTAAACCGTACGGCTTTGGTGGTCGATATCAAGTCTCTGAAGCTCAAGGACAACCAACGTTCTATCCTCAGACATCTCCACGACGACTTGGAAACCATGCTGAACAATGTCTTCAACCACACGTGCGGGTATCCAACGTGACTGTGAAGCCCAGCGCTGTGTCCAGGACGGCCTTGCCGGGCCTCACGACCGAACCCTTCCTTCCCTATTGAACTGGATTGTGCGAACACTTAGATCAGACCAGCTTCTACCGGAGAGAGGGCTGTTCAATGACGTGTAAGGAGGCTCTTCTATTAGTGCTTGGGGACCGCCATGATTCCTTACGCCTTGTGAGAATCCGAAGGTCAAGAATTCGTACGCCTTCGACGTAGCCTCAGTATACACGCTTAATGTCTAGGATAAGTGACAAGAAGAACTAACAAACCATTCCCTAAGTTTCTTCCTAATGTATGTTTGAGTTACTAGATCTAAGCATTTTATCTGTAACTAATTATGCTACTAACTAACTATAGTTACAAAGTTTTTTTTATTGCAAGATTAAGGATTGATTCTATTTAATTTAATAAGATATAATATATTTATTCTTAAACTATCTTAGTTAATAACTTAGCTAAGACTCTGATCTATAGTACTGTTTTAGCTATTATAGGTATAACGGGTAGGTTATTAAGTTAGCTTAAAAGTATTATTTACTCTCTTAAGCAACGTATATAGGCCTAGGAAAGTTAAAATAATAGAAATAATACTACTTTTTATACTCTCTTTATAAGCGCTAAAAGTAGCTCCTATAAGCTCTTCCTACTTATTATAAACTAGTAAATCTGCGAATTTTCTTATAAAAGCTATAATAGAAACAAAGTAACCTTAGTAGCCTTATTAATAGCTTTACTACAAGGCTATATTTCTAGTAGAAAAGTATAATATAAATTATAGGCAGCGTTAATTTATTCCTAGTTAAAATATAATATGCGAAAAAACACTATAAGCTAGAGTCTAAGCGCGTATAGTAGTATATAAGTCGTTTACAGAGAGCATTAGTTTCTCTTAGCGGGCAGACATGATGTCTTGAATAACAAGATGAACCTGCTGAGCAAAAGATATTGCGCCGAGGGGGAATCGAACCCCCGGCTCCCAGACGCTGCTTCATGGCAACGGAGAATTTTACCACTAAACCATCGGCGCTGGATGATGTTATTGGCGCGGATCGACACATATGAACCATCGAACAAAGTGCGCAAGGGGATAGTAAGCATGTTGTTCGCGAGAGGGGCTCCAGGTACCAGCATCAAGGGTGTGTAAAAGCACGCATTTTTCTAACGGCTGATTATCTCAGTAGCCGAACCTAACTGTAGGTTGTTGTTCTTCAGAGCTTGAGGGGGAGAGAGGCGTTTTATGCGGGTCAGCAGTATGTGCGATATGCCTGGCCTCGATTGTCGTCGTGAGAGGTCGAAGAAAATCACGTAGAGGGGGGGGCACAGAGTCATCTCATCTTCTCAAGCCAGTTATGAGGCTGACACGTGTGTGCACTTGCTAGACGACCTTGTGCGGCATTTGGTCCAATGTGGCATAAGACCCCCTTGGAGCAAAGGTGGTTTAATCAACCAGAATGTATAGAATTGGATAGCAGGTAGTTCTGTCATGCCCCCCCACCCCACATTGATAGAACATCATCCCCCGGATTCAGCTACCACGGCTCAGCTGTCTGCGGCTGTTGCGACAAACGAGGTCAAGCCTCACAGAGTCTGGGAAACCCCGTCTGCCAGGGAGGATTGCAGTTCTACAGCATTGAAGGATCGAGGATCGTTGTTGTTAGCGTTCACTAACCAGGGACTGAGACAGTCTATGGTTCTGGCCTCGTATCATCTTGGGCCAGGAGATGTACTCGATGCTTTTTGCTGGAACGAATGGGAGAGAAGGAATGATATATCATTGAGTTGCTTCAGTTCAACGTCTTGAGCACCTGGCTCCGATAGCCTCTCTCGGGGCAAGTGTCAATGATACTTTGATCTTGGCAAAGCCGGGTTGCCTGGGGCCCCAAGTGTATGGATGTATTAGACATGGCTTACATATATTCGCTGATCCCTTCCCAGGTGTTGTTGATCTTGGGTCCCCTTGATACTGCTCAACCGGCAGATGGATGTCTTATGACACACGCGGCGTCCCTACACGGTGGACGCGTCGCACACGCATGGCCGGCGGGAACATTGGTTGTGCCCAAGAACTACACCGACATTGTACGTGTAGGCACGCAGGTTCCGAGCCAACAACTGAAATCGCAGCCCAGTACCTTCTTATTCCTGTCTTTTTTCGTAAAGGCAGCGTCGCTGTCTCAACGAGACTGAGTGGCGCTTCCCAGGTTTAACCTGCTATCAACAACTTGACGCCTAAGCATCGTCCAGGAATCAGAATTCGTTCATACAACACCGTGCAAAGTCTAGAGGAGATTGGCTCGCCATCAGGTTTGCCTTCACCGCTAAGACTTCGTAACCTGGACGATGAGAGACTGCCAACGAGATCTGGCCTGGCGTAAACTCCAGCTGGCACAACTGGACGTGTGACTGCAAGAGCTTTTGACCTGGGAACACTGGGCGCCTCTCAGAAACCGGTAAATCCTGCGTGCGCTGGTTCCATCAGTCCTCGGATGACTTCTGAAGTCCAGAGACAATGTGGTATCGCCGAATGGCCAGGCAAAAAGATGTTACGTGGCGTCAAGAGGCCACACAAGTATCTTGAGACGGCGAGAATCAAGAACTCGAACGCTGTCCCGGACTCAAGAATGGTCGTGGTTCTCTGAGGCACTTCAGAAGTATGAATCGCCGTTTTGACGATGATCACAACACGAATCTGCAGCTTTCGGACGAAAGCTTGCTGGCCGTGTCATGAGAAAATCTAAGAGGACTTACTATATGTATTGATCTCTGAACATCCACATGCCACGTCGCAGAAGTTTCTTCTAGTCTCTGACCTGTTTTCTTAAATTCAATCAACCCGTTTCCACTCCGCTGGGAAGGCCATCATTCCTACTACAACTTCAGACCCGAAGAAAATCTCACGCGCAGGAGACGACAGAAGCACTCGGCTATGAAGAGGAGGCGCGAACCGAAACTACCAAAAGAACCTGTCTTGGTTGATAGTTTCGCCTTGTACTAAAAAGCCCGCAGAAAGTCGTTGAATCCTTGCTGCTTCTGCTTTCCAAGTATAGACAGCTATTTCCCGGACGAGAAAGAAACCGATCCAGACGCGACCGCGCCAGCATCTACCAAGACTCAAGCGAGAATCTGCTGTTAGATGTTTCTATCAGATCTGGACTCTTCCACCAGCTCCGTCCATGGCATATCATTTCTTGGTGCCGCTCGACATGCTCGAGTAGGTCCACGAGCTAGCTCATGCGAAGGCCTCCTTTTAGGGCGACGAGGTTCTTCATTGCTCCACACTCCAACAGCACCGACTGGACTGGTCGACCTAACACGGCACCTTGTTTTCCGATCTCATCACACATTAGCCTTCGTACGTCAACGTTCTCAGATCGAATTTCCTATTGCCCCCTAGAAGCTCACTCGAGGCCTGAGACTTGGGGTTGACGTCTCGAAGAACGAAGCCCGTCATAAGTGTTTTGGGATACTGCAGAAACGACGGAGTGAGCCACGGACGACGAAAGAGAATATGAAAGGAGACCACAGTGCCAAAGCTTCCATTCGGGACAGCGTGTGGTGATTCCACTCCGCCGAGTTGAACTCTTACGCCATGTCCCGTGGCATGGGATATCTCGAACGATACGTTTGCAGTAAGACAAGGGCACCTGCGTGAAGCCACTGACGGAAAACCAAAAACCACACCGACTGCGTTTTTACTGGGTGGACGGATCATGAGAACCTCATGCTCTTCACATGCAGAAACCCTTTTACCACTCCGCTGCGTTGGCTCTTAATCGTCTCCGTCGATCGGATCACACTTGTAGATCTGGTCCAGGTTGTGCGAATAAATAGATGCCCGATCTTGGCACATCTTGCAAAGCGGCCGCCTACCTACCGCAAGTGTCCCAACGAACCGTCTGCTGAATGGGAAAACAACAACTCAACAACAGGACTCGACCGACAGAGCAGCCACGCAACCCCATCAGCACCGTGATGCACACAAATGCACGAAGCTCCCTCGCTAGAGAGACGCGTAAGGCCTTTCCGCATCCGACCGAGCCTCCCCCAAGAACCTCTGACACCACGAAGCCATGGGACAGAAACATGAAGATCATCAGCCCGTTCAGCACGAGCTGACGAAATTGCAATAAGACATTTTGCAACTGTAACACCGGCCGCCAAGCCTAGTCCGACGGTGATCCAACTCAGCCATCCCGCAACGCAAGCTTTCACGTACCTTCGCCCGTTCCCCTCCCCCCCTTGGCGCCAGTCCATCGCTTGCCGTCAAGAAATCATCCGTCTCTGACACTCGTCAAAGCACACAACGTTTTTCTTGGCGTTCCGAAAAGAAGCACACGCAAAGCCTCGCGTTCGTCCACCCTGACGGCCAAGATTCAACAAGTTGCCCCAATCCTCACAGGGCATGCGAGAAGGAATAGAATACGTCAAAGATAAAGCCAATCGAGGCGTGGAGCAGCTCACATTCCCCAGGACCTTGGGAACGCGTCGCAAGAGATAGCAAATATTCCGTCTGTTGAAATAGAACCAGATCATAGCGGATTGCGGACTGCAGTTGTAAAACCAATGCCAAGTGAAAACATCATCATCACCATCGTCGCACTTCTCGAGCCGTTTGTATCCAGGAATGGCAAAGGGCCTACAGCAACGCTACCGGCAAAGCGCATCTGCAGCGCAGCACAAGCGAGTTGCGACACGCATACGGAAACTATTCCCCGGGAATGTGTTGAGAAAAGGCGCAGGATGGAGCTCCGGGTGTCGGAGGAGACGTTCCCCGGGGTCCCGCACAGGCGCGTCTCTTCCCTTCCGTTCACCCTGCCCGAACTTGAGGAGGGGGGTGGGAACGTGCGTGTCTGGAGGGAAGGACGTATTCCTGCTCTCCCGCGTTCTCAAGTGCATCTTGTTCATCACGATAGTACGGATAGTCATCCTTAGAAACTTCTAGATGGGATCTAAAAGTAGGCCAGGAAAAGTCTTATCTGTGTGTAGGGCGTCATCATTCAATAGGAAGCGCCGTAAAAGCCAAGCATCGAAAATGAGCACCAAAGCAGACAGAACTTGGCATTACCATGTCGGTAAGGTTGGTGGTCTGTTCCGTTCTTGACCACTGGCTATGCTGAGTGGTCGGTAATAGGTTAACTTTGCGTCGCGGCTTGCAGACGCCAAGCTCAGCTGGCTGTCAAAACGCTTTTACGTTCGGTGGTTGATCGTTGCCCGTCAGGATACTTTCACTAGAGATGCGGACATCGTCGACTTGGGAATGGCAGCAGAAAATGTTCCAGAAGATGTCGTCTGGAAGGCCATGCAGCTCTTCTTTGTCACCAGAGATAAGGCACCATCACGAATGTTCAAGCTTCACCACCCCACTCGGAGTGGTGTCCTCTGATGCAAGTGGAAAGAGAAAAAAAGGTTCCTCAGTGGGCGCCTCCAGACTCCGCAAAAATGCGCCTCACGTACTCTAGTAGGGAATCTGCCAATCCGGCCGTCGCCTCTTAAGCGCAGAGAAGAGCAAGTAGATGATACATGTATTCAACACCGAGGAGAAGGCGTGCTGCAGGGATGCTTCTTTGTCGTGGGTGGAAAGCAATCACCCCCTAATAATGCTCTTCGCCATCAACATGGCGCATAAGGATATGAGGGATTTTCAGGTGCCGTGTGTACGGAGAAGGTGAGAATGGACTGTTCCCCCCCAACCCCAATAGAGTTCCTTGGGTGTCATTGTGTCGGGTCAATGGAGCATCGTGATAGGACTCTCCGTTCAGCCCTCTCAACCCCGCGAACCCCAGACTTTGCCTATACTAGAGGGTGCAGTGAGAGAGAGCTACCCGCATGCTTGGGGGACTCGACGCAATTGCCCGTCTGCAGTGTGACAACGGGCTCCGGATATAGTAATGGAACGAATGAAATGGACATGGCCGTTGTCGGGATGTGAGGCATGCAGTATGCGGCGTATAGAGCTGCGGCGAGGGAAAACGAAAAGAGAAGGCTGTCGCATGAGGTTTCCGGGGTACTTAGCCAGAGCAAAAAGCAGCTGGGGGATTCGCGAATCCGTCTTCGCACCGTCCCCCAACAGCGAGATGTAGCAAGCATTCAAGCGAGATTTCCAACCCCTTTGGACCAGCATCACCGGCGTTCGAACTTCGCTGGCACGGCAGCACTGGGCGACGGTTGTTCAGGGCGGAGGGCCCGCTGTGAGAGACTCCGGTGAGCGAAGGCGGAAGGCGGCTTCATCAGCGACGGGGGATTTGGAACGAAACGAAAAGAGGGGCGCCGTCGGGCGAGGCCGCGAGAGAGAGAAAGTGAGGATCAGATGCAGGCCGACGCTTCCAAGTTCCAGGGCTTCACGCGCCATTGCCATTGCTACGCAGCGGCTCACCGCCACTTGGCTTGGCGGCCATCCATCGTCGAGACGTGGAGAAGCAGGCGGCCCGGGCCCCGAGTAGGCTCGAGCGAGGCGGAAGGGACGGCGCGATTGGATGAATCCACCATACGGAGACCTGGACGCTGTTTTGAACTTTTGACAGCTTCCATCTCCGAATCCCGGACTGACGTCTCGTGGCGGTGGTGTTCGTCCGGAGCCCACAAAGGCGAGAGCAATGAACCAGCCACGTTCGACCACAGTGCCACACATCCCAACTCATTCCAGCTCAGAGACGTCTTGCTTCTCCACCACCACTCATTCAGAGATCAAGAGACCGAGTGAGTGGGAGAGTGCGACGTGGAAATTGGAACCTGGGCCCCCACCACCTCTGTCTGTCAGCTGTCTCGAGTATCGACACGACGAGAATGTCTACTTGTCGATGCACGTGTTCACATTGAAGTAGAAGTGACCACGACGCTGGACGTCATGGTCCATGGACACCCCTTGATGGAATCCTTTGCCTCATCAAGAATTCCCGGATTCCGTGGCCATCCCGTATGCTCCTCTGCCGCGTATCAGGTATCTCGATGCGAGGCGGGCTACCGCAAACCCCTCATATTTCATTAAAGGGCTCTCCTTTGATTTGTCGTCGTGATAGTGTGCAGCATGCCGCGACGAACCTCCCATGAGTGGTCTGGGCACGTCTGCTATTATGCAGTACTCTCGCAAGCGCGTTCAGCTCTGCAAAACGGCCAAGTCCAGGCCTCTGCTGCCGGTTGCCCTCGCAGTTCGCCAGTAGGATCCGCGATGCGACTACCACCTTGTAGACCTGCATGCTGATAGGCATCCAATCCGCTTGGAGCTCCTCGACAGCTTGAGTTTCGGCGGCGCTTTCTCTACAACTTGCGACCGTGAAACTTGGGGGCCATAGGTGGCATTTGTTCAAGGCGCCAGCCAGTTTTTCCGGCAAAGATCGTAGGGTATGTTAGTGCAGCCAAGAACTCGCAAAGTGCACAGTGATCCAGGACGACACCATCAATCCCGAAGCTCGAGCGAAGGCACCGCTTGTCTTGCTAGGAGACACGACACGACACAATCGCCGAGTCCGAGACGAGAGGTTCCGCTCTGACACTCGACTATTATTCATGTCGCCCGGCCCTGGCTGATAAAGGGGAGCGCCCACCAGCGGCTCCAGCGTCCTCGGCAAAAAACAAAATGCCTGCGTAGGAGCTTTTATGAATTTCTGGGGCCGCCTGTCGGTCACTGACACAGGCTCTCCGGAGCTCATTTCGGAGCAACTCGGTTGCCAAGTTACTGCGAGGTTCGTTGAGGTACGCCAGCATGTGGGTGACAAAAAGAAACCGTCGCTTTTCTGTGCGGTCGCCATACAAAACCGGCGGGTTATTATGTCACCCAAGTGTGCGAGCTCTCACTCTCTCTCGGGTTCACACGATCAAGTAACGAGATCCATGATCCGTCCGCTCCTCCTCTCATCCCCTCTCTCTGTTTTACCACCGCGCCGCGCCAATGCCAACTTGATTTCCCCATGCATCGTCGGCCTTCTTTGGGCCGCCCGCAGTAGTGCATCAAGCGAGCCATTCACCGTCCTCCCAGGGGCATATGTGATCTCGTCCAGCGTGGGGGGAGCATTCGCTCTTGTATTCGTGCTAAAACATGCCGTCGCCAGCAGGGCTGTCATACTCCGTGAGGTATTAGCCCCAACACACCCTCAGCTGTTTTGATTTCTTGACTGCCGCCTTGAACGGTCCCGACCTGTCCCGATCCGCGCGAATGTCACTGAATCTCACGCGGATGATGTTTGACGCAGCAGGACTGAGTACACAGAAGAGTAACAGGGAAGCGGTGACTGTATGTGATCAGTGACCGAAAGCTCCCTTTCCGAGCCTTCTCAGCTCTGGCACTAGACAGCGAAAGAAGGGATCAACGGCTTGGGAGACAGCCGGTACGTATGAGCATCCCGACCCCCAGAATAGCTTCAATCAAAACCCCGTTCGACATGCGCAAGCTCATACTGTACTCCGCTCGCTGAGAGCCGCCAACGGAAGAAGATCGCTAATAAGGGTATCCGAGCCAGTGAAACAAGCTGTTGGGCCGACGGGATGGGCATTAGCAGGGTGACAAGGGCTTGGCATACGCAACGCGCCTCCAGTCCAACCACTCATTACTTCTAGATCTGGACCGCCCAGCCTGCGTGTCCTGACCAGCAGTGCTTCTTCGGTGCTTCCATGTAAGGTACTGCAGGGCCTGGTGCTACACGCAAGTCGATTCTTGGCCCAGCGCCGGCCCAACTGTGTCAATACTGGCCGTATACGTGAAAAATTACCACGGATAGTGGACAAAGTCTCCCGGTTCAGGTATGGGATCTCAATGGAATAGAGCGGTCTCCATTCCACCCGCTGCCGTTGCAGATTCCTGCGCAGACAACGGAGCACGGACAACGCACCGCCGGCTGGCCGTGCAAAGGCCAACGGCAATTGTGTTGATGACGATAACATGCAGTTCGCGAGAAGCACCACGTCGTCGACCTTGTGTGAAAGTCTTTTGCTCTAGTTTGCCGAGACCGCGAGCTGCGTTTCTCTTGAAGAGGGAGTGTTGGTGAGTTATTGTGTTATTGTGTTGTCTTGCAGTTAGATTTAGCTTCGAGGCTTTGCTGGGTTTGAGTTGCTCGGCGTGCGCTTTGCTCGCTGTTGCCAAGCAAATACTGGCGATCTCGATAGCCTTCGATCAGGGCTGTGGAAAGCAAACTCGAGGGACTGGAGCAACCCGAAACGCGAAGCTTTCGCCGCAGGGAACGTCTCAAACTCGAACTCAACTCAGCAAGCCATGGTATCCAAGGCCGACTTGATAAATGTGTGCTGTTGAGACCGCCCTTTGGCGAATGTGACGTCCTGGAATACCGAGTCCTAAAAAATTGAGAGTTCGGCGAGAGCAAGCCATGTCGCTTGAGGCGCTGCCAAGAAAGACTTAGACCTCGTTCGTCTCTTCAAAGTCCGATGCGGAAGATTCAAGGATGCAAGGTATGAGACGAGGGCAAAAGTCTTTCACCTAGTGTTGCCATCCACGTCAAAAAGATATTAACAGAGGGGGAAAAACGGAAGACACTTGTTGTCATCCCCCGAACGGTGATACCAAGGATTCGTAAGCGGGTGTTGTGTAAGACAGGTTAGAACCCCCTCCAATTTGCATTCATATGAAGACGACAATGACTATATCGTTTTCTGGATCCGTCGATGGTGTGCTAGAACTTGAGGAGGTGAAGCGAAGCGGTAGGCAGGCGCAGACTGATGAGAGAGCATCATCTGCTGTCGACGGTAAGCGTCGTTTGTAATGGCCAACATTGGTGAATCTGGGTTGAGGATCCCCACCTCCATCTGGGGAGCATGACGCACCTGGGACGTGAGCGATACCCCTGTCTCCAGCCTTCCATGTCTGGACTCTCGAGAGAAGCTGCATCTATCGGAGACTCAGCACCTTGCTCAACAACCCTGGTAAACCCCATTTGTTAGTTAAGCCGCTGTACGCGCTTCTTGCACCGCGCTGTGCCCATTCGACTGGCTTTTTCTCGGATGCAGGCCATGAACTTTAGTTCGATGCCTTGTTTGGTCGTCCAGCAGATCATGCGCTGCAAGCAGCATTTCTTGACTGGAAGCAATGGGTGATGATAGCTGAGGCAGCAGAATGGCGGACGGTGCTTGACGCAAAGAATTGATGCCGAGGATTCAGCGTGTGGTCTGTAACGTACTCACTGTACCCCAAGGTGAGGTCAGGATGCAGGGAGGTATCGGCGCAGGGTCCAGATTAGGGCCGTTTATTTTCAGACTAACCAGTCCCCAGCGGGTCTTGATACCATTTGGCGAATGACGATTCATAGAGAACTGGGGTACTGGAGCATTCTTTGCGGGCTTGACTGCTGCAGTACGATCAAGAACAGATGTCACGCTGCGCGGCAGATGCCGAGGACTGCGAGAGAAGACCCAGCAGAGTTGAGCGCTGTCTCCAGAACCGATCTTGAGGAATCAACCTACCGAACGACAGGCCAAGGCTGAGATGACGACGAAGACAGTCTATTGGGACAAGAAATCGACGCACCGAGGAGCACGTGCTTATCAAAGTCCGTCCACTTTCGGGCCTTCCAGAAGAAGTGTTCGCCAGATCTTGAGGTCGGCGAAGTCAATCGAGACGCTGGATGCGACTGGCAGGCGAAAGTGACAAAGAGACTTGTAATAGGTTGACGAAGTATCGACGACTGCTGAAGTACAATCTCAAGCGAGATAGCGTTTGACAAGGGTGTGGCGCCCGGGTGCAAGGCGTTCCTGGCGGGGACATAATGATGGGCAGCGCGAGTCGTTCGTTCGAGTTTGTTCGTTCCCAAGTCGACAACAGGCGTAGAGTAAGTCGCATGCTCTCGTGCTTAGGTTTTTCATGATCGTCGCTTCTCCGCGGGCGCTTGTGTCGCTGGGTATCGTATTCCCCATGGTTTGTCGAAGCATCGCCAACCTTGGAGTGTTTGGCGCTGGTACCTGGGATTCTCTCTCAATGTGTGATGTACTCCATCATCAAGCGACCTCCTAGGAGCTGGTGATGTCGGCAGGTGCTGCTGAAGTAGTAGATGCAATCGGTGCCGGGTCTGCCGAACACAACCAATCGGTGGAAATTGGAGAAGGCCACCTCATTCTGTCAAGCGGGAGGAGGCGGGGGACATCGGCCCTGTTGGCCCTTGGGGCGCTGTTATTATCGGGGCTTCACTCTCGTCTACGTGTAGGTACAGTACCGGCGATGGGACACTGTAGTGGGACTCTGCCCTTTCACCGTGTTCTCTCCGGTCTCCAGTACGTCGATGCGCTGAATCGAGGCCAATCTTTTTTTAAGCCTTTGAGGCCATTTCGCTGGTCAGCAACGCCTCCGAGGAAAGGACCCTGACAGACCCAGGTCTACCAAAAGCCACCTGGAGGATTGCAGCTTGTTGGCTGAACAGGAGATCAGAAAGTGTGCGTGGGTGTTGGAGCACTGGCGGGATCATGGGTGGTGTGAGGCGGAGGGCAGCGGACATCAGAATTGGATGGAGGTGGGAGAAAGAGATGGGACGTCACACCTGCCGGGATTTTCCCACGACGACTACACTACACTAGAAGCCTGGGGCCGCTGAAGGTGGACCCTGCGGCAGCTACCCTGCTGTCCTTGTTTCTGTTGAATCCTTTGGTCCGATGGTCGCAGTCCCCCGATGCTGACAGGTACCTTGTGGTTCGTCTGCGTGTCCACAGTCCATGCCAGGTCCCTGTTGTAATGATTGCAGGACACCTTTTGGACCGCATGTAAATCGCTCAAATGTCACCGACGACAGTCACGTGCATCCTCCGGCAGAGATATCTCGGTGCGTACATCAATCATGTGCTCTCATTACCACGTCCAAGAAATACCAGAAATTATCCGATAGAATTGTTTGCGCACACCGATCGACTACGCTTCCACACGCCTGACAAACAGCACCTCGTCCACCTGCTTGTGCCGTCATCATCATCATCATCATCATCATCATCATCATCATCACTATTGCTGTGGCTGTCAGCCCTTAAGCTATTGCCAGCAGCTGGACTGAGTTCACGTTTCGCATGGAAGTCGTAGCCGCAACTCCAGTCATGGCGAGGTCACAAGGCCGCAGGGCGCTCATCTACTTGTAGATGCTGATGGAATATTCCGACGCTGTTATTACTGGGTTTAACTCCGCCTCCGCGTCTGCTCCAGGCGCCTGTCTCCAGCCAATTGCCTGGCATTCATTGAATTTCTGTTGTTGGTGGATGCGATTGATCATGATAGTCACGGCCAAGGCTGGCTAAGGACACGAAAGGACTTATTGCTATTACTCTTGAGAAGCGTAGGTCTCCTAACGGTCTGAGGTAAGAAGATCCGGCCCGAGAATGGGAAGCTTTGTAATTCATTCATCAGTCGGACAGCACAACTTTCCGTTCCCTGTCCCCCAACCTAGGTATGGGCATTGGGCAGGGCCGGGGTGACGATGAATTTCAACCAGGATTTGGTTTCCCCCAAGAAGCAGCGACATTACCATTCACGGGCCACGCGTTGGTACAGCATGGATGTGCATATGGGTCCGGCGGATGCAGGCCCTGGACTATTGAGGCGACGATTGGGATAGCTGACGGAAGGTTATGAAATGTGATGAGGCCACGAGAGAACAAAGGACCGAGGGCACGAGGGCGCGAGGGCGCGAGGGAACCCCAGATAACTCTGGACGCTAGAGCAGATACGCGAGGGCGAAGTTCCCCATTCGCATTTCCTTCTCTCCAGAAGCAGCAAAGGAGACCAAAGGGTCCAGGGAACATGGAAACCTCCGTAAGAATGGAGCCAAAAACAATGATTTCCGATGCAGGCCTGCCGCCTTCCTGCCTTGGCTATGGTCTGTGACCTGTCTGTCACTTCCGTGCGGCTGGGGTGAGGATCGGATTGGTCTGACTCTGGGTATCGATTAATTATGACAGGGTCGATGATGGCGGTCACGTATGCTGGGGCTTCGCGCGCTCACCTACGCCCCTCTCGAAATAGTGTACAACGCGCAGGTAAGGCGAAGACACAGCATGAGCCACGGTCCATGGATGGCCGCAATGCTCGTCAGTGCCAATACCGACGCCAATAACACCAGTGAAGCGAGGAGCTAATAATGCCAACCTCATCAGCGCAGCTATGTTTGGACAGATACATACCCAAATAGTACGTACAAGATTGGCTACCTCTTAGTGTAAGAGATTCGACTTGGATACCTTCTCTTATGCAGACTCGAGGTTTCCGTACGCCCATTTCCGTGAGTGACGATGTTGTTATCAAATGTCAATTGTCACAGGGCAAGAGAAAGTCGAAAGGTTCAAGGGCTTCTGTCGGGGTTCCATGCTTCGGGGTATTTTCGCCATCATGCTGTTCCTGGCATGATCCGCGGTCTCTTCAGTGACAGCAGGGGTTTTTGGTCATTTATCGCCTCGGTCACGTCCGGGCAGGCCACTGACAGGCTGACAATGACGGCGAGGGCGTCAAGAGACCCCGAACATGGGTGGTAGAGCCGGGAGTAGAGCAGGGGGCCTCGAGAGCGAAGCCATAAGACTTCGTTGGATGCTCCAGTATTGTGCATCAGTACAGCACAGCACAGCAGAGCATGAGGTGCCGTCTGATGTCTGAGACTGATGTGCCCTGCGTGTGCACAGGGTACTAGGAAAGGTGCCTAGGGCAGGGCTCATCGGCGCAGCAAATCAGCCAGTGGAGTGGATCCCCAGAAACCCACTCAGGGTATCTTACCAGGACATTCTCCAGACCCCTTCTTTTCATCTACACCTATCCCACGGTCTTAAAGGGTTGCATAGTACCTGCGGGGCTTGGCTGTATAAGAAACCCCGCAAGAACCGCGCTAACCTTTAAGACCGTGGGATAGGTGTAGTAACACTGTGAAGGCAATGAAGGCAAAGGCAATCTCAAGCAGGTAGCGGTCTCGGTCACGGTGTTCAGTGCAGGAGCAAATGCCAAGAGAGGGAAAGAGCAGGAGAGAGAGGAGCGGGTTGCGGGATGAAGGTGGTGGCAGGTGCGGAGCGGCAAAGTAGGTAGGTAGGTACCCTCGAATACCAGGTAGGTGAGGTGCCGTAGTGTAGTGTAGTAAGGTAAGGTACCTTAGGAAAGGTTCCCAAGACTTTGAATGAGTATCCGCACCTTACCTTCCTGCCTAAGGTATTACTGAGCCCTGGTATATGGATACCGTACCTCGCTCACCTCAAGGCTCAAGGGCATTTATTTCATGTCACTGCTCATCAGTCTGTGTCCTGTGTCTTGTGTCTTCTCTTGGCTGCGCACCTCTTGGCAGTATCATTCGCGAATTCTGGCCGGGCATTGGATCTCTTCTCAGATATTAGACGTGGTTACGCTTGGCTCTCGGCATAATCTTTTCTTTTGTTCTTCCCTGAATGCTGAAAGTGCTCCCGTCTTCAATGTTCGTGTGAATCGTCCATCCGCCAGGAATCTATCCAAGGCAAGGTACTTACAGCTTCCAATAAGTTCCAGTTCCAGTTCCGCAGTGAGGTGTCTCTGGAAGCTGCTGCTGCAGCCAGCTTCTTTTCCGCGGAAGCTCAATCGAGAGAAATCCAAAACCAAAACCGCCACCACCCACTCCTCCAACAACTCGAGCCAGTCACATCCTCTGACTGCGTCCCCTGAGTACCTCGGGCTTCTTTCTTACTTACGCTGAAGTCATTACCCCCCAATCCCCATTGTCAGATGTCTCCATACTATCCCCAATCCCAATCTCAAGTTCAACCTGGGAACCCTTCCCTTCGCTTGCCTTTTCCCAATCAAACACGACTTGGAACCCGCCGTAGTTTGCATCCTGAGCCAGAAAGTGCGGAACAGCATACTTATCGTGGATGTGGATGCGTGCCCTCTTCCGTTAAGGTACTCCGTGTCTGGAGTCCCGTATCCGTCCTATCGCCATCCCCATATGCCACCCAGTTTTTTATCCGTTGTCTTCCACTTAAAATTTGTACACTTAGTTCCTAAACTCGCACCTACTTTCGCACAGCTCTGCGTTCCATTTTCGTCACCCACACCAGCCCCATCGGGAAGTAAGGTACGTAGTACGTTCCAGTAATTAGAGCGTCTTTTTTCTTTTTCCAATATCCACGCCCCGCCCCTCTAAGCGCAGCAGCAGCAGCAACAGCAACAGCAACAGCGGGGGGTCTTCCTCAAGCTTGTCTTCATCCAAATCGAGAAATCGCTGCCCCCCCTTCTCGTTCTCTCGCGAATGTGCCCCTCGAAGATTCAAAACTCGCAGCCTTCCCACCCCCCGAGCCGCCAAGTCAATTGCTGAAAACCGCTTGAGCTATTGTCATGCCCTTCTCTTCCCCTCCGCCCTAATCCACCTCTGACCTAACTCTCTCATAATATTCTTTCCTATCGACCTCAATCTCTTACCTCATCGCCAATACCGACCTTCACCCACCAGGAAGAGATCAATCATCAGGGTCACGTTGCTTTTGCATATATACTGCTACTGGCACCTGCAGTCACCTTTACTTCAACATCACCGAAGATACCGGTCGCCGATTTCCCCAGACGAGCTTCCGACCTGTTTGCTTCTTCGACAGAAACCGCAGAGTGCTCGCGTGCCCAACAGACCCAGTACCAGCTTCTAGGCCAGCGCTTACACAATCCCGGGCGAAAGGCTCGATTTGTCTGCCGCTTCCCTGCAAGAAAGCAGCAACTTCAAAGCCTCTAGCAGTTTGATTCGACACACGTTGAACGGATCCCGAACGAGCCCGACAGCAACGCGACGCAAGCTGCAAAACACATACAGCCACAGGCAGTGGGATAAAGACCAAGAAATTCAACATACGTTTTGGCCGTCCTCTCCCCCCTCGTCAACCTTCCTCTCCCTTGCATCCTTGGATCACTTGGCCTCGACCCTCGCGAACACACCTTGGCTACCTTAAGAGACACGACTCGACTCATCGACTTGCTCACGTTGGTGCGTTGGGCGAGAATTGGGGTGCATTCTTCGACCAGCCATATACACCTACCACCTCCCCCTCGGTAACGCCGCGGAAAACACTGAAACCTGTCACCGCAACTACCTACCTACCTACCTTACCTTACCAACGGCGGCACGACCAGCGCCAACGCCAGCGGCACCTCCCTACACCAGCATCTGTACCAGCACCAAGCTTTTTCTTTTCTTGCTGTGTGTGGTCCAATTACGTGTTGGCCCACACTTGATCAGAGCACTTCCATTAGCATCAGCATCCGGCAATCTTCTGCCAGTCGTTCTGTCCACCGGACATAAACCGATAGCAATGGCTGCCATCCTCCCCAGCAGTATCGCTGTCCCCCAGCCTATCCCCCAAGGTACGTAGGTTCGGGTGGCCTCTGCCCACCCCCCATGCCCCTTCCCAAAAAAAAACCCAATGCCACTCTTCCCCGTGCTGCACAGTCAAAGCCCTTCCGTCATTCAGCTTCCGCTTCCAAATCGCCCTGTTTCCGTCCGTTGCATCCCTGGCTAGCCGCTAATAGCAACGCTCGCGATTACAGACAAGCAACAGCAACATTCCGCACATCAACAAAAAAGCAGCCTGTCCTCCTCTCCCCGTCAATTTCCCTCAGACCTCGCTTCTCCCATCCTCGAAGCCGATGAGTCCGAGAGCGAGTCTCCCAACGAGCCTGTGACCCCCACTAGCAGCGGGAGACAGTCGCAGGAGTTTACCACTCGCCCAAGTCAGGATCACGACGTCCGTCAGGCGCAGACGACCCCAAAGCCTCTACTGGTCAGCACCGCTGCCACCACCTCGGCCGCAACACCGCCAACCGCTAATACGGCATCCCCAGCCCCAGCTCCTGCTGACCAAGATACGCCACCAACTCCGCTGTCTAGGCGGCCCACCCGAGGCTCGACTTCCAGCTTTAAACGGACCATGTCCAACATGTTCCGGAGATCCAACTCGTCCGTCAATAGACCCGATCTTGGCTTCACCATTGACCAGGCTACTGGCGCTTCCGAGAGTGCATTGGTCGACTCGTATCCTCCCAAGAGCAGCGACAGACGGTTCTCCATGTATACTTCACACAACACCACGAGGTCTAACACACCTCCTTCGCCGGGCTCCCCTGTTGAGGTCGCTTCCTCCTACAAGGAGACCTTCTTCGTACCCACCACCGATGACTTCAACAAGAAGAAGAACCGCGCATCAACCGGAATTTCCCTGCGAGGACGTGCAGTTAACTTCGTCAACGCAAACGTCCCCGGACGAGAGAAGCAGAAACACAAGGCGCACCTCGGCAGACGCCGTGTCAGCAGTTTCGAGAATATCCCACGTCAAACGCCGGTAATAACTCACCACGCCGACCCTGCCCTTCCCTTGGAGAAGAACTCTCCTTGGGCGCAGCTGCCTGATGCCGGTGTTGGTATCAAAGCCCGGCGTCTCAGCTTGAGTCTTCCGGATGACTTCCAGGTCGACATCGGCGAGCTCGCCAAAGAGTACGAGTACACGTCCAAGCTTGGACGCCATGGCAAGCACCTTGGCAAGGGCGCTACGTCGAAAGTTACCCTGATGTGCAAAAAGGAAAATCCCGGAGAGCTTTATGCCGTCAAGGAGTTCAGGGGCAAGACGAAGAAGGAATCACAAGAGGAGTACGAGAAGAAGATCAAGTCGGAATACAGCATCGCCAAAAGTTTGCACCACCCCAACATCGTCGAGACGTTCAGACTCTGCACCGACCACGGCCGCTGGAATCATGTCATGGAGTACTGCGGAGCAGGTGATCTGTTTTCGCTTTTAGAGGCAAAGTATCTGCGAGAAGAAGATCGACAAAAAGACCGTTTCTGCTTGATGAAGCAACTTCTCCAGGGCATCAACTATCTCCACAACAACGGGATTGCCCACCGCGATATCAAGCCCGAGAACCTACTCATCACCAAGGACAGCAAGCTCAAGATCACCGATTTCGGTGTATCGGAAGTGTTCTCTGGAACTCACCCCGGCCTTCGGGAAGCCGGCGGACAATGTGGCAGGAACATGTGCGAAGTCCGCTTGTGCTCGCCCGGGATGTGCGGTAGCGAGCCCTTCGTAGCTCCAGAGGTACTTCCCAAGGACCGCCAATACGACCCTCGTGGTCTGGACGTTTGGAGCGCTGGCGTCATAGGCATCTATCTCTGCTTCGGCGGTGCTCTGTGGAAGAGGGCGGAGGCCGGAAACCAGTTCTACGACAAGCTGTGCCAGGGATGGACCAGATGGAACAAGAAGCACCCGGAGCCCAAACCTAAGATGAAGGATCAAGACTATCCCTGCTTTCCTCCATTCGACAATTTTATCCCCATACCTGTCTTCCGCCGCGTCCTGCTCAAGATGCTCAACCCCAATCCTGACCAAAGGGCTAGCATCTCTGAGATTATGAGCATGAATTGGGTCAAGAGCATCGAGTGCTGCCAGCTGGAATCCTACGACGATCCGGCGACCATCATCGATGCATCGAAGAAGAATGATGCAAAGCTGATTAACAAGGTGTTCTGCCACAACCACCTTCCGCTCCAGAGCCATGGTCATTCCCTAGGAAAGATGCCCGGCCAGGCTGGTTATTGACCACACTCGGCCATGAGTTTACGAATCATTACATTTTTGATATGCATAGCCGCGATTTTCATTTTACGCGTTGGCTCCGGTCGATGAGCCCATAGCGCGACGCACTCAACATGGACGGCGTTTACAGAGGCTTTGGGAGTAAGCCTTGGAGGGTGGCCCTTCTCTTCTTTTTCTCAGTTGGCTGGTACAAACCAACAATCATTTGGGCAACACAGGCAACAAGCCTAGATGTGCTTACAAGGAAAGACCTGCGTGCACACGAAAGACCTAGGCCAGGAGATGGCACTGGGGAGACGCGTTGGTTGCCATACATAATCAATCCTTCTTCTTTGACACAGGCGAGCAGACAGTCCACAGTGACATGCGCGCGAGAGGCAAAGAGAGCAGTGTTCAGATACATACGTTACTACTAGTGTAGCATTATGGCCATAGACAAAAGCGCCAAATTCAAAGAGAGTACGCAAGGCCTCTCAAGATTCAATGGGGGAAAAAAAGGCATTCGGCCTTCCCGATTTGTGTCCTTTTGCCTGGAAATTGGAAGGACCTTACCAAGTGTCTGCTTGGTACACCCAAAAAGTACGCTTATCCTTGGACCCGAGAAGGATTCATCATTCGCCAAGTTGGGTCGATACAACGTATGTGGCTCCTCGCAGCAAAGGCGGGGAACGCGATATTCCCCGCAGCAAGGCACCTCTCGCCAAGGTAGGCTCTTACACACGTCGTCTGCTCGTACCCAGCAATCTGGGGCAAGCATGTATCTCGTTATGCACACAGACACAATCCTGGAGAGAGAGAGAGAGAGAGAGAGAGAGCGAGAGAGGACCTGACGTCGTGTGTGTCATCGTGAGGGGTGTCAGTCGGCCGGTCAGTTGTTAGTCGCGAAAGTGAAAATGGTAATTAAGCTGCGCGGGCGGGCAACGCCAAACATCTCAGCCATGGAAGCTGGGGAAACGAACGGTTTGAAGACGAATAGCCGGCCCAATCAGTCCGCCCCAGAGGCCCCCTCCTACCCCCCCGCGGCGCGCATCCCAACCAAAATTCACTGATTCTCGTTTTCCCGGATAAGGGATTAGTGATGCTTGTTTGATTGGGTGTGGTTTTTTTATCCGTCGTCGTTGCAGCAGACGGGAGATGCCAACATCGATGACGAAGGTTTGTCAACCCGGCCAAAACAAGTTCTCCCCAGCCCGGCCCTGTGCGCATCTCATGTCTCCTCGAGCTAATCAAAGGTGGCGCTGCCTTTCTCCCGGATATCGTTTCCACGATTTCAACGGTCGGGGACAGTGGCGCGGGTTTGCTTACTATGTGATGCTTTTCGTTCATGCGTACCTGATTCGTCTTCTTCTTCTTTTTCTTCCTCACGTCCCTGGTTGTTATATCAGCCGACAAAACTACGGCATGTGTGTCGTCCCGATATACCAACGAAGGAAAAGAATAACATGTTGGCCCGGGTTTCGGGGTTTCGGGCCGAAAATTGGGGGTGGGGGGAGGGGGAGAGGGTTCCAACGCGCGATCATGCGTCGGGGCTGAATGGGGGTTGGCTTGATGCAGGACTTGTGCAATACAGCCAAAAAATTAAAATTAAAATGAACAATGAAATAAAAATAAAAATAAAAAGGGACAAGCTTTAGGCCTTGCCTTGGTTGTTTGCCGGTGTGCTTGATCCCACCTCATTTAATGGGTTGGGCTAAGGTGTTGGTGATAGCTTATTACCTGACTGGCTGGCGCTCCGTAGCAACTTGCAATACATGTGCTGGTGGTGGCCGCCGGTGTGAAAAGGCCCTTGCGATGGAGTGGAAGCGCCCCCCCCCCCCGGTTTCTCCTCCAACGCCAGTTGATGCCATTAGTGGCATTCCATTGTTTGTGTTAGTCCCCGAAGAAACTAAACTTGCAGCGACGTAAACGCGGGATCGAAGGGACGTTAATGATTGTGATGCCCGTCTTGGCGCAACGGCGTCCCTACTGCTCTGATCCGATCGGGGGCCGGGGGGGGGGTGGGGGAGGAACCCTTGGGATGCATGTCCGCGGGCGGCACGATGATGTTGGCCGCGCGACAGGTCGGGTCGGGAGGAGTTGACTTTTCCTTCTTGTGCTTTGGGAGGCCGCCTCTGAGGTCTTTTGGTCTTTCTACGGATATCACGGATATGTCGGGATCCAAGGGGGTCATTAGTCACTCCACGTAACATGAGCAACTTGGGGGGGTGGTTGGGTTTCCCACGCGAGAGTCCTCGGAGGCTTCAGAACTGCTGGGCTGGTGTTTTGTTTTAGCTGTGGTAGTCGGTCAACCGACATGGTACTGGATGGAAGTCACAGTAACGCAGTAGGGAGGGCCGTCTTGAGGCTCGCGTGGTTGGAATTGAACAAGACATCGAGTCAAGCTTCTGCCAAGACGGCGGTGGGAAGCGGGTATGTCGGCAAGATTAGGGGGAAGGGTGGTTTGGGGGAGGGACGGCCTGTCAGGTCGTCATGTGCGGGTCGGTGAGGGGAACGGGGGGTGGCTCACTCAACTGCCTCACGCCGGCCCCCTTTTCTGTTTTATTTTTGCCCCATGGTCTACTCAGGTCCAAGATACTGTGACCCCCCGCTGTTTCCTAGGGAGGGTATAGAATGTGATCGTGGTGAAGGCGGGCTGGATGGGGAGGGAAGGGCTCTGCGTTAGTTTGAGCATTAGTGTTGGCGTCGAGATGCGGTTGATCTGGCGGGGCGCGTGAGGCTGCTTTTAGGGGGGGTGAGTGGCAGTGAGTGGGAAGCGTGGCATGTGATTCGCGCTATGGTCATTGATATGGAGGGATTATGTCAAAGGCGGCGGTGAGCGGTATTGTGTACTTTGGACTGCTAGATGGGGTTTTTGATGGTAGTGGTTTCTTTAGACTGGTACTGCGGGATGGACGGTATGAGAGGACGGGACGGATCAAGTGTTATGGCCTTGCCTTCGGGATGGAAGGGGGAAAGGGGGGAAAGGGAATGTTGCACAATGAGGGGAATGCCGTGGCAATACGATGGGCATGTGATATGGAACATGTGGTTGGGGAGGAAGGAGGCTCTGTAGGGTGTTGTCGAGGTTGGTTGGCTCGTTTCGAGGGCGTCGACGGGGGGGGCCGAATATGACATGAAGCGGTCGTCAGCGCCGGTCGCGGCACACACTGACGTCTCGGCCGCCCCGCGCCGCAGACGGAGCACAGGGATTCAGTCCGCGCGCCCCCCCCCCCCCCCCCCCCCCGGCCCGCAAAGGCCACTTGTTGTGTTCCGAGGTGGCGGGGAGTTCCCGTGAGGCTGTGTACCGGGGCAAGGGAGTTTGTATCGGGGGGTTAGGTAATTGGAGTATGTTTTGTGCTACCCCTGATTTGATCTACAAATCTAGAGTCGATACTCGGCATGCAGATAGCCAGGGGTTTTTTTTTTTTTTCATCTTCTTTTTTTTCTCATGTCTCGTCGTGCTAATGCGGTGTATAGAAGAAGCGCTTACGGCAGCTCGGTGTGTTCCGAGTGGAATGGGGAGTTGAGAGTGTCACGCGGAGACGCATGGGGATTTCAGGATATGTCTTCCCCTTTTAGAAATTTTTTTTTATTATAAACGTCGAGCTTGTGTTTCCGGTGTTCGGGATTCTACATGTGACAGAATCCATCATGTGCTGAACGTTCTTCGCGGGACCGCCCCGGCACCTTGAATGGAGCTTTGGATGTGCCTTGTTTGGTACACGAGGGAGGATATGGGCGTTATGGGCCTGTTGTGCGTCGCTAAGCATATCCACGGTCGGCAAAATGCCAATCCACCGGGCCACCTTCCACTTCCCATATTATTGCTTCCTATGAAAACTTCTTTTCAAACTTGGTCACCTTTGGCGACAGACCCCCCTTCCCAGATCGCCCGAGCGATAATCAACGAGTTCAACGTATCCTATACCTTCTATCCCGCGCATGCTTCCGATTCTTCCCGAGCTTGTCTCGAGGATAGCTTCGACTCTGTCATGCCGAGATTGACCTGATCCAAGAATGGACCACCGCAGAGAGTCGATGACAGCCCAGCTCTTCGGTTGACGAACGAGATGCCCCAGCAATTGTGAAGCTCGTGGAAGAGATAAGAGACTTTCAGAGGGAAGTTGAGGGAGTGATTGCCTACGCATGGATCATGGCTACTTACGCTGGTTCTGGCCACCGAGTTAGTTGTCGTCCGGAAAAGAAGTTATTCCCATGCGTAAGCATGTATTGGCTTTGATGACTCGCGATAGGATCAGGAGTATCTAACGGATGCTCACCAGAAGAAGACTGAACCAGGTTGAAATCCCCCGTTCCGCGGCTGTAAAATAGCGCTTCCCTTCCATGCTGATGTGTTTGCTGAGACTTTTGAAGCCTTTGACGACGACGCTCCCATGGAGTCCTCAATGGACCAGCCGCAAAGAAGTTTGCAACCTTCTATCCTGACCGAAGTGAAGGCGGTATTGCCTCTCATGAGCCGCTTCCCATTCCTTCGCCTCCTTGCAGTCTTTCTCGTGAGAATGCCAGAGCGACGTCATCTTTGTCACCTATGTCCTTCAGTCGGCGAGGGAGCGCCGGACTTGTCGTCAAGGAACAAAACCGTTTAGAACAATCCCATTCTCAAGTTACCTGCCCCCCCCCCCCCCTTCCCCCGCTTCTGAGTCCTAAGTCGATGTCGACTGTGTCTGCCTGTGGTCCTCAAGGCAGATAACAGAAAAGAACCTCGATATCTTCCTTGCGAGAAGAAGACACCAGCGAGGTTGCTCTTCGGTCTTTGCTTTGATCGAAGTCTCCCGCTTCCCCCGGTCCTGTGGAAATCATCACGTCGCCGTACCTTAAACGTTGGTGATCGTGCGTGGGACTCGAGGCTCCGTCGGTGCTTGCCAAGGTAGTCTAACCCGCGTCTTCGAAAACTCAAGGATCGCTGGCCCCCAGGATTCGCCGCAGCGGAAACTCCGACGGTCAATCAGCGCAGGGCCCCTTTTTTCAACGATTTCCGGTTGGCTACGTGTACCGTACCTCTGGCCGGAGGGAGCGCCGTCTAGGTAGACGACTCGATTCGCGGATAGCGGCGAAGCCGTCAGCTTCTGATCCGTCCAGAATTGTCGAATGCTGTTCCCCAACGAATTTGGGGGAGACATGCTCAACGGTCACGAGCTACAACGCTGTTTGTTCCTCCTTGGGATGTCGCCAAAATCCCCCCCGCCTACCGCATTGGAGAGACACTTCATTTCGAGATTTGCTGGAGCTGGAATACCCAAGCTATGAACTGCGGCGGCTTTTGCATCCTGGCTTTATGTACATATTGAACGGGACCGAGATGTCTGTAATCACAAGTGAGAATGACGCATCGCTCTGGACCTGGAGATGCATGTTCTAGAAGCTCAGCCGGCAGCATCACCCCTTAACACACCATAGTGGTGGTATCGAGACAGAGATCATCCATTACATATCACCCCCTCACCCCCCCCTTCTCACGCAGCTGCCTGTAGGGTAGCCCGTTTTTCACCGTGCCTGTCATTTTGGGGCTAAAATGGTAGCAGGTAGGAGGACGTGCTGGAAGTTGATGACAACACACAATCGAAGTCAGGCTCGAGCTCGGTCTTGAAATAGAGGCAGGTCTTCAGATAGAGGGAGGTGCCCACAACTCGGGATTGGCCATATAAGATTAACACTCCAACAAGTCATGGGAATCCAGAAAAACTCAGCTCTGGATGATTCTCTCACATGATGTTCACGGACGATCACTGAAGACAGTAAGACGGTGTACCGCCGTCGATGTTTCCCTTGCGCGGACACCACTACCTATCCTAGTCGAGCTGAATACTCGGCAAAGATTTTCTCCGACCGAGAACTTCCTCGGACGACTTGGCGTGGGGAATCGATTGAAAACAGCTGTAGATTTTCTTCCGGGATACGCCCTTGGCATAACTGAGCTATAACCCGACATTTACACATGCCTGCCATGCCTGCCAAGCAGGCAAATCCGCTACCTCTGAGAGCCATCTCACTGCCTCTTGTTGATTAACCACAAACGAAGAGGGACTATTACCTAGCCTGGACTCCCAATCTCCCTTGTAGGAAGTCTTGGAGTCAAGAACTGGCTGCGTTGTCGGATGGCAAGTCGGGTGAGAAGATTGCAGGCCCAGAAGCAGCAAGCAAGAGGTTGGCTATAATGGCTTTACACACGTGGAAATATGAACGACACTCTCATCTCATGTTGATCACCTTCCTCATAGATAAGTACTGCATCACGACGAGATAATGCTAACTTGTGACAGTAAAATCCGTCAAGCTGAGAGGTAACATCTTCTTCACGCGCCTGAAGGCTTTCACCCGACCAAGATGGACTGTATGCGTCAAAGTAGAACACTACCGTCTTGACTCTGCAGGTACCTTAGTCTAGTGGAATTGTCGTTACCGCCGTTATCTGTAATCTAATCCCGTGTCCATGTACCACAGTGAAAGCCCATAGTGGCATTTAAGCCATACGAAAAAAAAACAAAAAAAAAAACACAGACTCCTGATCCAGAACCATATAAGTGAAGCAATCACACTCCCATCGTAAAATCGTGCTCGATGCCAGGTGTCACGCTCGCCATGAACTGCAGCATTATCAGCAACCACTTCGAGACCCTTCCTTTTAATACATACCTTTAGGAAAACAACCAGGTATTGATCCACCCGGATAGCAACCTCCTGCTCATCAATCTCGCTCTGCTCGACCTCCTCCCACTCGTCGTTCTTATCGGCGGCAGCTTGAACATCCTTCACATCGAGCTTTCCAAGTTCGTCCACGAGACCTTCCATACCCTGGTCGCCGCCCACAGCCTTGCCGGCCCTGAGCTTCTCGCGGCGGATGCGCAGTGCGGCGTCGGCGCGGTCGAGCAGTGTCTTCATGACGGAGGCATGCTTGCAGGGGTGCACACTTGCCATCTTGATGTTGTTGGCGAAGAAGGGGAAGTCCTCCAGCGTCACCGTCTTATCCTTGTAATCACCGACGATGTCGTCCATCATTGAGTGTGGAGGCAGGGGCTGGCCGTTGGGAAGGTAGCCAGAGAGGTAGAGGCGGGGTGTGCGGTAGTAGGTTGAGTACATGATGTACAACGTGTATGTCCGGCGACCGCTGTTGAGCAGAGGTTAGCAGCGCATCATGATAGCCGCCCAGCAGCAACTCCGTACCTGTTCTTTCCGCCGTCTCCTGCATCACGAATGATGGCCTCGTCATCATCCTCATCCTCCATATCAGGGATCTCGTCGTCATCCACAATCTCCCTCTCGCCGACATTGCCCGAGTCATCCACCGTCCGGACCTCTTTGATCTTCAATGGCTGGGAACTCGTGAGTCCACCGGTGCGCAGCCAGCCGTCCTCATCGTCATCGCCGTTGCCCTTGGCGCCCTCGACGACGGCCTCCTCATGGCCCGCGTCGCCAGCGAAGTCGTCGTCCAGCCGGCGGTGGCAGGGAACGTTGCGGGTGACGAGATATTGCTTTCCGGCCGGAAGGTAGCTGACACGGCGGCCCTCGGAGTCGGCGTCGCCCCAGGACCAGGTTGGGAACTTGTAGACGAGGTAGTCACCCGCTGCGACGAACTCCTCGGGCGTAATCTGGCCCGTCGTGCGGAAGGTGGACTTGTGCGACACCGGAGTGTACCGGTCGCGAAGGGTGTTGACGGTCGAGTAGAGGAGATTCATCGTCGTTCGCAGCGCGAAGCGCGAGGGCGTCGGGGTGTCTGGATTTTGTTGCGTAGGGATGGCGGGGTCTAGATGGAGGGATGTCTTCGTTCCTTTGCGATGCGATGCGATGCGGTGCGGTGCGTTGTGCGCGGTCTCCTCCGGCGCTTTAGGCTATAGTAGCTATGGTAATGTTGCTTGTGAGGACGAAGTTGGCGTCGCAGCCCGGTTCTGTCGCCACCGGTATGATGTAGTCTGCGAAGTTCCGCCTGATGGCGGTGACTGGGAGTACTGAAGTAAAGCTGTGGCAGCTGTTCCGGGCGATCACATGGATGGCGGGGTTGTCTCACGATTGGACAGGGGAGAAAGTAGCGGGGTGAAGCCTGCCTAGCTGCTTATCTTATCAGCCTACAACACGCGGTGACGGGAGATGGATGGTGAGGACGGGGAAGCTCTTCCTTCACCTCTTTGAAAAAGAGGATGGTGGGTTACAGGAGGCACATGGGCCGCTCACCTGGTGCGGGTGGAAGGGCACGGATGCTAATTTGTCAGAAGCCGTTCCAACGGCCCTGACGTGCCGTGGCTCTTCTGCCAGCGAGCTATTGTGTGGTGAGTGAGGTAGGCCGGCTTGCAGGCGCTTGCCGATCCTGCCTGAAACCTCTATCTACTAAGGTAGTCTATGTTAACGACGTTTTCTGGAACGATTGTCCTCAACGACCCGTTCGAACATGAAACATCGCGGGATGATGCAGAATGGATATGAGAAAGAGTTGCTGTGACATCGTCACCAATGACAAATGGAATGAGGGAGATGCCACCAAACCGTGGGCTTCAGTAGTCAGCATTTGTGATATTTGGAATGCCTCGATCCAGTCCCGTCCAATACCCCTGGGCTCCTGGTATGCTTTAGTAGACGGGAGGAATAGCTCCGAAAGTTGCCTTACAACTTAACAGTGCCTGACCGGTTACTTTGCCTTTAACCTGGCGGAACATGTGGGAAGCTATGGTTGTTCACGCGGGTAGCGGTACAGACCGGTATCTTTGACTATGCCATTATCTCGGCGATGTGCTTCAGTTCATTCTGATTTCGGCTAATCGTAGCCACTGGTATCTATATTATGCAGCCGCGCTTATTCATCTTCCTCGTCACTGACTTCCTCCCCGGCGTCGATCGCTTCCTGACGTCGCTTCGCAGCGCGCTCCTTCTTCCGCTCTAACAGCTTCTTCAAGCGCGACGCAGAGTTGAACACACCGTTTGTCCCTGCACCGCAGGCTGCGCACGTTGGGTCCTTCCTGTACCTCTTTAGTGCGCATGGCTCGCAAAAGTAGTGCTTGCACCTTGTGATAACTGGCGCCTTGTATGCCTCCTCACAGATGATGCATACAAATGGTATGTTCTCCAGCATGGCGTCCTCGTCGTCATCGTCATCATTTTCGGCCTTCGCTCGGTCCGCGCTCGCTATTACAGTACCTCCAATATTCTTCTTTCCCTTGGTGACGGTGTCCCACTCCCTGTCCAGCTGCCAGCCCTGCTTGTAGTCCTCTCGAGCGTGAAGAAACTTGCAATTGTCGCCGAAGCCGCAGAAACCGGTTGTTTTGTAATCTTTGCAAACGTCTGGAGCGAAGTCGGTGACGGTGATGGTTCTGATGTTCGTGGGCGCCTTTATGGGGCCGACTGTCTTTGATGGCGCATCCGGATTCTTCTGGATGAACGACGTCTGGTTTGCAAGTCCCTTGTACGTCCCATCGGGCGCTTGTGATGAAGTCTTGTTTCGTGTTGTTCCTAGCAAGTTCTTCTCCGAGAGAAGGTCCTTGCCATCTTCGTCGTACCAGTTGCTGTGTTTTGTCGCATCGTTGCTGTCCGTTATGGGAACGTTGCGGTCGGCAGCGAAGACTGTGGCAGAGAGGTCCTGTTTCGAGGCTGCCTGGTCTTTTGATGATACAGTGATGGCGCCTGTCTTTTTGATTCTCTTGACGCGCCGTCCTGCATCATCTTCGGAGGATGAGTATTCGGAATCGGAATCGCTGTTGGCAGGGGGCGGGGTCGCGGGCCTCTTGCGGATGTTGGCTTTGCCCTTTGCGCCTCGCTTCTTGAAGATGGCGACGGGTGCGGCCGCGCTGTCTGCCATTATCGCTCGATGTATTCGGTTTCGTCCGCGGGAAAGATTTGTTGATGAATGACAGACGCCTGCCTTTTTCGCACGACGCCTCTTTAGTCGCAAACGAAGGAACCTAATGGCCGAGTCCAGTTCTCCACTGGAACGCAGAAGATCAAGCCACACTGCTGACAAAACCAGATAGTGGCTTGAGCCCACAGCGCCTCATTGGCGAAGCCAATCAGGTGACAGGTGGAATGCCCACGGTGCCCTGGTACGGGCTGACGCTAGTGGACAGAAACGCCGATGGTGATTGGTGGTCGCGAGGGCTCAGAGAAGCAGGCTAAGGCATGTTCCACAGAAGCTAGCAAGGGTAAGCTTCCAAGTTAGGCTAGTGAAAAGTCATAGTGGACTCTGACTAAAATTGGCCAGTTATGCAGACAACGGGCACCAGACGAGAACTCACAAGTTCACAACTCGCGTGTTCCTGTTTTGAAGCGATACGATATTGGCGATACGGATTGGCGGGGAAGAAGCGAGCTGCGGATGGAATAGGCCTTGTCGAAGCCATGCCGTGCCATGCCATGCGACGCGCGATGCTGTTTCTTGCTTGCGTGAGTGGTCGCGTTGGGGATACAGGAAGCTTGGGGTATTGACCCTCTACTATGTAGGTTCTGCACGTCTAATGCCTATGCAACTAAATGGTTATGAATATACTGGGAGGGAGACGGCCCTGTTGTTGAATTTGGCCCCTGTGATTGGCTGCAGCTGCGGGATGAGCAGCTACAGAGCGAAGCGTGTTTGACTCGAAGGGAAGCAAAAGATTGGACGAACAACCAGTGAAATTCTCACTCGATGGTGTGGGAGGTTATGCTCAAACAAATATCATGGAGAGGTCCAAGTTAGATAGCACAGGTGCCCCCGTAGCTTACCTCAAGGGCGCAATACCGAGCATGCAGTGTCCGTATCCAACCTGCTGTCGTGGCATGCTGTGGGTGAAGTCGGGTGTAACCCCCGGCTTGTGCATGTGCCTGCGCCTGCGCCTGTGCATCAACTGCAATCTGATCTCCCCATTCCCGCGTCCCCGCAGCTGTCGTCACAGTGGCTTCGTAGTGACTCGCTGGAAGTATCCTTGAAGCTTTCGTCAGGGTATAGTGAAATTGAAAGCTTCCAGAAGGAGGCCGGCTGAGCTGAGCTGGGCTGGTAATGATGATGACTATGAATAATGAGCCGAACTGGTGAGCAGCGGGCAGCGGGGGGAGCTTAATGCTTGATGCTGGGAAGTTGGAATGGCGAGAACATGTTCAGCCCATGCCATGGCGAGGGGGAGCTTGCGGATGGACTTGAACGTAAACTACCTTAACTAATTACCTTACCACGTTGAACTGTGTTCTGCTACGCGTATCGATAGTGCTGGCTTGAGCTACGACGCCGTGTTAGCGTTGAATCGGCTTCCTTCGTTGGGAATTCTCGAAGAAGAGCTACCCTGTGGCAGAAATGTACGGATGCATAGTACTAGTACTTGTCGTGTCACGTCATCCCAGGCGACAGCTCATGTACCCGTTCCGCATAACCCACAATCTGTCAGGTACACGAATTGCAGACTTGCTTGCACAGGCGAAGTTGCAGGCATTCGCAGCTCCACGGTGGGACCCTACGCCTGGGTTCGTTAGTAACCTGGCAAACACCCTTGGTCGCCAGGCACAAGAACATTGAGATGGACCCGTCTGTGGTCTAGCGAGGAAAAGCGAAGAGGGGAGAGACACAGTGAGAGAGGAGCTGGCCCTCTTGTCAAAACCTCATCTGCTGGGTCCTGTTCTTCCAGTCCTGGTCTGGATCCAGTCTTGGTGGTAGGGGAAAGAGTCGGGAAATAGGAATCGAACGGTAAAAAAAAAACATTCTCAATATCCGTATTCCTCTCCCACCACTCTCGCTCATTCTCTCTCTCTCCTCTCTCCTCTCTAACCCCTTCTCCCTCCTTTCCCTCCCTCCACCCCTCTTTATCTCGTGCCGACGCCGACAACCGCGACCGCGTTTTCTTTCGTCCCTCTCTTCGCTTCCGGACCGTCAATTTGTCTTCGTGTATCTATCGCGAGTCAATTGGCGAGACCGCAATCGAGGACCAGCACAAGGTAAGAAACAAGCGTGAGACGTATCAGTCTGGTAGCTGTTCATACTGAAGCTGGTTTTGGGGCTTTTTGTATTAATTCTTTTCTTTACCCTTCTTGTCACTCGTCTTCTTTTTTCTGGCCCTTCCTTACCTTATACAGTACTGTGCCTACTTACCTACTTACATCATCACCGCCAGCGTCGTCTCACCCGCACGCGCGCGCTGCAGCTACTCGCACCTTCCCTACCACCGCAGAGTCGAGAAGGTACAGGTATCATACCTGCATCTACCCGACCTTAGTCCCTCGCTACAACATCCCTTAACCCTTTTCGTTCATCTTTACCTTTCGTATTTCTTGTCATTCTTTCCCATCTCTTACTGCGCGAGTCTTTGTTGTTCCCCTCGCGGCCAACACCCTCTCCGCCGCCGCACTCCCATTCGCTCCTCCGACCGATCGACCGACCGCATTGCGACGCTAGGAACATCCAACCAGACGCCAGAGACAGAGTCAGTCAGTCAGTCCCTCAAGTCATTCAGCTGCGGTCTGCGGTCTGCGTGCAGCGTACACGGCACACCCGTACCGCTCTCGTCGTTATCATCTCGAGAAACACCGGGAGACTGCGAACCTGAACCCGAGCCCGAGCCCGAGCTGAGCCTGAGCCTGAGCTTGAGCTTGATTGAGACCGAGACTTTCTCACCTTCCCAACCACGCCAGTCCATTTGCTTTTTCTCCCTGGCATCGCTCGACCGCCTCAACCGAGACTCCGGGAAACGGCAGACCTTTCCCTAATAATACCTTTGTCTTAGGTTATCATCGCCGTTCCTTTCTCATTGTCTCTCCTTGCGGTCCGCAGCCGCATCCGCATCCGCATCCGCAATCGCAAAACCCGGCTATCGTCTTACGCAAGGCACCTTTTACCTTGCCTCTTCCACAAGAAAACAGAGCCTGTGTGTGTGTGGGGGGGAACCAGTCATCCGCTGGGGATTTGACCTGAAGTTCCACGGTAGCGCTGCAGCAGCGAAGCAAGTCGGCAGTGCGGACGCGGCTAGCTCATCCCACCAAATCACCCGTCCCATCCTTTAGCTGCAGCACCCGCGCAGGTACTCAAGGCCGAACAACAAAGCCGACAGGCACTGCCCGGTCGTGTAGCCCATTTGCTGCTCACGTCCCCCCATTCGATCGCACAACGCAGAGCAGGAGCCACACCTGCCGGGACCGCATTCCAGTCAACAACACACAACAGCCTGCACCTGAATTCTGGGGGGGAAACAAACAACAGACGGGAGTCAAGTCAACAAAAACACATCACCTCTCTCTCCCCTCCGCTTCCTCGATATACACTCTTTTCTCCCTTTTTCCGTTTTCGATAATCCGACCGGCGACCGCAGTCCCTTCTCTTCCTTCCCCTTCGCCTCTCTCCGCCTCACTTTCGTTCTTTTCCCATCGGCCTTGTTTGAATTCGTGACGACGACCTTGCTTCTGCAGACGGCAGCCGGCTCTGCGACCCCGGCGCTTCCCTTGCACTAAACATCGCCTTATCCTCTTTGGAGTACTCGACCTCCAATTGCGACAACAACCATCACCACCACAACCGGAGATCGAGGCGAGGCGATACCACGACGCATAGCGAAATAATTGCACTGGATGTGGCCACGACGCATCTGACGGCGGCGCCCCCATCGTTACCATCAACATGGCCACTTCACTCGCCGTCGATAAGCCCCATTTGCCGCCCGCTGATGCGGACGCGAACGACCCCTTCGTATCACCTCTCGGCCCTGCCAACCAACGATATTCTGGCTACGACACTCAATTCTTTGCTCTCGGCCCTGGCGCATCGCCAGATCAAGCAAAACGCGCGTTGCAAGCACACATTGCCGACACCGAACGTCGCCTGGATGAGGCCGGGAAGTTGGGTACCGCTTTGGTTCAGCAGCGCAAGGAACTTGCCGAACGCCTGAAGGAGGTAGAGGAGCTGCAGACCGAAGGAGAGCTTACTCCAGATTTGCGCTCAAAACTCGTCGACATTGAGAGAGAATTCAACGATGTCGCCCGAGAAACAGCACGGGCGTTTTTGCCCAAGCAGAGAGTCCCGAGCAACGAAGCTGCAGGAGGATCACCCTATGTTCCCGACGGCAAGATAGGAAGAGTAAGTTTCCGATTTTCTGCCTAATGCGCTTGCCAGCGCTAACCTTGGCAACCCAGCGCTCTGTCAGCCCCTCCAAGTTCGAGAACATAGCTACAGGATCGCCTTCCAAGCTCAGCGTGCCAAACCGCAAAGTCCGCAACCAGCCCTCCAGCCGCATTCACGACATCGAGTTCGCCGCCGAAATCAGCACTTCTCTGATTGCCCAAGTCCGCAACCTGCAGGCCCTCCTTGCCGAGAAGGATGAAGAGCTCCGAGACACCAAGACGGAAAAGTCCAGGCTAGAGATCGAGACCGAGAACTTCCAACAGCGTGTCAAGACCCTGGATGAGAGCGAGAACCGGTACAAGGACGAAAACTGGAATCTGGAAACCCAGGTGCACGAGCTGATCGCTGCTCAAAAGGACGCCGCTGATCGCGAGAAGAAGCTGACGCAAAGTCTCAATGTCCTGCAAGCAGAGAAGAACTCGGCCCAGAAGGAGCTTGACGACACCAAGGTGTCTCTTGCCAAGCTGGCTGAAGAGCACGAGCGTTTTGCCAAGCACCTTGATTTGGACTTAACTACTGCGAAGAAGAATGCTGCCGTGGCCGAGACTGAGAGAAATGCGCTGCAGCGTAAGGTTGATGACTTGATGAGCCAGAACCAGGAGCTCGCCAGAGCCATCTCCTCCCACCGCAGTCGTCTTTCTGATCGCGACATCGGCCGTACTCCTAGCGACGAGGATTTGGAGGCCGCTGCAGACGGTTTCACTCCCGATCACTCCCCGCCCCCGTCTCCTATCAAGGGAACTCCTCGCCATGCTATGCTTGAGTCGGAGACTCTGAAGAGCTCCTTGCTTCACGCTCAGCGTACCATCCAGAGCCAAAAGACTGTCATTCACCGCGAGAAGACCGAGAAGCTCGAACTGAAGCGCCTGCTCCAGGACACCCGTGACGAGCTGGAGAAGCTTCGCACCGAGGCAGCTCCCGCCCCTGCCCGCCGCAACCGCAAGGTTGAGTCCAGGGAATTTAAGAAGCCTTCCCGTGGATTGCTCGGAGGCCACCGCCACAGTCGTAACGAAATCTACCAGGACGACCCTGAATGGGAAGAAGCCACGGAAATCGGCAGCCCCAGAACATCGCCAACCTCTTACTCGACCTCGACTGTTCGCAGACCTGGTAGCAGCCACAGAAACCATGTTGCCGACGTGAGCGATCGCTTCGAGACTGCCAACGAGACTAGCGATGCTGCCTTTGAGACTGCCAACGAGCGAGGAACTGAAACGGAAGACTTCCAGACTGGCGTTGAGGACTTCTCCGGCTCTGACTCCGCGACTGAGACTGAGACTGAGAGCCCGTCTAAGGGTCGGGAGATCCGTCCCCAGACTCTCGCCATGGGAGGCGGTCGTAATTCGTTCGACAGCACTGCTTCCACATCGGCTGACGAAGATGATGATTACGTCGAGTATATTCGCACTCCGACATCGAAACACTCTCACCAGCGTTTGCGCGTCAGACTCAGCCGGGGCATCTACAACCGCCGTTCGAGAGAGGCGAGCGAGGAGCCTGCCTACCAGAGTAGCCCAGCCAGCGCTGCCACAGGTAGCGCTGCTGGAACACCTCAAGCTGGTGGCCAAAGCCTGTTTGCTGAGCTTGCAGAGCTCGAAAACAGTGATGCCGAATCCGTCGAAGGCGCTCCCAACCATGCGAGATCCGCCTCCCCTGGCGCTGATTCGGAAGTTTCTCAGGCCACGACAACAATTCCCTCATTGTCTCAGGTCGACACGGCTGACAGTAGCATGGTGACTGACCCTCTCAAGAGGTCTCCGGCTGCCCCTAGACCTGTGATGGTCGATGCTGGTAGTATGACGGACCCCATCATTGAATCGCCTCCCCTGTCACCCTTTAGTGTCGTTCGTGACGAACGCGATCTGTCGTCACTCGGTTCCATGCTGGCCACGAATCAGATGCCCGAGGATCTCAAGTCTCGACCGCTGTCCACAATCTCATACAGCGATGCTGGTGCTCAGTACGACTTGGATGAGAAGCTGGCTCAGTTCCCAATGCCACCATCTACTGCTAAGCATGTCGTAATGTCCTCAATTGATGCGCAGGACATTGAGTCTGTCGTTGAGCCGGAGACGCCTCCTCATGCCCCGGTTCATTTGACCTTGACATCCCTGGTATCAGAGATGGTTGAACCCGAGGTGGAACCTGAAATCGTGCCGCCGGCACCAGTCTTGGCATACACTCCTCTTGTCTCGGAGGTTGTCGAGCCCAAGGCCGAACCTGAAGTGCCGCCTCCCACCCTGAGCATTTCGTCGTTCCTTTCCGAAGTAGTTGAGCCAAGGGCTGAACCAGAGGTGGCACCTCCAGTGTTGAGCCTCTCTGCCCTGCATGCCCACAACCTCGAGCCGGTAGCGGAGCCTGAGGTGCCACCTCCGGCCCTCAGTCTATCATCACTTCAGACTTACGAGATTAAGCCTGTTGCCGAGCCTGAGGTACCTCTTCCAGCCCTCAGCCTTTCGGCTTTGCACGCCTACAATGTCGAACCTGTGGCGGAACCGGAAGTGCTGCCCCCGACTCTTAGCCTGTCGGCCCTGCACTCGCACAATCTCGACCCCATTGCCGAGCCTGAAGTTGAGCTTCCCACGCCCGATCTCACCTTGTCGGCACTCATGTCGGAAGACATCGAGCCCAAGGCTGAGCCAGAGCCCGAGTCCACGGCTGTTCTGGCTGTTCCGGCTCACATCTCGGCGCCAGTGCCAACTCTCAGCTTGTCCTCTATCGCGTCGGAGGGCATCGAGCCCATAGCAGAGCCAGAGGACCCTGTGTTTTGGCCTACTCTCAGCCTCTCGTCCATCGCCGCGGAGCACGTCGAGCCAAAGGCTGAACCCGAGATTGCCCAGCAGGCACCAGTTCTTCGCATGTCTGCTCTGTATTCTCACAACCTTGAGCCGAGAGCCGAGCCCGAGGTCCTGCCCCCGGCCCTCACTCTTTCAATCATTATTGCTGAGGACGTTGAGCCTAAGGCCGAGCCCGAGACCGTTCAGGAGGTGCCGGCGTTGTCCTTCTCTTCGATTGCAGTGGAGAACATCGAGCCAAAGGAGGAACCTGAGGTTATTGCACCAATGCCGTCTCTTAGCCTCACACCGATTGCCTATGAGTCTATTAAGCCGAGGGCTGAACTTCCCCCTTATCTCACCATGGCTTCATTCTCGGTTGCGAATATTCAACCGCAAGCCGAGCCAGAGGTGCCCCCGCCAGCTCTTGCTTTCTCATCTATTGCTTCTGAGCACGTGGAGCCCAAGGCGGAGCCCGACGTCCTGCCCCCTGCTCCCGCTCTTCTTGCCTACTCCCACATTTACTCACAGAACGTGGAGCCGCGCGCCGACCCTCTCGCGTCGCTGGATTTCTCCTCTCTCCAATTCCAGCAGGTTGAGCCTGTGCAAGCACCTGAGATCACGATTCCTAGGCCGAACTTTGCCTTCTCCAACATCGAGTCCATCGAGACGCATCCAATCTCTCCTCGCAGCCCCAAGCGGGATGGATTCATCATCCCCGCCGACTTGGAGTCGCCGTTCGATGAGACGGACAGGCCGAGGACGCCTAAGAATACCCTCATGGGATCCGTGTTTGGTCGCGGTAAGAACAAGGCCCCGGCCAGCCCCGTCATTGCGGAGGATGAGACCCGCCAATCCCCTAGCGAAGTCCGCCCGTCTGAGACTCCTGAGTCTCAGAGGCCGTTCAAGGAAATTTCGACCAACGCCAACGGCCGTCCTGCTCGCAAGGCCACACCTCAGACAACCGACATGGGTGCTCAAACTTCCCTCACGGCAGAAGTAATCGACCAGATGCTCTCTGCGAAGGAAAAGCCTGTCGATGGTATGGACGAGTCCATCGTCGGCACCCCCAATACCACAGGCACTGTTCGTATCCGTCGTCCGTCTCACGATAGCCTCAGCAGCATGTCTACCGAGCAGAAGATGGACATGGCAAACAGGAGGCCAGGCAGTGCTAGCAGCAGCCGCGCGCTTAACCAGCCGTTGCCGCCTTTGCCCTCAAACCACAAGGAGGCTATTGAGGCAGCTAGGACCGGATCGTCGCAGGGTAGCATGGGCCCTCCATTGTGGCCTGCTTCCGCGATGAGGCACCAACGCCCGCAGACGCCAAATGGTGTAAGACCCCAGTCTCCTCTGTCGACTGCCACTAAGCATTCGGCCACTCCTCGCATGGCCCGAGCTGGACCTTCCTACGGAACCGCCGAAGTTCAGTCAATTCAGTCCCCGACTAAGCTGTCCACTATGAGCAGACAATCGTCGGTGTCCTCTTTCGTCTCTGAGATCGACCATCGCTTCAACCCCCGTAACGAGTTGGGTGGCATGGACCCATCTGGTTTCGGTGCCAACACCGACCCTCGCATGATCCAGGCCATCACCCAAACAATGATTGGTGAATACCTGTGGAAGTACACTCGCAAAGCTGGACGTGGAGAGATTTCTGAACACAGACACAGACGGTACTTCTGGGTTCATCCCTACACTCGCACTCTGTACTGGAGCGAACGTGACCCAGCTGCTGCTGGCCGTTCTGAGCTTCGTGGCAAGAGTGTTCCCATTGAGGCCGTTCGCGTGGTAACAGACGACAACCCCATGCCTCCAGGACTTCACCGCAAGAGCTTGATTGTCATCTCTCCTGGCAGAACTATCAAGTTCACTTGCACAACGGGGCAGCGACACGAGACTTGGTTCAACGCCTTGTCTTACCTCTTGCTCCGCACTGCTGATGAGGGTCAGTCTGACGTCGAAGAGATGGCAGGCCACATTACGCAAGCCGATGTCGATGAGTTCAACCCCCAGTTTGGTCGCCGCACCAACTCCACTGCTCGACCACGACCACCGCCATCCCTGTCCTCGTACAACTCGCGGACAACTCGTAATCAATCTCCAGCCATCGACATGTCGATGAATATTCCTACACTGACCCCCAACAAAGGACAGACTCAGAGACCTTCGATCGGAACGTTGGGAAGGATCAGTGGTTACTTCAACACTTTCTCAAGTATGAGAAGCCGCAGTGGAGTAGCACCGAACACCAGCATTTACGAGGCCAGCGAGGTGCACGACAGCGCTGAAGACGTAAGGGAAATTATTGAGAGGCAAGACCGGGAGGCTGATAGGCTTGAGAACGTGCGCGCCTGCTGCGATGGTGAGTCCATGTTCCTTTTCAATCCTTACAGCGATGATACTAATGACCTTACAGGCAAGCACGATGTCGGTACTCTGCATCAGTCTAAGAGAGGTCAGCCCTCTGGCTCCCACTCTCACTCTCACTCTCAACCCGGGCGGTCTGCGTCTGCCATGAGTACTCTGAAGTCGCGCGCCTAATTCTGGTGGCTCAAAGTACCTATCAGCGGCCCCACGTGGCTGTCGAGCAGCCTTCTAAAGTAATCTTAAATGCAATGAAGCACTCTTCAAATCCACTCGCTGCGCCAGAAACTGGCTTGTGGGACCTCTCCCCTACTCATGATCAATTCGCTCTCACACGCAACGGATCACGACGTCTATGACAACTTTCTCCTTGCAATCTCCTAGCCTAGGATTGCCCCTGCATATCCGAAAGGCCCAAGTTCTCCTTCCGTTTTCGACGTAATCAATGACGACTGCATCCAGGACATCGCGTCCTACGACGAAAATTTTCCTTTGCACGCGTTCTCTTTGTCGGCCAGCTAGATCATCAAGAAGCCACCACTACTACTAAATCAAACCGCCAACCTTGTCCCGAGGAGTGCTGCAACAACCAATGACAAGGATTGCAATGCTGGCTATATTCACTTTGTTTCTGTTGTGCTACTGGGAGCAAAGTTTTTCTGTCTTGACTCGTCTCACTTACGGGAATGAATCTTACTCATGTTACTTTCTTTCCAAATGGCGTGCTGTGGCGAATTTGAGGGCGATTAGCATGACATGGCAAATGTTTCCAACACCAACCAAATCCGCAACTGGGGAAAGGAGGAACGGAAGTTTTTGTTTCCTCGGTCGAGAGAAAACTCATTGTAAAGCTCCTGTTGTTGGCATCACCCACCAAAAACTCTTACCAGTCTTTTATGTAAACTTTTTTCTTCTCCCCCTTTTTTTTTCCCCCTAAACCTCTATATCTCTCATTGGCTCCGCCACTGCAAGACTTTTTATCTCTCAAATACGTTCGTATTATCAAGACGACCAAGTCAAGTCTTGGGTCGGGATAGTGTAGATGTAATGCTTAGTTGCTTCTGCCCTTTTGATCGTCTCTGTAGCGCCGCGTCCTGAGCCGAAGTGGGATCATCCCGTGACATTGCAACGTGAAATCTCGGCACCCGTTTGGGTGGTGGGACTCTTCGCGGAGCGATGAACCCCCGTTCAATCATGCCGCCGGCGGGATGTTAGTAGAGTAGGTAGGTAGGCAGGTTCGCTGGTGTGCCCTAACCAATTTCGGCGTGGGCTGCATCGGATGGCGGCGCAAACGAACCTTGAGCACGCAAAACACTACAAGCACATCGCATCCCTTGTGTGTGAAGTGGACTTGTCTGTAAATCTCAGCTTCGGCGGGGGACAATACCCATTGTATGTACAAGAAACGAGCAGAATACCAAACCAGAAGTATCCTCGAGATTTGTCGAGTTTTGGGCTCCCCACCCACCCCATGATGGTGTAATGCTGATGAAAAACAACTTCTTGTTGATGATTGGTATCCTGAAAATGTGCCGACTACTCTGCTCTCTCTTCCCTTACCCATTTCCCCAATAAACTAATCCAAGTCTCCCCGGTCCTAACTCCTAATGCGAAGAAGGGATGTATGAAGAAAAAGAGAAAAACACATGAACAGGAATGCAGAATCAACTCCGTGCCACGCCATATTATTTCCGTTCTCCCGAGACCGTGATACTCGGCTTCTTGTTCTCGTCTTCGTATGCATCGTTGGTGGTGGTGGTGGCGGTGTTAGTGGTGGTGTCGTCTTCGTCCATCCACGCGGAATAATCATCGTCTTCGTCTATGTTGGCCGGCATCGCTTCGACGGGGCTCTTGCGTCGTTCAGGTAGGGGCGGAGGGGTGCGGCTTGCCCCGTCGCTGGTGCTGGAGCTGCTGCTCTCGCGGGATGCGCCTGTTGAGGGCGGTTCCTCGTAGTCGTCCGTGTCCTCGGCCCACGGTTGGGCGTAGGTGGGGTGAAGAATGCTCTCGTCCATCGGCGTCGTTGGTTCGGAATCGAGAGGGGCTTCGACGACCAACATGTTGTCGCCGGCGTCGTTGTCGTCTTCTTTATCGATGTGGCGGCGCGAGGGTAAGGGGGGCGGAGGGACGGGCCTGCGCTCTGATCGCTCCGACTTGCTTTCTACAAGCGGGGGCGGCTTGAGCTTCCGCTCTGGTTTGCTGTCTGCCAGAGCGGCTGAATGAGGGCGCTCCGGGAGGTCCGGAGCAGGTATCGGTTTCCGCTTGGGGACCGGGATCGGGGTGACCTGGGAGCCCTTTCCCGGTGGAGGGAGCGGTGTGCCGGGCGGTGGGAGCGGCTGGCCCCGTCCCATGGGCTGGCTCAAGTCGACTGGGGGCTTTTGTTCGGCGGAACCTCCGTTCTTCGCGTCCTTGTGCTTCTGCAGGGCGTTCCATCCCCACTGCCTCGCGGTGACGGCCGCATTTGCGACGGCGGCGAGGGTGGTGCGCTTGGCCTCGCCGTTCGTCGAAGCAGCTGAGCCCGAGGTCGTGCTCCCTGTGTTCTCCCGTCTGAACAAACCCTTGGAAATCGAGCCTGCAGCACTCCTGACCGAGGGTGTCCGCGAGGTAGAGTCTGGCGAGCTACAGTCGATCGTGTCGTTTGCCCGCATTGACTCGGCAGACGATGTCGTGCTTCGCCGGACCTTACCTACGGGTGTCCTGTCGGCCTCGTTCTCGTTGTCTGTTGCTTCTCGAGAGGACGCAGAGGACTGGCTCGGGGCCTTCGCGACAGGTGCAGGCCTTGCGGTCGTCTCGGCAGGTGTTACCATGGGAGAGTTACCCTGGGATTTGGCGGACAACGCCGCCATAACGCTTGAGGCATGATCGGGCGGAGAACTTGATGATTTGAACATGTCCGCATGAGCTGCGTCTGTCCCGACCACTGGGTTTGCGGGGCTTGACACCGAAGGCGATCTGAACGGCCTAGGTTTAGATGCAGGCGACGGCGGCGAGCCCAGGACATCGAGGCTCGTAGAGGAGCCGTTCAGCGGGCTGTTCGGTCCCTTGCCTTGAATCTTCCTGCCGAACAAGCCCGTTGACGAAGAGTTCTCGACGATGGGCATGCTATGACTCTTCTCGAACGGTCTCATGTCGCTTGGTCGTGGATCGCCCTGCAAGTCACCTGTCTCGTCCAGTCGGTCGACTCCCTCGACGTCTCCTTCCTGTGCGACGTGGGCCTCCAGAGTAGGCGAGCCAATGACCGCATCGTCGTCCTCCCAGATCCCGCCACGCCACTTCTTATGTTCTGTGTTGAAGAACGGCATATCGTCCCAGAAAGGCTGCACCAATGTCTCTGCAATGACCTCCTTAATCCTGTTCTCAATTTGTCGCAGGATGATTGTGTAGGTAATTTGCCTGGCGCTGACGATAGGCTCGATCGTCATTTCCATTTTAGGTTGACTCTGGAAAGAAAGCCAGATTCGGTTGCTTGGCGGTGGTTTGATTTTGAAAAGCATGTGTCCCTCCAACTTTTTCAAAACGACTGCGAGAACGAGATCAACCTCACGAACCTTGAACCGCGACCCAAGATCGATGCGGGCTGTTGCCGCAACCTCGATCCGGAAGTTTCCAGTGTATCGCACGTCCGCCTCCATAACGCACTCTCCTTCAACGTTTAAGTCCTTGTGGCGCGGGTTTGTGATAATTGGAGCCGATTCCCCAGTATCGATACCGCGGATGGCAATATTAGTAAGAAAGGATGGCCGCTTGACTCGAGAGATCTTCTTGGTAAGTTTCTCTCGGATCAAGTGTTCCAGATCTGTTGTCTTGTATAATCCAAGGAATACGCGGCCGATCATGGCGTTCAGCCATCGCGTAGACAAGTGTTCCTCCGAGGAGTGCAGTTTCTGCACGAGTGAAATAATGTTTTTCATCTCGAACTGCTTCGGCCTAGGTGCTTTCCGCTCGGCTCCGAACGTCTGCTCCTGGTTGCGAAGCAAGGCAAAATAGAAGTCTTCCTTGGCTGAGCAGTTCTCCGAGAAAAGGTAAAATGGCTTGGAAAGCTGACTGTCAGGGCCAACCTCCGGACCGTCTGGTCTTCTCGAAAGGCACAGCGCATTTCTCTTGATATAGAGTTCGCCCTCTGGCGTCACGTCCCCTCCTGAGTATATACTGACATCGTGGTGGGCGAGCGAAATAACGTGTCGAACCTCAATCTGCTCGTCATCATCAAAAAGCATCAGGTGCCCGTGTCTGCAGGTGGTCAGTCAAGGACGTCTCGGGCGCGCTGTAAAGCACACACACCTCAAAACCACGTAGAAGACGTTGCCAGCGTTCTTGGGACGCTGGCTCAGGCCGTTCCTATCCAAGGGTCCTGGTATTGGCTTCCGTTCGAAGATGGTCCGATACATGGTCTGGTAGACACTCTGGCTCGGCGCGGCGACGGTGGCCGACCCAGTGGGAGTAGCTCGCTCAATAGGCTTCGCGTTGATTCCCATGGGGGTGTATTCACGACATACAGCGAAGTACCCCGCCGCTACGTCGTTATCCTGAGTCGCGGCTCGCTTGGTGGAGTCGTTCTTCTCGGCAGCCTTTGTGGCCTCGAGAGCCTTAACATCGTCTCCCGGCTGCACGAGAGAGTCTTGGCTGCGATCGCCGTCGAGACTTGTGTCTGCATCTTGTCGGTACGGAAGAGTAGCGTATGCGTGTGCGAGGATAGCGAGGATAACCAAGGGAATGAAGGTCAGACCTCCCAGGAGGTAGGTAATCAAGAAGCTCGTCCAGCCCCCCATGTTGGCTGCTACTGCTGCTGCTTCTTCGCCCTCTCCTAGGACTTCCTCGTTTGCGCGCGGGCGGCACTATTTGCAGTGCTGCTAGCAGGCGGGCAGGAGGAAGTGGGAGTTGTTAGACGGGAGCATCGGGCGCTTAGATTATCGAGTCGTACGAAGGGCCGGGGTCGTGTCGCTCGGGAATTGCGGTAGAGGGGGAAAGCTGGGTATCTTGTTTCAAATCGAAAGCAAACGGGTACAAGGTCAAGTTCGACTTCGACTTCGAAGAGCAGCTTTTTTCCTTTAAAAAAAACCCCCCCGTGGATAGCAAACCGCACGAAGACGTTTCTGGATCAGATCTGAAAGTTCGATCAGTTAAGACTGGAACGGTCACTCGGGTCACTCCGGAGCTCTCAGCGTCCAATGGGTTGCTTTAACGGCGTCATGTGATGCAATGTTGCGTTTGGACAGTTGGCCACAGCGGGCAGTCTCAATCGACAGGGGTGCTAAAACGTCCATGCTATGATGGCAGACAAAGGCTCTTTTCGTGCCGAATGACCCACAGACGAGCAGCTTCGGGTCGGCAGCAACATCCTTATCTAAGGTACCCCACAAGGATCGCTGGAAGCTGGAAATAGGCGGCGGCCCCCCCCCGGGAACATAGTGGGGTCCCGTCACTGAGCAGCAAGATGGAACATGTCACCCGACTGTGGTGGAGTTACAGCAGTTGAGCCGCTCTCATGAAAGTTCAGTACATTTTCTCTCTACCAACTTCAGTGAATCGTAAGGTTCTTGTAGGCTTTTACGGTAAGGTAGTCTGACACCAAATCAGATGAGCTTGTGTCCGTCTCATATCCACACTTTTCTCCGTCTTTGTTACAGCGGTCCTACCAAAACAATGGTCTGTCCAACTCTGACATCATAGCTCTTCATTCATCCATCAAAGGGCCGTTGCGGCATCCCAACCGTCGCTCGTGATGCCACCCACCACAAACGCCAGACAAGAACAATCCCTATGTACCAGGTATCTTAAATCAAAACAGAATGCCTGCCTCACCAATCCAATGCTGCCTTCCCTGCCTCCAGAATTAGATTATCAATGACTGGACCCAGAGCGCTCTGCTCCATTTTCAATCTCGCGCCTTGTTTGACACGCGAATAGAACACAGGACAGTCTTTGCTATCGCAAGGTACCTCATCTGCTGCAGGGAGCCCAGAACAGCTTCGGCAGATCTCGACCACGTCCAGGTATTTCCTTTCCTCGTGGTTCAACCGCATCTGCAGGTTGAAAACGGACGATGGTGCGTCTTGCTGGCATTCCGGGCACAGAACGCCCTCGACCTGCATCTTGACGTTGCATGAAATGCAGGATGCCGACTTCAGATATGACTCTAGCGTCTTTTTGGTCGGGCCAGCCCCGAGTGTTTGGTCGACGCGCCGTACGCGTTGGACTTTGGGCATCTCCTCGTACCATTGCCGCACATTTGCTCCTACCAAATTGAAGATCCTTTCCAATGGGGGAATCAAGTTCTTTGAAATGTAGTATTCGGCATCCAGCTGGGCATGCGAGTCGTTCAGAAGTTCTTCTGGCGCGACGCAACGGTCGATCAGTCGAGCTCCTGGCGCGCCAGTAATGACAACATACGGCACCCGCTCCCCGTATTGCGGCTCTGCGCGAGCGTCCTCGAGCATTCTCTTGGTGCTGATCAACGCCCCAGGAGGAGGTGGACCCTTCTCGCTGTACGTGCCAAGCTTGACCTCTCTGGCAAAGCAAAAATCTTGAACCGAGACATATCCGCGCATAATCTTCTCGCATTGTTTTTGGAAGTAAGACTTAACCTCGCTTAAGTCAGCCGTCTCGAAAAGGATCTTGAGTGCCTTTTCCTCGATCTTCTGCTCCGCGGGTGTTCCGTCTCGTCTGACCGTCTCGATGCCCTTCGCGTCAAAGTCTGGCTTGACTTGATCCTTGCTTTCGTACTTGTAGCCGACGTAACGCTTTTTGGCAAGGAGAGCGCAAGGGTGATATACCTTTTCAAACTTGAGCTTGATAGGTCTCGGGTTCATGTCCGTAATGGCTTTCGCAATTTCGTTGCCAATGTCGAACGCCTGGTCTTTTGTCCTGCCCTTGAGGTAGACGAAAAGACTGTCCGTGTCGCCGTAGACAACCTCAGCTCCCCATCGCTCCTGTGAGTGTATGTACGCAATGGCTCTCTCTAGCGTCTCTCTGCCAGTTTGGACGATGCTGTCGGCGATCTCGGAGCAGGGCATACGACCTGAGAATGACGCCGATGTGTAACCGTAGGTGACGTTAGCAAGTAGCTTGAGTGCAAGCTGTCGATTGTTAAGCAACTGCTGCAGCGTCTTGTCGTCCTTGTCCTGCTTCATCCCACTCTTAACCATTACTCGAGTCTCCAAGATCTCGCCCAGCATCTTTGCTAAAAGAGACTTGCGAATCTCAGATCGCACGTACATCATGCCGTTGGGTGCAATATTGATATGATCTTTGAGGAGCTCAAGCAGCCGTTTGTGCCTCTGGTATTCCGTGAAGCCCATCTTGTTGATTCCCCTCCAGTTGACGATACGTCCGAGAAAGGTGGAGTAGCATAAGTTATAGGCGATCATGACGCTGGGGTACAGACTTTGGAAATCGAGCACCAGGAGCGGACTGCTGTAAAAAGCACTTTGAGGCTCCATGACTAGTGGCAGGCACTCCAGCGCATTCTGGCCACCGACTTGCTTTCTGCTGGGCGAAACAAGCATGAAGTTTTCAGGCTTAGCAATCCTGAACATGATGGATTCCACCTTGAACTGAGAGCCACGAGAAAAGACAGAGAAGAAGTCGACTCCTAGAAGTCTAGCCTGTTCGCTAGTTCTAGGAATAAGCTCATTTGACTCCAGAATCTGGATATCCATCTTAGTCCGCCCAAGATAGTAGCGCAGAAGCTTATCGAGATCCCTTGGCCGATTACTCCTGTACCATTCCGTCAAGGTCCTCCAAGAATAATGAGGTATACGGCGGTGTAGAACATGCCACGCGACATTTTCCATGGTGTACTGAAGCAGATTAAGCTCTCCTCGCATCGCTCGCCAAATGTTGATCATGTGTCTGCCAGTGACACGGATGGTTGAGGTTGTATTGAAGCCCCAGCGATCGTTCTCTTTGCCAATCCGACCGTGCGAGTTACTCTTCATACGCGAGAACTCATCGCAGAGATCATAGTCGTACTTCAATCGAGCTCTCTCAATGAGGTAACCCCAAGAGCTACCGTGGACTTCATACCCTGTCAGAATATCAGGGTCATGAGTCCTGACGATTTCCACCATGCGAACCATGAGATCTAGCTCGGATGTTTCTTCCAGGACTTCCGCAGATATGTATTTTCTCATCCGCGCTGCAAGCTTGCCACCTGGCGAGAGGACAACAACTCCGGCTATGATGCCGCCAGCTGCATCTTGGCTTGTACTGATGGTGCCGTCTGCCTTGATCGACCAAAAGATGCATTGGACCTCATCTTCATCGGGGTTTGGGACAAATTTGCCTCTCGTGTTAACGTGGACTTCCAATGCCATGGTGCTCATGTACTGCGCTTCATGCTTCACGCTTGTTGACTTCTTCTTTGGCGAGTACTTGAACCCGTGTTTGTTCTTTGGCGTCGGTCCGTCAATTTGAGAGAGATGCCGTTTTGAACCTTGAGGGGTTCCCTGAGTCTTGACGTCCATACTGGGTAGGCCTTTCTGCAAAGGAGTTTTCTTCTTCCACCACTGCTTAACTTCTTTGAAAGTTGGCGGGGGCTGGGCTATGTCCCAACTTCGGTATGAGCAAAGAATCCCTTGCGCATCGTAGGCCAGGTCTATCTTGGTCTTGTCAATGGGGTTCTCTGGCTTGATGCCTACACTTGCCGCAGATGTCCCAGTGGGATCAAAGTCGGCAAGGTAGGGAAGGGTATTACTTTCGAGTCGGAATTCCCGGCCAGCATATTCCCTAGGACGAGGAGGCACATCTTTTTCCTCGCTGTAATAGGCATCCTGGTAGATCACGTCGGGAATTTCCAAGTCTTTCAACGTTGAAGTGACGTATTTAGCAGCAGGAGGAAGAGACCCAATCAGGAATTGCCGAGTGCAGGTGAAAGCTCCGAGGGCTTTCTGCGCTTGGTGGACCTTGGGTTCCGTTCCATTCGAGTCTGTGGTTGGAATTTTGATGCGCACCTTTTTAGGTGTATAGTTCGAGTTGACCTTGGTGCCAACGACATCCGAAGCAAGGTTGAAAGACGCATGCTTCTGAGACTCTTCAACCCCTTTTTGAGACGCCCTAGGCTCGCTCTTTTGACTCAAACGTAGCTTAGTGGCTGGGTCTTCCTGACTTTTGACTACAGGAAACGAAAGTCGCTGATTTCCCATCTGTTTCGCCGCGGGACCCTGTTGTGATGAACGCGCTTTTTGTTGGGAGCCAGACATCGGCATTTGGGCTTGCGGCTTTCCAGTTGTTCCTCCCACTTGCGAAGTCCCTCCCGTCGAAGCCTTTGCAACCGATAACGTTGGACCTACGGGTCCCGCGGCGACAATCCTGGGGCGCTTGGTTGACGGTGCCGTAGGATGAGGCGAAATCGCTCGCTTTAACGAGACCTTTCGGAGCCCGACAAGTTTGGAACTCCTTTTTATCTTGGATACAAGCTCTTCGGCTTCGACCGCATCGAGAAGGCCGGGCCAAACTGGCATATCTGACATCTTACCGGTCTTAAGCCTGCTTGCACAAACGCCCTCGTATGCTGGAAGCAGCCCATCCTCAGTCTTTCTGAGAGGCAAGCTGCCGTGTCCTCCGTCGGCCTTTGTATTCATATTCCTCGTTTGGTGATCGGGATGTTTCTTCTTTCTTTCAGCTGTCTGGTCGACTTGGTCGCCCTTTTTCGTGCTAGGTTGGCCGATTTGCATGAGAGCCTCTTCGTCTGAATCAGCGGGAAATGGATCGAATTCTTCGACGGCTAAATCAAGCACGCCCTGCTCGTCGACTTCGATGCTACTTGCAGGGTTCTTGTGGGTTGGGACATGGTTTGAGGATAACCCAAGAGCGGGTAACAGATTGGCAGGAAACAGATCCTCCACAGACTGAAGTGCCGTCTTGATGGCAGACTCTTGTGGTTCGTGCTGGACAAACGTTTCGAAGTTCAGCTCGGAGTCTCCTGGATTCTTTTCGGCCTCAATCAGCTTGGCAACCTCCGCTTTGTACTCCTCTTCATGAATCCACCCCTGCGGCTGAGAATCCCGAGGGTTGGCCGACATCGAAATCAAGACTTCCGCCGGGAATGGGCTGCTTCCGGGATCTGCGTTGGGCATCTTCATCTTTCGGCGGCGGGTCTCGTCCTTCCACAGCCCTGCCATGCTGTAAACCAGCTTCATGTCTGCCGGAAGCGGTTTCACTCGTTCAACAAAGTCATGATGAAGCCTACGCTCTTTCACCATCTGGCGATTGATAATGTTGTGAACGCAAATATCCACCTCGATGGAGCAACGGCTAACTCTTGGCAGGCTGGGATCCTCTAGTACGCGGCCACGTGGAATCGAGTGATCATGCCACAGATGCTGGGAGTTTCCTTCTTCTTCATAAGGCGGAACAGGCCCTCGGAAGTAGACGTCAGATGCATCGATGTAGCCACACCCGTACAAGTTATAGTCCGTCATGAACTGCAACAAGTATTGAAGGTGGGCCTCGTAGGGCTGGAATTTCTTTTTCAGGATGACACCCTGCTGTAGCAAGTCGGCAAGTCGTGTCATTATAATTGGATTGAACACGTAAATCTTCAGAAAAAAACGATAGCCCACGTAGAAACCATAGAAGGGCACACCCTTGACAAGTGTGATCCGCGCGACGAATTTCGCATTCTCTGCATATTGGTCACGCCGGTAGCTGACGGCCAAGGCATGATCAATCGAAAGATGAAGTCGATAAATGTAAGCACCGACTACTCACAGTCAGATTCTATTCCTTGTATTGCGCACTTTTACTCACCGTCTTCGGGCTCTAGGCTGCCTTGATATTCCACGTAAAGGTACGGGAAAGCGCCGTGAATATGAGCGCATACCTTCTGCCCGGTCTCCGTTGAACCGAAGACGCGAATCACCGGGACTTTCGGGCCTTTCTTGGCTTGCGCAGGGCCGATATCATTGCGAAGCTGGGGATCGTAATGCGTCGGAGATGCCTGATAGTGGTCGATACAATTCATCCGCACCCTGAACGTGTCCATGGTGGCGAAGAACGAGAATCATAGAGAGTGAAGGCGAGCGGCGACATCAAGAATTCATGATAGATAGAGGCAATAATCCTTCCACTCCATTCTGATGACGTTTAGCCACTTGGGGAAGCGTAAGCTGCAACGCGACTTGACCGTGTTGTCGTGCAGGCAGGCGCGTCGCGGAAAGACCAGGATGAGCGTCGTCACGTGATGTATGATAAGATAGCAAGCCACAGTCCAAGTTGCACCAGCCACGCTTTCATTTTGCTGAACCTAGCGCCTCGAGGTCGTCCATCCATTGCGACAACCTGCCTCCTGCAACCGCTACTGTTCACTCATCAAGCGCGAAGACCTCTTGACCCTGGACTCGTACATATTCAGAAATAATCTGTCACAATCGCCGAAATGCCTCCCCCGCCGCCACCTCGAAAGCCAAACCCCAAGGCGTCTGGCGCCGCATCGAAGGAAGAGAACATTTACATTCCCTCATTCATTAGTAAAAGACCGTTTTATGCTGGGGAGGACGGCGACGACCAGACCGACTACCTCGAGCATCAACGTCTCCAGAAGAAGAACGAAAAGTCGCAATGGTACGACCGTGGAAGGAAAGCCGGCCCTGCAGCGACCAAGTACCGCAAAGGCGCCTGCGAAAACTGCGGCGCAATGACACACAAGGCGAAGGATTGTCTCAGCCGACCAAGAGCAAAGGGTGCGAAGTGGACCGGCAAGGATATTCAAGCAGATGAGATCGTGCAGGACGTAAAGCTGGGCTGGGATGCCAAGCGCGATCGCTGGAATGGATACGATCCGAAAGAGTACCGCAACGTAGTGGAGGAGTACAACGAGATGGAGGCGCTGCGCAAGAAAGCTCTCAAGAAGGATGAAAACGAGGAGGATCAGGACGAAGGTGACAAGTACGCCGAAGAGAACGACATGAGCAAGCATCAAAGCACTGCTACGCGCCAGCTCAGAATACGAGAAGACACCGCCAAGTATCTTGTTAACCTGGACCTGGAATCCGCCAAGTATGATCCGAAAACCCGATCCTTGGTGGATGGTGGCGCAACAGCAGACAAAGCCGCAGACCTTTTCGCGGAGGACGGGTTCATGCGAGCTTCAGGAGATGCGGGAGAATTTGAGCAGGCTCAGAGATATGCTTGGGAGGCCCAGGAGAAGAGCGGTGACACAACACAACATCTTCAGGCGAACCCGACAGCAGGAGAGTTTTACCGCAAAAAGGAAAAGGTAGAAGCTGAAAAGAAGCGCGCCGAAAGGGAGAAGAAGCTCAAGGAGATGTACGGGGACACATCGCAGTACACCATGCCCGAGGAGATGAAGAATCTCATTACCGAGTCTGAGCAGTATGTTGAGTATGATGAGAGTGGTCTCATCAAGGGCGCCCCGAAGGTCATCGCCAAGTCAAAGTACCCCGAGGATGTTTTCATCCACAATCACACGTCTATATGGGGCAGTTGGTGGCACAGCTTCCAGTGGGGCTACGCCTGTTGCCACTCAAAGGTCAAGAACAGCTACTGCACGGGCGAGGAAGGCAAGTTGGCCTGGGAAGCTTCAGAGCGGCAGCGCACAAGAGGAGGCCTGGTCGAACAAGAGCAAGTTCCTGAGCCAAATCTACAGGAAGAGAAGCAGGAAGTACTACCAGAGAAGGTTACCAAGAAGCGGACAGTGGAGGAAATGATCGGAGGCGTATCAGAAGCCGAGATGGAGGAGTACAGGAGAAAAAGAACTGCGGCAGAGGATCCCATGGCGAAGTTCCTGGGCAAGGATGAATTGGTCTAGACTAGTGAAGCATTGCCATTGCCATTGCCATTGCGTTGGACAAACATGATGATACCCGTCCCCTTCATCAATTTGCATGCGAGGATTGCCAGTGTCCTGATCGAAAATGACTTTTCTGTAACATTCATTCGTGGTATCCGTATTTTGACGCAATCATTCCATTTTGCCTCTGGCGAACGCCGTGACTATAAACACCCCAATTCCCATGGTTGGTTTTGTTTTCCAGCCAGTCCCAGAGATTCTTTTTGTGACCAATCCTCAGCCTAAATGGCGTTGCATTTACTCCTCATCCTCCTCCTCCTCACCACCGTCAGCCTTCTCGGCGGCGGCGGCCTTCTTTCTGCGGACACGGCCGGGGCGGCCACCACCGAAAGGCGAGGTAAGGGCGAAGTCAATGTGCTTCTGGGAATCGAGACGGACGATAAAGGAAGGAACGTTGACGATCTGCTTGCCGACACGGATGTGGCGCTGGCGGATGAGCACACGGGCGTGGTGGATGGACTTGGCAAGGCCGAGCTTGTAAACGCAGGTCTGGAGGCGGCGCTCAAGGAAATCCTCGACCTTCAGGGCCAGGACGTAGTCGAGCTTCATGCGGGACTCGTCGAGGACACCGACACGCACGAGACGGCGAATCAAGGCGTTACCCTCGAAGAGGCGCTTGGGGTCCTTCTCGTCAAGGGTCAGGAGCTGACTACAAATGGTGTTAGTCAAACTATTACTACTCCGCTACGTACATGTGCGCGCGTGCGAACATGCAGATGCGAGTGAGAACATACCGAGCAGCACGACGGATCTTGGAGAGGGTAAGCTGGACACGCCAGACCTCACGCTTGTTGCGGAGACCGTACTCGCCCACGAGCTTCAGCTCGGAGTCCCTGTGATGTCGAAGTCAGTTTTCATATTCACGACGTAAACCGAGCAAGCTCGCGTTCAGTGGCCGGAGAATACTGACAATCGAGCGGCCTCGAAGGGGCGACGCGGGACCTTGGAGGTCTTGGAGTAGGTGAGACTGTTACAATCATCGTCAGCAAGTCGAAGTCCGATGCGCCGACTCTGGAAAGCGACTTACGGAGCCATCTTGCCGACCCGTCGATTATCCTCGTTGTCGTTGTTGTTCGATACTCGAAGGGGGAGGAGGAAAAAGTGTTAAGTCAGATCTAAATTTCGCATTGGAAGTGGTGGCCGCTGTGGGACAGGGCACTGGGTGGGGCACTACCAAATCGGGACAGTACAGCAGTGCTGTTGGTCACGTGGTGGTACAGGTGCCCTAAGCGACACTCCTGCCCAGAGCGTCTAACCCACAGAATCAGCCTACCGAATTTGCTTGGGATTTTTTTTTCGCGATCTTCTCAGGACCTCGACGACAACTAACCACCACCACCGACCTTAACGACACAACACCGGCAAGATGGGTCACCCAGCGGGTCTTCGCGCGGGAACGCGCGTAAGTTCTACGATTCCACCGACGTTTTCGAGACTTGAAGCGAATTGCTGACGGTAGTTCGCAGTATGCGTTCAGCAGAAACTTCCGTGAGAAGGGTATGATCAAGCTCTCCACGTACCTCCGCGAGTACCGCGTTGGCGACATTGTCGACATTAAGGCCAACGGTGCCGTCCAGAAGGGGTAAGCAACGAACCCGCCGAAATACCACGAATCGGTCGCAATCGAGGAGACTTGAACGATTTCAGAATTGTGGTGGTGTTTGCCGACAAGGGAACTGACAGGTCGGGACAACAGTATGCCTCACAAGGTCTACCACGGCAAGACCGGTGTCATCTACAACGTCACCAAGTCTGCCGTCGGTGTCATCATCTACAAGAAGGTCAAGCACCGCTACATCGAGAAGCGCATCAACCTCCGCATCGAGCACGTCTCCCCTTCCCGCTCGAGAGACGACTTCCTCCGCCGTGTCAAGGAGAACGCTGCCCTGAAGAAGAAGGCCCAGGCCGAGGGCAAGCCCGTCCAGCTCAAGCGCCTCCCCGCCCTCCCCCGTGAGGCCCGCACTGTCGACTTCAAGGAGAACAAGCCCGAGACCGTCACCCCTCTTGCTTACGAGACTACGATTTAAGAATGTCGTTGTGAGGGGGTTGGCAGTTCTTCTTTTGCATGGGGTGTTTACGTGAGGAACGGAAAGAAATTCTAGCATGGAAAGGCATCATGTTTTCGGCAACGTCCGTAGGGAATGGAAAAAAGAAACCAATGACACTTCATCGTCTGCCTGTACGCCGAAATGCTACCAGTGAGACCCGTTGGCCCCCCTATGCGACCACGCCGCGATGCCGCCGGGTTGGAAGCATGGCACAGGTCCGGTGTCTAGGTGTTGTGTTATTCGGGAAATCACTGTTGTTCGAGTGCGCGCCTGTTGGTTGGGCAGGCAAAATAGATGGCTCCGCTTCTCGCCGGGCTTCATGATACCCTCAATCAATGGAAGAACATGACCTTGCGAGCTTTGTACAATATCCATCCGTGTGTTTGATCGGTGAGCTCCAGGGTCATACCAATTGTCCATCGGAGGTTAGCACACCGCCGGCGTCGAAACCACACCTCAGTGATGGATCTTTAGTTTTGTAACTTGGCCCTACAGACAACAGCGAGTCTGGTAACTCGGAAAAGATGTCAAGTTTTAGAAAAAGTTGGCATCTTAGCCCAAAGTCCAATTGATTCGACGACTCTCAGTACTCTCAAATGAAATTCTGGAATATCGACTGGTCCCTATACCATTCGCAGGCAATGGATTAGCCGCCATCCTCTCAGGCATCAGTGCTCGAGCAGCTCACATGAAACTTTGACACCGATGCGAATGGCAGCTGCTAATGCATTCGCATAGGCGATCCAGTCTCATCCAGTCAACCAAATTACTTAGCTTAATCCTGACACATGCAGTGCAGCTCTGCGACCGCGTATCGAGTCAGATGTCCACTCAATGTCAGTAACCTTGATACGATGCTCTGTCTGGTTAGGCTCATGTCCATGTCAAATACCTTTCTGCGGAGTTGCTGGCCCTTCAACAGAGTTCCGAGGAGTGTGAGTAAGGGCCAGGAGTGCCGCAGGGTCCTCTTGGGCCATTTTTGGCCGCTCTACCCCACCATCATCGTAATCAGACTAAGGTAGGTAGGTAGGCATAGCCTAGGTACCAGGTACCCATAAGGTAAGGTAGCCAGCACCTAGGCACCTAGCCCCTCTGTGACACTACCTTACCTTAATGAGTGACACACGGGGACTTCTGCCGGATTAGCATTGTTCCAGGCCTTATGTTCATGGAACTTAAAATGGAACCTACCCGAGCCGAATCGCAACCTGCCTGTACAGCGTCGTCTTGGCGCTATTATCGCCGGAGCTTGCGCATGTTGCAGAACCCAGCCACAATCAAAGCTTCTTCTCATATTCCAGAGCTTTGTCAACGCTGACGACTCTTCCCACCTCTCCCCCCTTGGCGAGAGATTTGCTGACGATCTTTCTGTTCGTATTGTTTGGTTTTCTCTCCTGAAGCTGCAGCCTGTTTGACGTCAGGCAGCATTGCGGGAGCACGTGGAGCTAATATCCCCTTCGACCGTTTGGGAGACGTCATATTCTCGGACCATCCAACTCGAGCGACTAACTTTGCCAACCATTTACCACGATCAACGTCCTCGTGCGCGTAGAATCTCGACAAGATGGCCGCCGTGCCTGATACTAGACACACAAAGTCCGTCTGCTCTTTCCTCCTCCATGCCAATGCCGTGCTGCATTTCGTCGTAACCGTGCACTGACACTTAGTAAGGACCGACCAGGAGTTGGCGATCAACATCAAGAAGGCGACGAACCCCGACGAGACGGCGCCGAAACGAAAACATGTTCGCAGCTGTATCGTGTATACATGGGATCACCGTTCGTCCCAGGCGTTCTGGGCCGGGATGAAGGTGTAAGTAAGAAAGGTCGAAGTGGGGGAAACTCGCTGACGGAACTGCTTCACAGCCAACCCATTCTCGCCGATGAAGTCCAGACGTTTAAAGCCCTGATTACGGTACACAAAGTTCTCCAAGAAGGGCATCCGAACACTCTGAGGGAGGCCATGGCCCAGAGAGGCTGGATCGACAGCTTGAACCGCGGCATGGGCGGAGAAGGAGTGCGCGGATATGGCCCCCTGATTCGAGAATACGTCTACTACCTCCTGGCCAAGCTGTCTTTTCACCAGCAGCACCCTGAGTTCAATGGCACGTTCGAGTACGAGGAGTATCTTAGTTTGAAGGCCATCAACGACCCCAATGAGGGTTACGAGACGATCACCGACTTGATGACGCTGCAGGATAAGATCGAGCAGTTCCAGAAGTTGATATTCTCGCACTTCCGCCATGTTGGAAACAATGAGTGTCGCATCTCCTCTCTTGTGCCTTTGGTACAGGAAAGCTATGGTATCTACAAGTTCATCACAAGCATGCTACGTGCTATGCATTCCAGTAAGTTTTCCCGCTGCCCTTTCCGGATCGTCAACGGTGGTTTCTGACCTTAATAGCTACCGGTGACGCCGATGTCCTCCAGCCCTTGCGAGAGAGATACGACGCTCAACACTACCGCCTTGTCAAATTTTACTATGAGTGCTCGAACCTCCGGTATTTGACTAGTTTGATCACGATCCCCAAGCTACCGCAAGACCCGCCCAATCTGCTGGCCGAGGATGAAGATGCGCCTGCGTTGCCGGCCCGCCCGAAACAGGAGATCGAGCGGCGACCTACCCCACCTCCAGAACCGAAGTCTCAAGAGCCCGATGACATCTCCGAGTTCTGGAAGAACGAACTGGAGCGTCAAAACCGTGAATACGAGGAGCAACAGAGAGTTCTTGAGGAGCAAGCGCGACAACAGCAGGCGATGCAGATGGCTGCCCAAGAGCAGGCGCAAAGGGAATTTGAGGAACAGCAGCGCAGGCTGGCTGAACAGCAACGTCGCGAGCAGGAGGCCCTCATGCAACAACAAATGCAATATCAGACTCAAGGACGCCTTGCTGAGTTGGAACAGGAGAACTTCAACGCCAGAGCTCAGTATGAGCGGGATCAGCTCATGCTACAGCAGTATGACCAGAGGGTAAAGGCTCTGGAGAGCGAGCTGTCCCAGATTCAGGGACATTTTGGACAGCAGGTTGCAAGCAAGGACGACCAAATCCGAGCTCTCCAGGAGCAGGTTAACACATGGCGCACCAAGTACGAAGCTCTCGCGAAACTGTACTCTCAGCTTCGCCATGAGCACCTGGATCTGCTCCAGAAGTTCAAATCTGTCCAGCTGAAGGCTGCCTCAGCACAAGAAGCTATTGAGCGACGGGAGAAGCTTGAGCGTGAGATTAAGACAAAAAATCTTGAGCTTGCCGATATGATTAGAGAGAGGGATCGCGCACTTCACGACAAGGACCGTCTCCAGGGAGCGAACAAGGATGAAGTAGAGAAGCTCAAGCGCGAGCTGCGCATGGCAATGGATCGCGCCGACAACATTGAGAGGAGCAAGGGCAACGAGCTCTCCACTATGTTGTCTAAGTACAACCGTGAGATGGCTGATCTCGAAGAAGCTCTGCGCCTCAAGTCTCGCGCATTGGAAGATGCGCAGGCTAAGCTTAGAGATGGCAGCAGCGACCTTGAGCAGCTTCTCCGTGACAAGGAGGAGGAACTCGAGGTTTACAAGGCTGGCATGGACCAGACGCTCATCGAGCTCAACGAGCTTAAGCTAAACCAAGGCGACACAGACCAGGTCATCGATGGACAGATTGACGCACTGATCATGGCAAACTTGGACAAGATCAACGACATTATTGACTCGGTACTGCAGTCTGGTGTTCAGCGAGTGGATGACGCGCTTTACGAATTGGACTCTACGATGCAAGCTGGTAACCAGAATGCCTCGCCATCTTACGTACTGTCGCAGATCGAGAAGGCCTCTTCCAGCGCAATGGAGTTTGCCACAGCTTTCAACAACTTCATCGCCGATGGCCCGAACGCGACGCATGCAGAGTTGATCAAGACCATCAACGTCTTCGCCGGAGCTGTCGCCGACGTCTGCACCAACGCTAAGGGTATCACCCGTCTGGCGACGGACGAGAAAAAGGGCGACTCGCTGATGAACGGCACCCGCCAGTCTGCGATGTCAACCGTCAAGTTCTTCCGAGGTCTTCAAAGCTTCCGTCTGGAGGGCATGGACCCGATTCAGAAGACCGATGTCGTCATCAACAGTAATAATGAGGTCCAAATGAACCTCCAGAAGCTCAATAAGCTCGTTGAGACCTTCGCGCCCAACGCCGGCAAGCTCGCTGGCAAGGGCGACCTTGGCGACATTGTTGACCAAGAACTCAGCAAGGCCGCCAACGCCATTGCTGCCGCCGCTGCACGACTGGCCAAGCTCAAGAACAAGCCTCGTGACGGCTACTCCACCTACGAGCTCAAGGTGCACGACACGATCCTCGACGCCGCTATGGCCATCACCAACGCGATTGCGCAGCTCATCAAGGCTGCCACAGCGACGCAGCAGGAGATTGTCCAGGCTGGGCGTGGTTCCTCCTCCCGAACCGCTTTCTACAAGAAGAACAACAGATGGACGGAAGGTCTCATCTCGGCAGCCAAGGCCGTCGCGACGTCTACGAACACCCTCATTGAGACTGCAGACGGTGTTCTCTCCAACCGCAACAGCCCCGAGCAGCTCATCGTGGCGTCCAACGACGTTGCCGCTTCCACCGCCCAGCTCGTCGCCGCGAGCAGAGTCAAGGCCGGTTTCATGTCCAAGAGCCAAGAAAACCTCGAGCAAGCTTCCAAGGCTGTCGGCGCCGCCTGTAGAGCGCTCGTGCGCCAGGTGCAGAGCATCATTAAGGACCGCAGTGAGGAGGAAGAAGCGGTCGATTACTCCAAGCTCGGAGCCCACGAGTTCAAGGTCCGGGAGATGGAGCAACAAGTACGTTTACCACTCGGCATGTTCGATGTCCTCTTGGCAGATGGCGCTGCCTGGCAACGCAGAGTATCCTCCAAGAATGAGTTTGTGCTGACGCGTTTCTGTTATCTAGGTCGAAATCTTGCAGCTCGAAAATGCGCTGTCAGCCGCACGACACAGGCTAGGAGAGATGCGCAAGATCTCTTACCAGGAAGAGTAAATGCTGGTGGTGGTGGTAGTTGTGGAAATAAAGTGTCATTAGTTGACGGACTTTCGTCTCCGCTCGAGGATTCCAGCTGTCGGGATGGTTGTTGAACGTGCCAACCATTCCTCAAGGGAGTTAGTTGAGTTTTGTTCCCTGGTTTCTCTTCTTAAAAACGCATGGTATCTACTAGTCGCATTCGTCGAGGATGTTGGGAAGTCGTTAACTTTCTTAACTTTCAACAATCTCTGTGCGAGCATTTACGTAGTCCGGATGGAAAGATAAATTTTCTTCTTTGGGGCGGTTCCGTTCAAGTGGCGTCCTTGTTTATCTCGTGAACCCGGTCTTCGTTCGTGACTTGTCGTCTCCCACTCCATCGTTCCCGTCCCGTTTCTCGACTATGTCTCCGCGTGCTCTACCCGATGCGATGCAAACGAAACCCTTTTCCAACCCTCTGCCGTCGGGAACTATCCGTGGCCTCTCTAGCTCGACGTCGACAGAAACCGACCGTGTCTACCTCACGTAGCCTTGACTGCCCCAGAAGCCCGGTAATAAGGTAAAAACGTCCGGGGTCCCCGGTGCTCTTGGTCGCAAGCCCTTTGTGACGGGACGCGGAGTTGCGGCCGTCGTGCGGAACCGATTCCGCACGGATACCTGTTGAAGGAACTTTCGGACCCAGGTCCGTCCCGCTTTCGGGGAATGATGTCGTGGCTTCAGTTTTATCGTCCTGGCGAGGGAGGGGTGCCGCCGTCAGTTGGCAGGCAAACAGATAACGATGTAACATACAGCCTTACGGTGTGTCGGGAAGCAGCTGGGATTCAGCGTGCACGACGACGGATCAAACGTATACGAACACGCTCAAGGACTGAGCCCGCCCGTCCGGAGGCATCTTGTGTGTGTGTGAGAGTTTCGACCCGGACTGGGAGACAACCAGCGTGTCTCGTCGAGACATTGTCTGCGATGGTCGTTGGCCGCGCTGTGACCACTTCGGTTGCAACGCAGCACATGCGACCGCCCGTCAGGTCAGGCCTTTCCCCGTCAAGCAGGCATCCGAACGTGACAGCGGCTCAAAAGACGTAATCTGACGACATGCCTAAAAGAGTGTTACCTTCCTACCAGGCTCTCACCAGGGAGAGCAGAAGGGTCGTCTGGGTCAGAGTTAGGGACACAATGGGGCGCGCGAATGGGAAGACCAGCACCGCTGCGAGAGAGGCATGAAGGCGAGGCCTTCGTTGCCGCGCGCCCAGTTATCGAGGGGGGCCGTTGTCACTTGTGATTCTAGCCGTCTCTTCTCCCTCGCGGAAGCCACATTGATTTCTAAGATGGGGGTGTTGGGGGGTTTTTGTTGTTGTTGTTGTCTCAAGTCGGCGAAGGTACACCAAAGGCTTTCCGTCCATGGTTCGGCAAAGGGGTGTTCCTCGGATAATACGACTGGGTTCTGAGTCTCCCGAGATCCCGCCTTGAGTTAAAAGAAGTGTCTCGCCTCCGAGGATCGTGCTTTCTGTTGAAGCTTCCGTCATCCCGGAGCTGGAGGCCGACTCCGGACGGCTTCTGTCACGCAGTCAACGGGGGGATTCCTCAGCGGAGCCCAGACGGCATTGTTGCCGAGTGGCTTCTTGAAAGCTCGCTGTCCGTGGCTGGTCAGAAGGTACTATGTAACGCCATTGCCAGATGAGGAAGAGCCACGGAAGAGCCATTTGCGGTCGTTATTCTCGTGGGTTGCAGAGCTGTGAATCTGGGCCATTAATCTCACATCCTGCAATTTCACCATGTCCCCGAGCGTTGGCCGTCAGGGTCTAGGCTGGACTTCCAACTTGGAGTAATGCGGTCTCCTGGTCTTCTTGTTTCACGTGTCCAGCACGGAATCTGGTCGTGGAGTAAACATTCCCGGAGGTTGGGCGCACAGAGATTCTGCTCTCCCAAGCTTGGCTTTGTTTGATGAGATCTGAGGCTTGACAACGACCTCTTCAGGTGAACATAGCGAAACCGCCCCCTCTAATTGCGTACCCGAACCGTCGTCGTGGATCCTTTTGCCGGAGAACCGAAAGGCAAGAGCCCCGTCAAGAAAGTCAGTAGAGGAGGATGATCGTCTTCACTTCAATACCATTGAAATCGGAAGTGACTACCATCGCTGGCGATAGTGTGTATGCAGACCTCCGATCGATTGGATCGGAACCCACAACCCTTCATCGCCAAGTAGGTTGGCTTACGAGCATGGCGTCAAAGACGGCGGAAAACCTATGGAGGGGGGCGAGAGATGATCGACTACCGGGGTTTCTGGCGAGGAGACATTTCACTGATTTAACCCAGTGACCGCGTGCCCGTATTGCCTGCTTTTCCGAGACGCCAAGATTGGCTGAGAAGACCGTGATGACCCTAGCGAAGCTTTTTGTCTCCCTTTCAAAAGGGCATCGCATCAACCCACTCGTTTCCTCCCAGCTCCATTTTCCTTTTTGACCTCGTTCCTTCTGAGTATCAAGTAGGCCCCCTGGTCGGCGTTCATGGTGGAGGGATTCATTCCAGGACGTTATGCCTAGCGACAGGCTACTTCGGGCAGGGCTGACGCGTGTTTTCGCAGAGGGGGTCGAAAGAAGATAGGATAAAAAGAGACCGCAGACAGACTGACTTGGACGGTGTGCATGGGTGATGAGGCGGCACCGATGTGGCGCCAGGGACTGTTGGCGGCAACCGTTGGCTTGATCTTTGAGTAGCTGGGATTGCTGCCAGTCATACACCCCGAGCTTCCCAAAACACGATCTTTGTGAGATCACACGTAAGCGTGCCACTCGAGAGCCTTTAGTGGAAGCGCGCTCGTATACTGCCCACTTGGTCCCCACACCACTTCTCGCGCTTGTCCAAGATGCCTGAACTCTCGACCGGATCCTGTACTTCCTTCGCTTAATGATACTCACCCCGGAGCCACGACGCAGCCTTGAACGTGGGGACCATCATTTTCTTTGTGTAGTCGCTGAAAGCGCGGCTAAAGTCAACCAGTTGCTCATTAGCGACGTCAATGCTGCATACTCTGGCGGGAATTTGCGTGATGTTCTGTTGTTACATGCGTTGTAAATACGTGACCTAAAATGCCAATGGAAGCGTCTTCGTGCCAAGACCACGCCCGAACCGATCAAATTGCCGTCCCGACACAGTAACCCAATGCGGCTGGACGTCTCGTCGCCCAGAACCGCAACAAAGAAGTTCTCTGCTTCAGATCTGGCTACGCCCTCGGCCTTTCTGTCATGTTACTGGCTGGTCAGCTGGGAGACCTCGAACGGCTGGTTCTAGTTGCATTCGTATCGGCGAGACCTTGCAAACCAACAAGCCCTGAGATACATGTCGACGCGGAGAAGCTCCCAGCCGGCCTGGTCACACGAGGGAGGCTTGAATTTGCGCTGGAGACGCCATGTCGTCGTAGCGGGGTATTCTCTGACTTGACAGCCTGATCCGAGGGGCCTTGCTCATGTGGCGATCAAGGGTCATATCCTTGTAACGGCCGTCGAAGCGGATCTGGTTCCATAGCGTAACATCAAAAGCTACCGGGTTCTGGGCGGTTGTTGCTCTGCTATCTTCCAGAAGGCAAGCAACACTGGTTTTGGTGGCTGCTTGGCGTTCGGAAATTAGACGCCGATAACGGGTTATGACTATCGTGCAGAGTGTCTCGGATCCCATTGGTTGGCGTCGAAAATGGACCGTGTCACATTCGACGGCCCCTTGTCGGCTTCCAGGCGTGTTCTTCGGGTCAGTTGCAAGGCGGTCAGGGAGGCTCCTGGTTTCGGAGGATTCTGGTTTGCAGGCTTCTAGTTTGGACGATGTTCACCGATTCGGACGGGCGAGGTGTGGGAACGGCATTCTAGCGGTGAGGATTGGCCGCTCAATGCGTACAGTTGGCAATTACTGTGCCCATGCGAAGTCCGACGGGATCGATGCCTTACGCGGATTGATGGGTCAATGGTAGTGGTGTGGCAGCTCCCAGTCCCTTGGCAATGATATTGCTTCAGTCGGTGAAGGCCTCCCTTCGCTGGCGGCACCGTCGAAAGTAGCGCGTCATCAGTCGTGGTGATCACAAGGGAAACACGTTGACAAGCCCCGGACGCCTTCGTCCTGCTGCAGCTGCAGAAGGGTGTCGTAGGTCGGGGAAAGTGGGGGAATTGGAGTCCCACGACCCTACTTGTGGCGATGAAAAGGGAGTGGTGGAGGCAGCTAAGGTGACGATGTTGCTGCGTGACGCCGTTTTGTGAAGAGAAATGGTGGAGAACAGAAGATGTCGGCGACTGCTGTGCAAGGCGGCCTGCCCCAACTCGCTGTATCCGGAAACTAGTGCGCAAAGTTACGACAGGGATGACCGTGGTCCACCGGGTGGCCCGGGTTGGGGTGAACATGTTGAACCAGTTGGTGGCTTGCTCAGACAGTTGTACAGGGCCAACGACATCTCATCTCGCAAGGACGGTGCATCGTTGCCCCCTGCTCGGGGGCTCCCTGGCTGTATGGGCTTGTCCCCTCTAAAGTCACGAAATCCATGGCGTCGATCTCGCCCAAAGCGGCTGTCGTGTTTGCTTGCACTGCTTCGGTATTGGTGGACTTTCAGGACTCAAGGTCAGCATCGCCTGCATGGCTTGATAATCGTCAACCACACCATCTGCGCGCTTCGAGCGGATACGAGAGTCGCAGCGAAGCGCATCTTGTCTGTTTTTCTTGTCCGTGGGAACTGGTTGTTGGGTTTGGCGTTTCTGGGGGCGGGGAGACGTCCAAGATTTGGAGAAAATAGAGGTTGTGGGGCCCTCCGATCATCAGCAACGACTGGAAGGTCAGACCGTCAGATGGCCAACCAAGATGGGACTAAATGTGGGGCGGAGTCTTGGACAGGGGTCAAATTCGCTGAGGCTGAACTACACTGTACCTTAGCCTGGCTTGGCCAGATGCTAATCTGGACGACAAGGGGCTGTCTTGGCTGTTGTTGGAAGCCGCAACGTTTGGTACCGCAGCACTCCTCTTGCATGTTCCGATTTCTCGGGAGAGCCAATCAAGTCCTAATATCTCCTCCTTGACGCTACTGCCAAGTCTTCTCACATGTTTGCTCCCTCCATACCGCTCACATAGCCATGGTCTGTCATCACTCAGGCAATTGGCCTCTGCATAATGTTGCAGCGTTTTATGTCATGTTCGAGCGAGTAAAGTACCTGTCTCATTTTTTCTGCCCTTTTCACCTGGTACTTCTTAATATCTGATGAGCTGAGTATGGGTTTACCATTTAACTGAAATCCGATCAATGACGCAAAAGATGCAATGTGATCAAATCCCCCCACCAACTCCACCTATCGATCAAATAACCTGCAATCATATCATACCCCCCGCGAATATGGTCAGAAAAGTCACTGGAGACCTGCAGCGGGTTTTCCCTGCCTAAGTGACCCGGGGCAAAAAGAGGCGCTAGCTAGCCTCTTTCTTGCCTCGAAATTGACCAAGTCGAAACAAGTTTGCCCCATATGAGAAACGCTGTCATTCCTTGCAAAACAACCTGTATCAACCGTCTTTGCCCTATTGGAACAACAAATCACAAAAGTTTAAATGAAAAAATGGTAGAAATAAAATGTTATGTTATTTTTAGGTAGATTCACCGCTGTTGTCGTGATCGTCGTTTTGGGCATGTTGCCTTTGATCTGAATCCCTGCTTGAATCTTTGGTGTGGCCAAAAATGTCGTCGAGTGTATGCTCATCAAGCTGAGTCGACATTGCAGGGGTAAACTGATTGCTGAATGAATCGTCCTGGATGAGGAAGGACCCATGGAGGTCGGTGTTCAAATCTTGTGATGTGAATGACGCGAGGCCATGTATATCGTCTGACGTCGGACTGTCTGGAAATGATTTTGTGAAAGAAGTGCTGGCAAAAGATCCCATATCGATCGTTGGCTGCTGATGTTGAAGAGAAGGCCACTCGTTAACGGACGCATCGGAAAAGCTAACGAAGTTGCATTTTCCTTGAAATGGGGCAGAAGACAGCCTGACTTCTTTGTCCAAGTCAGGTGCATGTGGATGAGATGACGCTGCTGATTCGTATGCCGGGGGACTTGGAAAGAACATTGGCTCGCCCTGGGCCACGAAATCATGCTTGTTGTCGGGGTCGAAGCGGAGCTGTTCGGCGACCTGGACATGGACATGGCCTGGCATTTGTTGAAAATTGCCGCGATTTGATGGCAGCCCGCGATTACGACGCTGTTGTTGTTGTTGTTGACCAACGTGACTGGCAGTCCCTAGTGAGTGTTCTGTGTTACCTCGCCTCTGGAATGCTAGCAGTTGTCAGCATCGATCGGCGAATGGCGGCGGTGTACCTTACGAGCGGCAAATTGATATACGGTGCAGTGCTGAAAGACCTCTTCTTCGGTAGTGGCGGCTGAGATGTTTACGGGAGCCATTGGTGCCGGAACCAACTGCCCATGTTGGTTAGGCACGCAAAACGCGGCCTGGAACTGATGGCGTCGCCCAATTTCCGACACAAGCCAGTCACCGTCTGGGAAATTTCGGGATTCGGTGAGAAGATCTAGATCATGGCGTGGCAGGACTTCGTTCATGCCCTGAGCCCTCAAGACGGCAGAGGCAGAGCTCTCTGAGTGTGGTGTTTTTTCGCTGCGAGACATTGCGGACTTTTGGAAGAAAGAATGCAATGAAAGCCCGGGATTATATAAAATGGAGATGGGAATGAAGCAAATGTGAAGAGTGGCTCAGACATGAGAAGAAAAAGAATGATGGAAGGGGGCTCTTCCCGAGATATGAGGGCTAAAAGGTCTTGGGATCATCTGAACTAGAAATATGGAAAGAACAGGGGAGAGACAGGGAAGCTTGGGCTTAGCGTTATAATATGGATGGAAAGCCTCTCGACCGGATGCAGCGTCGCAATGATATCAGCGCGAAAAGTATTTTTGGACTGGAAGCCGAGTGGGAAGGAAACAAAGAGTGTTCAAGTTCAAGCCTTAGGTCGGGTACAGATGGCAGCAGTTCCAAATCAGCCAGTCCGAGATCTGGTATCTGTCCCGGTCTGCCTAAAAAAGTGACGGTGAGCAGTCGAAAAGAATGTCCGCAAAAGAAGCGAAGACTTCAACAAAACGGCACTCGTCTAATCTTCGTAAAAGCAGCCTTGAGCACGTACAATGGGATTCTGTGATACGCTAGTTTACGAAAACAAAACGAAATGCAGGAACAGCCAAAGAGCTCGGGCGATGTCATTGAACGCTTCCACTGGATCCCGGACCGGACTCCAGAGCTGTGAGAGCGACCGCTGCAACCCACTTCCTTGTGTCAGTGTCTGGCATGCCGTTTCTGCACGAGCCAGCATGCAACACCTTCGTAATCCTCGAATTGGACACTAGGTACCGTACCTTAGGTAAGGTAATATCATGATTTCTTTCTACAGGGCAGGCTAAAGTCAGTGACAACCTACATCAACGTCCAGTGACCTGCCCTGGAAGTGCAGAGGGTGCAAGGCCAGGGCGAGTTTGGAGGTGTGGGATGCTCTGTTGGTTGCTTTCACTTTCAACCACTGAGCACAGCCCTCAGTGTGCCCCAGGGAGGAGGACTCGTTAACACATGCCCAAACGGTCGTTAGCTGTTCTATTTTCTCGTCCAAGGTACCTAGGTAGGTATGCTGGACCTCGTCCATGTCGTCGCTTTCTGCCTCTCGCACATCCAAACATGCGCTTCCAGGCTGCCGTGCAGTCCCTCGCAACGTAACGTATCATGGATTGCCATGATTTCTGCCGTCCCTTCCAGATCGATGTTCCTGGACACTATACCCCGTGACCCCGGAAAGCCGTTTCGTCGGGAAATTAGAGAAAGATGGCGATAGTCTTGAAGTCCCTGCTGGTCAGGTCTCCAGGAACTCTGAACTCACTACCCGGGCACCTTACGATAAGGTAGGCAAGGCAAGATATCTCGCCTTACCTGGGAAAACAATGTCTTCAGAGGAAACCTCTCCTAGAAATGAGATATCGCCACGATCACGGTATTCTCGTGATGAGAAGCCAACAAGTTGGGGAGCGAGACGAAGATACCGCTAGCACTACCGGTGGGGGGGGGGGGGGAGATGTCGCCGACCCCAGGGCCCAGGCGGCCGTTGAAATTCAGAGTGACAGCTGCTGCTAACCTTGTCTTCACCTGCGGACTTGCTTCTCCTGCCCAAGCCGACTCGAGGTACCTGCATCTTCGGGCCGCAATCCAGACATGTACCGGTCTGCGCTTTCTTCTTCTGCAAGCTACATGATGGGAGGCGCCGAGCAGACAAACATGTACAGTGCAAACATGACGCCCTTTGAGGCCGTGTGGATAGGGGTCTTTGCTCCTTCCTTGTACCTCTTGCATCCTGCACCGGGCTTCCTCTCCTCTCCCGGCCCAGACCATCATGTAACCGGCCACGCCTCCCATGGCAAGACGAAAACCCCCCTGCAGCTCTTGCCAAATTAAGCCATTGGATGGCTCCACAATAAGGTAAGGCTGGGCACTCATGTCTACCTATCCGTCCTCAGGCCATTCTATGGTGTGTGTCTGGTACTGTGTGTACCTACTTACCGTCTAAGTGTGATGAGGGGCATGTCGCTTCCCCAAATTTAGGTCGCTTCCCACGAGCCTTGTCAGATGCGACCTGCATGTTGTCTCTTACACGCTCCTCAAATCTCTGCTGTCTCGCCGCCTTTCGGATCATTCTCCGTTCATGGTCGATATCCAGAGTCTCCCTCTTATATCTTCTCCGAGGGCCTGCTCCATCGACTTGGGACGATCTCTATCATCTTGTCTCCGATCCTAGACCCAACCACTCGACACATTGCCTGTCATTAATCACCTCTCCGTCCAATATTCCAAGAGATATCTCACTGCACCAACGCTAACCCCACACTCCATCTTACACCGCCTCTCCTACTTCGCCATGGCCTCGAATGATTTCAATCCCGGCCAGGTCCTCACCGGCTACGTGGACCCCAATCACTTGCGCCCAGAAATCCTCATGTTGGCGAACGACATCTTGAACCTCAACTTGAACACTCTCCAGTCGGTCATTGCCATCTCTGGGAAGGACTTCTTCACCTTTGGCCATGAAGGGCGGGCTTTCATGGCCTTCTACATCTCGTTCGTCTTCCTTTCGCCTTCTACAGAAGCAACTTCAATCCAAGCCTCTCATAGCCGGCGTCACTAAACAAAATTACAGACGCGTTCTGATGAAGCCAGTAATGTGGGCGAAAGATGGCATGGGGTCCAATCCCGACAGATGGTTTCTCGGCCCCGTTGGCAACTTCGTCTCCGGCCCCCACATGATTGCATCGGTGAACGGCACTGCCATCGTTGTCCGAAGACCATCTCATCATTCCTTCGAGAACAATGCTGGATCTGATTCGGGTGCTCGTCACACAGAGAGCCCAGAGCCTGTGTGCAAGATCAAAGTCCCTCGGCCCCCCAACGCCTACATCCTCTACCGAAAGGACCACCACACCAAGGTAAAACAGACCAACACACAACTGACAAATAACCAGATCTGTAAGTCAAAAGTTCTAGCATCTCTAAGAAGTAGCTTCTGACCCCATACAGCCAAAATTCTGGGCGATGCATGGAACAACGAATCACCTGCTGTCCGCCAGAGATACACCGATCTTGCAAAGATGCACAAGGATCGCCTCCTGATGCTGTATCCTGACTACCGCTATACCCCACGCAAGCCTTCGGAAAAGCGTCGTCGAAGTGGAACGAATAAAGCTAAGAAGCTCTGCAAAGCTGAGTCAGGGCCATCGCCAATCCCTCCGGTGTGAAGGACTTGCCCTCGACCTCCTAGTTCTGTCGCATCATCTTTCGAGAATGGCAGACGCATGACCGGCGTCGAATCACCAAGCCACGGTATGTCGAGTCAACGAATCGGTCAGGTGCTTCAAATGCGAAGCACTGCCATGCACCTCTACACCAACATCAAACCGCCTTCATCCTGACGGGGAAGACGCCATACCAATCCGGATCGGAAGTATCAGACGGCATCCCCACTCAATTGCCGACCTGGAAGACATGGTGATCGTAGCTATCATCACATACGTGTGATGCAAAGCGTGCCTCCACAATCTCAGGATACAGAGTAAACCAGTGACAGACTCAGTTGATACAGCTGGATAGTCCTTACTAGAGGAAAGTCACAGAGGCAACCCAAGCTTCACAGGCTCGATCTGCATCGGTCCGACTTTCCGCCGCCTGCTGGCGATGAGACGTTGTAGGTTACTTTTGAATATGACGAGGTCAACATGGCCGCGTCCACGAAACTTTTGTTCACATCTCATGTATTATTGGCGCTTTTGTACCTATGCCATATTTACTGTAATTGAGTTAGCAAGGAAGCGAATATCTTTAGAACTCATGTCACGAAGTCTCGCCAACCTTGAACCGTGGATATCCACCACGTTGCTGACCAGCCTTTCGGCGGGCCTCTTTGGCCGGTCGCAGTGAACGCGAGGTTGTAATGAAACGTGCTCGACCCCGGATCACCACAACGATAGAAATGTGCCTTAGAGAGAATTTGGCTTCAGGATAACATCATCCGCGGAGCCGCCTCGCCACATCTAGCTGGCTAGTTGGTCCATCAAGACCAAGTGTGAAAAGGTCCATTCGGAATGGAGACTGGGATTCGGAGCTATGGCATTGCCATTCTTTCCTCCCCAAGCTCCAAGTGCCACTACGACAGCAGCAGAACCAACTCTAAGGCTGATCCTTCTTCCAGTCACTGCTCCAGATAAACGTGCCACATCTCCACTCCGTGCCCGACTCTTTCACCCCCGACTTCCCCAACGGGCGGGGACAGATGTAGAACGATCTCCCTGCACGGATCGTCAGCCTAAGTGAGCACACACCAACTACGAACCCCGGACAGCCAGCTCGCTTATTTTTGCCGCAAGGAGGGAAAGCAGTTGCCACGGTGGTGAGCGAGATCTTACCACAGTTGATACCCGGCTTCTTGGTCTGGAGGATGATGCATGGCTCGCCGTGCTCGCACTTTGGCACGACCCTCTTGCCCAGGCTAAACTTGGACCATGCGTCTTTGGTCTCGATGGGATCAAAGACTCTCTCCGAGGTTTCGATAGCCGACGTCTTCAGGGGTGATGCCGGCGGTTGTTTGCCGGCAACGTTCTCTGCAGAAGCCCCTACAGCAGCAGCAGCAGCTGCTGCAGGGTCCTGTGACGCCGTCGAGAGGGATCGATCTGGCCCTGCATCGGCTGCGGCGGCGGCGGCCACCTGCTTCCCTGTCTCCGGTGGCTGGTCCCCGGGACCATTGTTCTTCTGTCCGGCGTTTTCGTCGTCCATCTCGCTTGCACCAGTCGGCTTCGTGACCGACTGCTTGGGTTTGAAGAAGCCCGTCAGAGTGCTCTGTTTGTTCGTCTTGGTCCCCGAGGGATCGGTGTCGTTCGCCGTCTTTGTTCTTTTCAGGGACCGCTTTGTGGTGGTGCCCGGGGGTTCTCTCGCTTCTGCCTGCCTCTTGGTTGACGGGTTCGTCTGCGGAGGTAACGTTTTACTCGGCCTGGTCGCGGCGATCTTGTTCGCGTTTGGGGAGACGAGGGACTGAGATCGAGATGGCGAGGGGGAGTGCTCGGTAGCTTGGGATGGCGTGGTGGTGGCTTGTGATTCGGGATCTTGTGTTGGAGTCTCTTCGGTCACGGTCGACGGGTGAGGATCGACTAGGGAGGGTTTAGAGGCTGGTCTCTTCATGAACATGTCTCGTATGTTTCGCCTCCGGTCGAATTCGGGGATGAGTTTTGCGGAGAGGGGGAGCAGGTCCTTCGCGGACCACTCACGTAGGCGTTTGCCTTGCCGGAACATGTCTTGAGGGTTCATCACATCCAGGACCGAAGTCTCTACGCCCTCTGTCTGGATAATGTCGCCGACCGTCGCGTATACCGGGCAGTGATCGGATCCCATCAGTCCTTCCTGAATGTTCGAGTCCGTGAACCAGTCCTTGATCCCCGCGGAGCAGAGAATGTAGTCTATCCTGCTGCCGTTGTTCGCCGGTCGTGTGTTCCGCTTGGTATCCCAGCACGTAAACATGCCTTGGCGTGAGGGATGGAATATCCGCGTCAGGTCATGGAGCACGGGCGTCTCCCTCCCCTCGTCCCTCTCGCCGGTGACATTACCGTCGAATACGAGATGGTTGAACAGGCGGCGGGAAGGCATCTCCATCCACTCTTCCACCGACATGCCCTCTTTTCGAAGGACCTCGCGCAGGTTGCACGTGTCCAGCTCCGAGCGGATGACGTTCAGATCACCCGCCAGGACGACTTGCTTGCCGTCCGCCACGAGGTTCCGGACCCGCGCGTCCAGGGCGTTGAGGTAGCCCAGGCGGAAGTCGTCGCGAGAGGAGTCGCGCGTGGCGGGGCTGTACGTGCCTATCAGCACAAAGGCCGGGAACTCGAGGACCACGCAGCGGCCTTCCGAGTCGAGCGTCGCCTCGTCGACCTCGCCGGCGAGCTGGCTCGCGCGAAGGTACCCGCCGATGCGCCGGTCCGCGGGCAGGTCGCGGAAGCTGGTGGTCGAGTTTGGCGGGGTGAGAATGCCTGTGATGCCTTCCTCTGCGCGGATGGGACAGCATTTCTCGGTGCGGGTGTAGATTGCTACGCCGGAGTATCCTAATCCGTGGGGTTAGAGATGTATGTGGACGTGAGTCGGTGAGATGAGGATGAGTGCCTTTTTTGTGTTTGGGTAGACTGAAGAAGACGTCCCAGCCTGGGACGAGAACCATGTCGTCGCGGAGATCCTTTCGTTGGATTTTGGTTTCCTGCATGATTACAATGTCTGCATCGAGAATGTCGAACATTGCCTGGTCTCCATCAGAAGGGGGAGAAGGGGGGGGGGGGGGTTTCAGACATGGGATGTGACGGACCTCGAATGTTCGCTTCTCTCGCCATGGCTGATATCCGAATGGATTTCTGGCATGTTAGGCATCGTTTGACACATGCTCATACAAACGGGAGCTAACCTGATGCCGTTGACTGAGATTGAGTTAGCAAGGGTTTTGTCTGAAGGGGATTCGGATTTGCTCACCATTCCATGTCACTATGCGCAAACCCATCTCAACGGATATGACGGATCGTGATGTTCCGCGGTCGCGCCAAGGTCAAGCAGTTCAAATTCAATGGGTATTTTAAATGTCGCCGTGTCCGAATGAAGCCCCAAAGAAGCAAATGACGTCGTTGAAAGCCGGGGGGGGGGGAGGGAATACTAGAAACCGACGCAGTTACAGCACACAGCGACTGCCTGAGCTGTTGTTCACGAAATCGCTTGGAATTCAGATCGCCGGCCGCAAACGACAGCTGAAACTGATCGCCGGACAACTCGATGGAGGGATATCGCCGTTGAACGCTTACACGCCCCGTGGTGCTCGCGCGACGCCAGCTGCCGTCATCGCCGGCGGCGGTACACGAGCTCGACCGCGAGATCACGTGACTCCATACGACGCTAGCTTCTTCAATGGTCGAGGGCAGATTGCAACGAAAGCTGCTTCAATTGATTTTATCTCAGTTATGGCGTGATTTTTTTTTTTTTTTTAATTTTCAAGAGATTTTGGGATTTTCGGATTCGATTATCTTTTGATTCAGTTGAAGGCGCAATTCCGCAGCCACTGAGGCGCGATCGACCCCAGAAACCCCGGGGGCCGTTCCTGCTTCCCTCCGCAAATGGCCTGACATCATTTAGTCATCGCCCGAACACCCTCCCATCCGATGATCCCACCAAGAAAAGTGCCCTGACTCGCAGCCTAACAATCCAGGCCGAAAATCCGTGACGTTCCCTGCGCTAGCCGAGCTTCTTTCCAACTCCATATCCGAATGACCTGATCACCGACTACAATCGTCAGAATTCCACCCCCCCCCGGCCCGCCGAACGGAAATATCTTCACGCACACTCTCCTCTCCACCACTCCGACAAAACATCATGAGCGCCAGACTCTTCTCCGCCGCCGCGCGCAGCGCCGGCCGCTCCACCTTCCAGCGCCGCTTCGCCAGCACCTCCGACAACGCCTTCATCAGGGAGCGCGAGGCTGCCAAGCACCACGCCGCCGGCACCACTGGTTCGTATCCTCCCCCCCTGTCTTTCTCACACAAACACAATCGGCGAGCGAGCCAGCGAATGAGGACTCAACGGAGTCCGGAGGTCCAATTGAGGGACGTGAGAAGGCTGACTGATTGAGCAGAGCTGTGGCGCAAGATCTCCATCTAGTATGTCCACCACCACGATAACAACGAAAAACAAACCCGCCCCGAATTACCTCCCAATCCGCGCACCCTATCCCAGGTCTTGAGGACAGCACTGTGTGTATGGAATTAGTTGTGGAGAAAGACTGGGCGCAACTCACGCAGCGAGACTTCCGGATGGGAAAGGACGCGGGATTTGCGAATTGGGGATTGAGGGGGGGAAATTAAAGATTGATCATGACGGACAACCCGAGGCTGATGTGTGTGAACAGCGCCTGCATCCCCGCCGTCGCCCTGGCCGCCGCCAACGCCTACGTCCTCTGGAACGAGCACTGGGAGCACTGGAGCCACATGCCCCCTCTGGAGGAGCGCACCGAGTACCCCTACCAGAACATCCGCACCAAGAACTACCAGTGGGGCAACGGCGACAAGACCCTGTTGTACGTATATTTCCGTCGGCTTGAGGGGAACTGCTGAGCAAGGGCTCCTCACAGTCGAATTGCCTGCTTTTGGAATCGACGGAGTGGCTAACAAGCGCAAACAGCTGGAACGACAGCGTCAACTACCACAACAAGGACAAGGCCTAAATTACCAGAGTCGGTTGAGCAGAATGCGTGAACTCGCATCGGTGAAGGAGCGATCCATAGACTCGGGACGCGCTTGTTGGGGAGTAGACTGTCCTGTATATTTCCCTATGTCACAATCGGAGAGAGATGCGGCCTCCTTTTTTAAAAAGAAAAAGAAAAAAGGGTCCTTCCGTGTGATCCATGCTTCACTCTGAGCAAGTGAACAACTCCTTTCCCCGTCTTAAAGTCAGTCATATTGAGAGTGCAGCCGCGCTCTTTCGTAAAGCTACATAAGCGGCCGCATAGTCCGCTGCCAGAATCTTGTCCCCGGCAACCTTCATGATGGTTGCTTTCTTAGCCATCATTTCACACTGCCGCGTGATATCCTCAATGCTCGAATAATGATCAAAAGCCTTCTGGACGGCGTCGGTCGCCCGCGTAAGATACTCCCTTCGCTTGCTTGACTGCGGCGCCATCTTGCCCGCCATGCCCATGTTCGCGTCAGCGAGGAACGAGTACAGCTGGCCGACTAGTGCTGCAGAATCGCACTCCAGGCAGCGCGGGAGGACGGCGGTGAGTAATTGTATTGAAGCCTCGAACTCGTCCAAGGATGTCAATATATTGGCGATGGCGCCGATGGCTTGCCAGAGACAGGACACGAGCCTTGCCCTCCAAGCGATGCTGGCGGCCCGCATGGCGATGGTGAATCCTCGCTGAGGTCGACCACACTTGTCGTAGAGATGGACTTTGGCCAGCATAAGCCTCACGCGCAACGAGATGTCCCTCTTGTCGTCTCTAACTGCAGCGAGCATGTCTTCGACCTTGCCGAAGGCTTTCGACAAATCACCTCGTCGGATGAGATAGTCGATGTATAGGAAGTCGACGACGTACGCCATGTCCGGCTCGAGATCGTCCTTCTTCGACTGAAGAAGCTGGGAGAGGATCTGTTCTGCGCCATCCAGGTTGTTGTGGTGCAGGTCTCTTCTCAGTTTGATGATCCCGCGGTACTTGAACCAAAATTGACTCGGCTTCCAAGACCGCAGCGCATTCTCGTCCAGAACCTCCATCTTTTGTAGTGCTTCGTTGAACTTGCCTTTTGCTGCGAGATTTTGTGCCACGCGAGAGGTGACCTTCAGCTCGTCATCGAAAATGGAATGTCTTGCGTGGCAGCGAAGGAATATTTCGCAATCCATGTTCGAAAGCTGCGAAAGGCCGAGCCTGTCCCACAACGCGATGAGAATCGAAAGCTGCGCCCCAAACATGTTCTTCATGTTCCGCTCCACAATAAGATGTGAGCTCCGGACCATCAGCTCGACAGACGTGGCTACGCTCTCTCCATTTGCGAGACCAAGTTTCGCCTCGCTGAGTAGCACCGAGGCCCACAATGTCCACATTCCCGTCTCCTTCGCTTTGACTCGGAGGTATGCCAGACTCTCCTTCGCTGTGCCAAGAAGACTGTCTGCTTCTAAATCTCTGACGAGATCAGGGTGTGCCCTGCCGAAATGGAAGAGCCAACTAAGAGCGAAGTTCAAGCAGGTCATATCTCGATTCTCACGGGCCGTGGAAACGGTCTCGAGCATGGCGGTGACCGCCTCTCTGTAACAGCCAAAGTCTGCTTGTAGAACAGCAAGGTTCATCAGGGCGTACTGGTAAAATAATTTGTCTCGGTTCTGCATTGTGTAGTCAAAATATCGGTGAAGAAAGTCGAAGGATGTAGGATAGTCACCAGATCTCCAAGCATCTAGGAAGCTGCAGAGAGTTAGCAATGGCAACAAATGAATCTGGCAGATGCGAGATACCTCAGGTAATGTCTCAAGCTTGGCACAATGAAGCTGTCGCCGAGGAGATCCTGGAACTGGTTCCGTAACTCTAGTGGTATCCGACTACCGTATTCTGCGCCAGTCAGCTCCAAGCTCTCTTTATGCTGGGGAACAATGGCTTACTCTGCATCTGCTCGATCTGGAACTCGAGCAAGAGTTCGATATCATCCGTGCTGACGGGTACGGCGGAGGGCGTGCCGGTTGAAACCATGTCCCCGTAGACGACAGAAGTCAGCGCCGCCACACCCTCAGGGTCCCAGTCCGCCTGGTTTCCCATCATGAGAACACTATCGAAGCTAAGCCGTCCGAATGAAGGATTCCTCCGCCGCAGGTATCCTGCCGTAGGCTGGCGATACTGAACAAAGTGCGTCCAGAGCTGCGTCGCATCGTGGAACTGCAGTCTCGAGAACTCCAGCTGGCATCTTCTCACAAAGGTTCCCAGAGGTGAGTTCCGCGACAGGGTGATTCCCGTCCGCTGCTGCTGCGCCGCCGCCGCCGCTTCGTTCTCGATCCCAAGCCTTCGCAGCTCCTCCTTCGTCTTGGCCAGGCACTTCGACTGCCTGCCGAAAAACTCGTGCAGTAGATCGAGTGAGTTGATGCTCCATAGTTTTGTCAGAAAAATGTCCCACAGCTTCCTTCCGGGCAGACCAATGACAACGGAGTGAGCGCTGAGTAACTTTTCGAAGTCTTTGATACTTATGACAAGGCTGACGGTGCTCTCGGCTTTCTTCCAGCGGGTGTCCCTGCTGGCATTTGCTGTGATGCTCTGCGGGTCTGGATCGAAGAGATGGGATGTGATGAAGGACAGCACCGGGATAATTGCCGTGGAGGGGACGTGTTCGTCAGTGTAGAGCTCGACCAGAGCGAGAAGGCCGATCTTGGCGGGCGTGAGATACCGCGCCATCGGGATGTAACGGGCAGCCTGACGCGGTCCTTCGTTTTGAGGCCGTTGTATCGGATGAGCAGCGTGTTTTCAGGGATCGGTTCATCCGAAGTTGCGCGGGGAGTTGAAAGAGGCGCGGTCAACCATGGTTTTTGGACGTTCCAGGCGGGTGAAGCTGCGAAGCGCGCTGCTTCCGCGCCAAACGGAGCAGCTGCTTGCGACCGAGCGGGTAGGTCCTATTCAAGCAAGTTTCGATAAACTGCTCTGTTAGTGCACCTTTTTCACCCCCGAAATGAGAAGAAAATGCCCGAGTCTCTTAGTGGACATGCATCGACGGACGGTGTTGTCAGTGAGTCCCAGTGTGATGCTGGCCCCCACCCCCCACCAAGCAATTTGCGAGCTCCTAATTGGCCATCACTGTGAGAGAGCAAACTCGACCGAATTCGTCAATTCATACGTCTTTATCGACCACGGAAGAAAGAGGCAAGAGGATTTTGGTGAATCCGGCCCAGAGGACAGCTAGTAGACTTCGGGCTGACTCTATTGAGAAGTATCAGGTGATGAGAAGAAGAACCTTTCCTTCATCTGTGCTGCCCCCAAGGTGATTTGACCTGCGGAAGGACATCTGTTTGAGGCCAGCAATGCAACGCGCAATTTGCGCGTGAGGTATTCTACATTATTCCTACAGAGATTTCTATTACACCTGGCCCAGAAAAGAAGCCAAAGCTTCGCTAGAGCCCTCGAGCAGCGGTGTCCCGGAGTGCAATCCATCTTGGATTTCGCTGCGTCAGTCGTCCACCCCAGATCCGTAGCATGCGTCTCATAGCCCGATTGGTTTCTCACATCTTCATCCGATTGGCCACATGATGCTCTGGCCTTGCTTGTTCCTCAGCTCGCTCTCTCTTGCTTGCCTCGACTTCTTCGTAGCAGCTGCATCAGCAGCAGCCTCCGCCGCCTCCACCTCCTCCACATCATTCGTAGCCCAGACCCTCTCGATGCACAGCTCAAACGGCCCCGGTTTGCGATCCGTCAGTCCAACGCCCAGAGTCCTGACCTTCGACCTCAGTATTTCCGTCTGCGGCTCCACCACGAATCCGTGGTTCGTCCTCACGAAGTCGTTCCACTTGACAAACACCGTCTCCCACTCGCCTGGCCTCTTCGCGAATAGCCTGTGCTGATGTAGATCCGTCGGCACAACAGACTCCGTCTGGAGGTTGATAAAGTAGCTCCGCCCGTCGCTCTTGACGCGCATCGCGAGGTACACGTAAGGGTCGATGTCCCACACCGACTTGCCAAACACCGTCGGCTTCTGGTCTGGTGTCCTCCACGCCGCGAAACCTGTGCGCTGGATCTTGGGGTCGTCTTTTGGGAGGTCGGTCGATATCGAGCCGTGGAAGCGGGCGTAGCCTGGGGTTGTCGGCGTGGTTTCTGAGGGTGTTGTCGGCGACGCGGGGGATGTGGAAGAGACCCAGTCGAGGGCGACTTGAGAGAAACCGCCGATTTCTCGGTCGGAGAGGAGTTTGCAACCTTTGGTCGAGCCGGGAGTTCGGAAGTCTTGAAGCATGTAAGGGCCTTGGGCGCCTGTTACTGCTTCGGCTTTGAAAGCTGCGACGGATCAGTTAGCGGAAGCCGGAGGGGCGGGCCTAGGAGGAAATGAGAGAGAGAGCTAGCTCACCGATGCTTGCGCTGCGTTGGAAACGTTCCAAACTGCGGGCCCAGAAGCCTTTGCTCATGAGACCTGGTGTTGCACGCATCTTTTCCACTTTCGGCCAACAACGTCGACTGGTCAGGTTGTATATGACTTTAACGTGCGCGAAGCGCTTCCGCCCGTGTATTCCACGTTTTGTGGACCTTGTCAGTGTCCCGGTCCTCAGACTCGTCGTGGCGCAATTGTTTCTGTCCAAAAGCTGGATATCTGGTGATTTCTCTCCAGCTCCCCCAAGGATTCCGAATACCTTGCGCTGCTTTCGAGCTCCGAGTACCGACGGTGTAGTGAGACAGGCCCGGGACAGTCCGTTGCATCGGCGGCTTCCAAACCCTCGGAAAATGTCCGTGCGCTTGATGACCATGTTCGGTTCCATTGCGCCCATGACAAGCCCCAGAAACCTGGTGCCTGCATTCGGGATAAAACTAGGCCGATTCCGCGCATCGTCCGCAGCGTCCCCGCCCGTTCATCTTCCCTCATGACGGGACTGGAATCAGGGCGTGTCAAGCTTGCGTAAAATCCGGCAACCCTAAAAAATGTGTCAGTGAGATTACTTGTCGACACTTACTCGTTGATGGTCCTCTTTGACATACTTTTTCATGATCCGAAGATCCACATGACCCCAATCTACACACAATGCAGTTGAAGGTCTGAAGCTGCGGCAGATCATGTCTCTCGGGCTACAATTCGCAGTCAGTCAGGGATAGTCCAGGACTCTTTGGATCAATCCGAGCCGACACACTCGCTGTCACTGTGGTAAGCATGGAGTTTTTCCAACGATTATGTGAGGCTCAGAAACACCGAGCCGAGAAATCACTGGGCACGAGCTGATGTCGGTCTACTCGACACTGTATTGCTCGCTATCTACGATAGTGATGCGACCTCGTGAGTAAGGTAGACAAAAGTGTCCGTGGCACATACCAAGTAATCTATGACTCCATTTTCTGTTTCTTCTATTTCCGTTTCCATTTCCATTTCCGAACCTTGATCTCTGTCCCATGACTTCCTGTCACAAGAAAAGAATACCCATTATCAACAACCAAACCAAATCTGTGAACCAATTTTGAGTCGTAATACACACGAGAAGAAAGAGAGATGATAATGATTGAGCGGATTGGGTAGGATCGAGCCTTTCCAGCGGGAGTGTGTCTCGAGCTTAGTGGATCGAGCCGATTTGATCGAACGGCAAGATTTGAACTCGAGGAGCGCTTCAGATCTCCTGGCCTGGGGTGGCGGAGGAAGCCTCGCCCATGACAGGCTCGGACTGAGTGACCTGATCGCCCTCGACCGTGGTCGGAACAGGGTTACCTCCGGTGGAGGGAGGGGCGGGCGCAGGAGAAGTGTATGCCATGAAGGCACCAGGATCCATAGGAAAGGGGGACCAGAGGGGAGTGCCGCCGTGGCCGTAGCCCCAGAAGCCACCGCCAGGCGAGGCCTGAGGAGTCATGTAGCCGCTGTACTGAGAGCCGCCGCCCTGGGAGTAGGGACCCTGAGAGAAGGAACCCTGAGAGAAGGGACCCTGAGAGAAGGGAGCGCCGACGAAGGGGCTATAGGACTGACCCATGGGAGTGCCCATCTGATGAGGAGGGGGAGGGCCCATAGGAAGAGGACCCATGTTGGGGGCAGGCATAGGCGTCTGCATAGGTCCCTGGAAGGGCATCTGGGGATGAACCTGAGGACCCATCTGAGGGTTGGCCTGACCGTAAGCAGGAACAGGAGCAGGCATGGGCATGTGCATGGGCATGGTCTGCTGCTGCATCTGCATGCCAGGGTTCTGGGGAACCTGGCCAAGGTTGTTGTGCTGCATGCCGGGGTTCTGGGAGACCTGGCCGATGTTGTGCTGCATGCCGTTCTGGTTCGGAGCGACGGCGGCGCCCATCTCGTTGCGCAGAGGAGTCTGGCGGACAGGCGACTGGACGTAGTCTGCAGGGCCAGCCTCGATGGCGAGGGGGCCACGCTCACGAGCGGGAGTGGAGGGAGCTCTGCCACCCATGTTGGTGCCGCCGCGAGAGTTGTACGCATTGCCCTGGAATCTGGAAGGCGTGAAGTTGCCGCCGCGGCGCTTGTCAGTACGACGCTCGACACGAATGATAGAACCGCCGATGCAGTTGTTGTGCTACCAGGTATTGTCAGTCATCTGTGTTGGTCAAGCTCGCCGGAAAGAAACTTACGTAGCGCTCGATAGCCATGGGAGGAACGCTCGAGTTGGTGAACTCGACAAAAGCGATGAGTTTAGGACCCTCTGCGCACGTGTCAGTCTGTGTTGCGTATGAATGAAGGCGGTCGACATACCACGATGATACTCCAGACGCTTGATCTGGACTGAGACAACAGAACCAACGTCCTCCATGAGGATGCGGATGTCGCTCTCAGACATGTCAAGGGGCAGGTCTCCGATGAAGATGGAGCGACGATCACGATCGTAGTTGTCGAGGAACTGACGGTCAGACTGGCGAGCTCTGGCGTTCATGGCCTTCTTGAAGTCAAAAGCCTCGACGTAATAAGACTTGTTCTGACGGAAAGCCCGAAGAACCTGCTGAGTAGGGTCGAACTCCTCGAACTGGACGCGAATGGTGGTAGGCAGATTGAGCTGCTCACGGATATTGTCATTGACGAAACGAAGAGTCTCGATGTTACCAAAGGGAGCCATGAGCTCGTTGGCCTCTTCCATGGTGATGGAAGTCTTGTTCTTGCGGTAGACAATGTAGGTGCCTGTCTTGAAGTCAGCATGGGAAACGATACCATCGAAGAGCGAGAGCATACGATTGGCACGAACGGTCTCGGTGCGGCACGGGCGTCCAAGGATCATGTTTCCTCTGCCGTTGATCCGAGCCTCCTCGGCAAGGGCATCAGTCTATACACAGGTTAGCAAGACCGAACCGAATTCCCAAACCAAGAGGTTCTTACGGTGAACTGAACGAAGGCGAATGGCATGTTCTCCCCGTCGCGACGAATCTTGACGAAGACAACGCCGTAACGTTCGAACTCCTTGATGACAGCAGCCTCAAGGGCCCAGTCTTTCGCATCATCGGGAAGGCTATCAGAAAGTCAGCAAATAAATCCTGAAGATCGGAAAAGGAAACGTACTTCGCAACGAAGATGCAAGCGGTAGTAGGCCAGTTGGTCTGAGGGTCAGCACTGGCATTCTTGTTGTAAGAGCGCTCCTTGGTAGGAGAGTGCTGGACGTAGTTGCGATGGGTGCGGTCTCTGCCCTTCACATCAACCTGCTGGATGTGGCTCTGGTTGAGCTTGTAGGGAGACGAAGAACCGATCACAGCCTTCTCATTGATGGCGGATGAGTCCTGGAAGACATCGTCGTCATCCTGAACCGGGGCATTCTGGGCGCCGCTAGAAACAAGTCAGCTGCTGCTGGAGCTGCTGAACAGCGATGAATGTGCTTACACTGTGGCCGTGGCCGACATAGTCGGACGGAGAGACTTGCCAAAGGCCTCGGAACGACGAGCGAAGCTGCTGCGGATGGTTAGCTTGCGATGAGGCTATCCGAGGCGTGTCATTCTTACCTAGGGCTACCTCTGAGAGAAGAGACGTCCAGGCGAACACCTGAGTCGAGAGTCAGCAGAATCCTACGCAGCGCGTCCCAGACAACAACATCGCCAGCGAGATCATACGACCTGAGAAAGAAAAATGCGCCATCGACGCGAGCGGGAAAAAAAAAAAATCAGGGAGATGAAGACTTACCACCACCGCGCTCAGGGTCGCGATCCTCGGAGGAGTTGGACGAAAGGTCGGGCGACTTGCTAGAAGCAAAGAGCGCGTTCTGACCCTCGTACTTGGATCCCGTGGTCTGAGAGCTGGTAGAGCCGGCCTTGAAGGCCTGCTCGCGCTCATGATCGAGCGACATCTTCTGGAGGCGCTCGAGGAGCATCTCCTTCTCGGTCGACGAGGACATGATGACCAAGGGCTTCCTGGATCGTTCGTGAAGATATAGGTAAGGATGTGGAGGACTCGCTGAACGAGGCGATGGAGATGGAGATGGAGTATTGATGATGAAAAGTAGAGAAGGGTGTGGGTTGGTCAGAAGGTGATGGATGGGCTGGGTTGGAGAGGGTGGAGGGGTAGAAGTTGGGTTGGAGAGGGGGGAAGGTAAACCAACAAGAAGGATGGATTGTTTATTTTGAGGATAGAGGGGCAGGGTGGGAGGAAATAATTAAATTTGAACCACCGTGGGCTAGGGCTGGAGGGTTGAGGCCTAGGTGCTCTCGGCGCTCACGATAGTTGCAAGAAGGGAGAGATCACTCAGGGGTATCCGCTTTATGACATACAACTAACTACCTTACTCCAAGGGCGAGGGCACTCAGGGGTACCCCCTTTGTGAACTGCAACTTCAAGGGCGAGAGCACCCAGGAGCACCCGCCTCACAAGAGCAGTATCGAGGGCGAGAGCACTCAGGGGCACCCGTTTCATCGAAGTTCAGTTACATAAGGTGATGGTGAGTGCAGGCCAGGAGCAGCACTCGCCTTGCGTCCAGATGACTCCATCACTGAGAATGGCAGAAGAATCAGACGAGAGCACATGGGGACATCAGCTCCATGTGTCACAACCAGGGAGGGTGGATTCACTGATGGCACCCAACTCGCAATACTTGATTGCAAAGAGAAGGAGAGAAGTCAGTGCAGTCACGATGTTCATGACACATCCAATCAGAAAAAGGAGGACGATTGTTGGTATCAGCCCCTTGACACTTGAAAGAATGCAAGTGCAGTACAAGAGCAGCAATTTTTTCAAGTCTGAGTGCTCCTCAAGTTCACTCACAAGAGCTACAACAAGGGCGAGAGCAGTCAAAGGCTTCAGCTTCAACTTAGGTAGTTGCTAGTGAGTGCGATTCAGGAGCACACCCACCAGCGCTTGCCCTCAGCTGGGTGCTCCTCATCCTGGAAGTTAACCAATAAAACCAATTACTCTGAGATAAAAAGAAAGGCACCAGCTCATCCTCAGAGGTGCCCATCTTAGCTCTGGCGACTAGAATGCCTCAAGCTGTGTACAGGGACAGGATCTGGTAGCTCCACCTGGATAGAGCCTACTTATGAAGACAGACATTGGGATCATTAGACCAAGAACAAGGAATGAGTTGAACTTGGCTGGTGAGAATTTAACAGGAGAAAGAAACACTTGCTCTTGGTTCCTTGTGGAAGTGATGGTGCAGTGTGGTCGGCACACCTCAGTCTTTTGTGGGCGGCTCCGGCGCGGCAGTCGTCAAAGAGGCCGGCTCCACCTCCGGTCTGGACGTGAAACAGCTCACGGAACCAGGTCAACTACACAGCTGTGTTCATCTTACCTATTGGCTTTGAAGAAGGGGCCCATGGCTGGCTTCAGTCCCTTCTTTGCATATGTGCCCTTTCATATGTATCTCTTTTATTCAAAGCTCAATTGTGGTTTTGGAACAAAATACCTTTGAATAAGTGTGCAAAATGCATATCTTGGGGCGGCTATTCTGTAAGATTGGAGTAGTTCAGAACTTGCCAAGTTGAAGTTGGAACTGCAGAGAGCAAAGAAGCTGAAAGCCACAGTAAGATAGCAGAGCCCTGCGAAAGTTGACGGGGGGAGAGGTTGATTTCTGCTCCTCCCCCCCTGTCCATAGTCTTTTTGTATTGTAATTACCTATTCAACTTAGTGTAGGGCTGGGTTGGGCCCAATGTCAATAACTGCTAACTACTATGTTATGCACCATTTCCTAGGCTAAAGCACCTATACTAGACATATGTGTTGAGAGAAAGTACTGGATCAAACCGCGTACTGCTAAGAGGAGGCCCCTTAATAGACATATTGAGCAGTGTGAGTTTATTCCAGCATAATTTAATTCATCCCACTATCCTTCTATGAGGTAATTAGTATTGCTCTACATAAGCTGGACTCCAGGAACGGGTGGGAAAGGTGGGCTTCCGTGATCGTCCGATGCGTAGGCTAATCGGTCGTCACCAAACGCGCGCATATATTGTTTCCCATCGGTCGAAAATCACGGATTTCATCTTCTTCGAGACGTGGAGATGCGCATCACTTGTTCAGCTTCGAGATGGCTCGTGGGAAGGGCTGTTCTCCAAGGTCTTCGTCCAGTGCTTTGTGTTCCTGACAACACATCACGAAGTTTGTTTCTGAGACACTTCGTGGCTCGCGTACGGAAGTGTTTTCCATGCCAGAAACTTCGTTACATTGTCAGATGCACCGAAGAGACACGGCACCGCCAACATTCTTCATCTGATTCAGCTTCCTGCAGAGTGTCTCCATTCGGCAGATGATCCCTGAAACGGAGACCAACGATGGTTTGATTGGTTCAATAGCTACTTCCCGAGACGAAATGGCATTCCACTCACCACTGGAGGTCTAGAAGCCACCTTGGACGCCAAACGGGCTCAGCGAAACTTCAAGGAAAGCGCGCCCGTAATTGGCAGTTACAACCTGCCGTCTCTTGCCCTACAGAATACGTTGCTTCCAAACTGGCAAGAGACAGCTTAAGGAAGTCATAACCAACCTAAAACTCAAGCACAGCACCTTCTACATTTTATTGAACTGACAGATTTGGGGAGGCGCTTTGGTTGGATAAACAGAGACGTTCGTGGAAGATGAGCCAAGCTTGGGCTGAAAGAAGCTCCAACAGCCACCCCTCTGGCTCCGTGTCTCGCCCTAGAGAGCCCGAGGAATGCGATCCAGCGCCATGTCCTGTGATACTACCCAAGATGCTACTTTCACTCTAAACGCTCCAAGAGTCCGAATCCTCCAACCAGCTATCAACCTGGAGGTTCTCGCTTGCACTGGCGGAAGTCACCCCTTTTGCCGAGTTCGACTTCCCCAGATACCCAGGTCGCATGGGGTAAGAATAACCACCTCCTCCCTTTGATCTGGGGTCGCATCTGACGACGATATGGACTGGGCTGGACGAAGTCGTCCGCTGAGAGAGGGGGCATTGTGGTTCTCTATCTTAAGGGTAATGCTGCTAAATGTACGGCTCCCTGGTAAGACGACCTGGTGTAAGGGCCCGGGTTTCTCGAGGTCAGGAACGGTGATATCGATAGGGTGCAAACCCACGATGGCAACGTCACCAAGGTGGTACACGCCGATGGGACCATCGATTATCTCGACGCGAAAGCTGTCGGTGGAGACTACGACGCGATGCCACCGGGTACTTTCGCAGCCCGCAGTTCCTCGGGACTCTGATGGTGCGTTTCGGGACGGGGCGGCAACGGATGACCTTTGCTGATGAGATGACTTAGGCACAATGTCTAGCAAGCATATGCGCATACCTGGGATGGGTTTTACCTGCCAATACTCTGTTAGCCCTTCCATCTCCCTCTTCGAATATGTCAATACCTTACTTGCATGTCAAAAGCACCCTCGTCAACGCAGATCTCGGACCTTCGAAGAACATCAGCTGGGTGGCCACAATGTGGACGATGGGTAGCTCGATAGGCTTTCTTCTTGTCGGTAGACTCTCCGACCTGTATGGACGCAAGTGGATGGTCCTCGGAACCTCGATCCTTGGGCTCGTTGGCTGTGTCGTCGGCTCATGCGCCCAGACCGTCAAGACCCTCATCGCGGCCAATGTCTGCAATGGTCTTGCCGCAGCAGGGCAGTTGTCCTTTGGTATTGCAATGGGCGAGCTCGTGCCGAATAAGTGGACAGGACCTATCATCACCGTAATTTTTCTCTCTTCCCCCCCGTTCGCAGTCTTCGGTCCCGTGATTGCTCGATGCTTCTTCGACACCACAGTCTCCAAGTGGCGATGGAGCTACTACCTCGGAGACGCAGAAAGTCTGATGTGCGCTCGCCTTGAAACGTCTCGATAACAAGATGAAGCTAGCCAACGATATTCAAGAACTCGGACGAAGAAAATCTGTGAATTCGCCGCTGATACATACTTACGATCACAACGGAGCCGGTGACAAATTTCAGTTCGTTGGGTATGTACCTTAAGAAGTAACTTTGCAAGCGATAGCAATAGAATCCAGACCAGTCGACGTCTATTTCCAATCGCCGGGCAACGACAGCTGACCAAGACCAGATCCCGACCGGGTCTCTGAAGTGTGATGTTATTCAGTAAGATTTCCCAGGGGGGGGGGGGGGGGTCAAAACCAGACATGCAATTTATTACTCACCTTGCCGCACCAAAAGCCCAACAACCCCTGCCCGCAGAAGGGACCCGGCGGCTTCTTTGAGCTCCGATGGCGGGGGCATGGCGGGGGTCGGGAGCTCCCGACGTCGCTGCGCTCGCTTCCTCACTCTCCCCCAAAAATTATCGCAGCGGGCCAGGACGCGGGAGCGACATGCCACTTCTTTCGTCCTTGACTCACAATCGCCGCCATCCGGTTTCTTTCTCTTTTAATCAATCTCCCAGCGCCTCCCGCCCGGTCGATTTTTTTGCCAATTAATAATACCCCTTCAACAAACCGATACCCCTTCACAACGAGCACAATCCACAATGGGCGAATTCCCCATCAAGAAGTGCGGTACGTAGTCATTCATCCTCTTATCGCAATCAGCAAAAATTGCCCCTCCCCCGCCATTTCTCGTCTCTCTCTCCGTCACCGGAAACCTCAACACCAAACAAGGCGTGGGAGGGAGAAAAAAATAATAATAACCCCCAACCCCCCCGGGCGCATCATGAACTGACGAGAAAACAAAACGTGGCAGGTGTCCTCGGCTGCACCGGCTCCGTCGGCCAGCGGTTCATCCTCCTTCTCTCCCAGCACCCCTACCTCAAGCTCGTCGCCGTCGGCGCCTCGTCCCGCTCCGCAGGGAAGAAATACCGCGATGCGGTCCGCTGGAAGCAGGCGTCCCCCATAGGCCCCTTCGGCGACCTCGTCGTCCGCGAGTGCAAGGCCTCCGATTTCAAGGACTGCGACCTTGTCTTTTCCGGTCTGGACTCTGACGTAGCCGGCGACATTGGTTCGTTTCGATCCATATCCCCCCCCCCCTTCTTCCCCTTCAGGCGTCCGTTCATCATGCTGCGATGCGCGCCCACACACACACACACATCGAGAGTTTTAAGCATTCACGGAAAAGCTGACGATTCCCTCCTCCTCCTCCCCCAGAGATGGAGTTCCTCAAGGCCGAGCTCGCCGTCTTCTCCAACGCAAAGAACCACCGCCGCGACCCCCTCGTGCCCCTCGTCGTTCCCACCGTCAACCTGCCCCACCTCGACCTGATCCCGCACCAGCGCAGGCACCACGGCCTCGACAAGGGCTTCCTGGTCTGCAACTCCAACTGCGCCGTCATCGGCCTCGTCATCCCCTTCGCCGCCCTGCAGTCCGTCTTCGGCCCCGTCGACGCCGTCTCCGTCGTCACCATGCAGGCCGTCTCCGGCGCCGGCTACCCGGGCGTCTCCTCCATGGACATGATCGACAACGTCGTCCCCTTCATCTCGGGCGAGGAGGACAAGCTCGAGACCGAGGCCCAGAAGATCCTCGGCGCCATCACCCCGGACCTCGCCGCCTTCGAGGACCAGAAGGGCCTCAGGGTCAGCGCCGCCTGCAACCGCGTCCCCGTTCTCGACGGCCACACCGCCTGCGTCTCGCTGCGCTTCGCGCGCCGCCCCGCGCCGTCCGCCGACGAGGTCACCAAGGCCTTCCGCGGCTACGTCAGCGACGCCCAGCGCCTGGGCTGCCCTTCCGCCCCCGAGAACCCCATCGTCGTCTTCGACGAGCCGGACCGTCCCCAGCCGCGTCTGGACCGCGACCTCGGCCGCGGCTACACCGTCAGCGTCGGCCGTGTGAGGGAGGACGAGAGCGGCATCTTCGACATCAAGTTCGTCGCGCTCAGCCACAACACCGTCATCGGTGCGGCGGGGTCGTCCATCCTCAACGCCGAGGCTGCCGTGCTCAAGGGCTTCGCGTAGGCTTGACCCAAAAAAAAAAAAACAAGGACGGATTCTGGGTTAGACACAAATCTGGGTGTCGGTTTGCATGAGAAAGGGTGCATTTACGGAAAGTCACAAAAGCCATTGAGGGGAACTGGGACGGGGGGGTTTTTTTTTTTTTTCTTTTCTCTGGGAAGATGAAAACACACTTTTAAGCGGTCTTGAAATCAGGTGGACACATAAACCACCTGGACTTCTCTATACGTCAATGCTGATTTTCTATTTCTAAGCAGTTAGGCTCTATCTGAGGGTATCAGCAGGGGCCCGTGTATCTGCAGATGTATCCATGTACTGGGCGCCTTATTCAATGGCCACCAAATATGTGCATGATGCAGTGTGGCAGCAAGCAGAAGCCCACCCCTCCTCACATTAGTGCCATTACAAAATGTTGTTCTCTAAATAGAGGTTTCCATCCAACGCCTCATAATCCGTTCCTCATGCAACTTCGTAATGGCCAAATGGACCGTCTAAGCAATGCTATGCAGTGGTATGAAAGAAATGCCGTCAAGGCGTGCGGACGACCCATGTCGCTCGCTTGCTGGTTATGCTCAATGTATATGGCTGTGTCGCGCCGTGTTTTGCCCATTCGAACATCATTCTTCTTCAAGACTTTTGTTCCTTCTCTTCGATGGGTGAGACGTTCTCTTTCGTATCGAAAAACCTTTCTTCGTCCCTCTCGTGAATCGGAGAGATGCCGGCTTCGTCGACCTTCTTCTCATCACCGACCATGGCGCCCGGCGTCATGATGTGCTCCTCCGGGACCTCCTCCGGGATCTCCTCCGGAGGGGTCATGATGCGGCGCAGCTCGTTCGTTGACGCTGACCTCCCATGCAGTGGCTTGTTGTTAGAACGACCCAGGTCTGGTTGCGATTCGGAGTGGGAAATTCGTCGGAATGAACCACTTCTGCTGCGCTGCGCGAGTACCGAACCGGATCGTTCCATTTGGCTCGTCTGGTTATCCCACTCGGCAAAGTCGGCGGAACTCCACGAGGCGCGATGTGCTCTAGCACGACGCGGCAAACTGCCAATTGAGTGACGCGAGCTGGCACTATTGGCTCGGCTTCTGGTCCGCGTGCCTGGGGCAAACTGGACAACCGATGCGTTCGCAGGCCGGATGATGTCTCCGTCTTCGTCTTCGTCGTGCTCTTCGCCATGCTCTTCGTCCTCAATCTTGCGGGCTCGGCGGACGTTGTTGACGTTGAAATATGGCTGAGGAGGTTCCTGAGGTAACAAGGTAGGGTCGGGTTTAGGGGGCGGGGGCAAGTCGGCCGCCTTAGCCTCCACATGTTCGTAGTATTTGATGCGGATGCCGTCCAGCGCCTCAGGGAACTCCTCGCGGTTTCGGTTGAGAGACATCCATGACGAGATGACACCCAGCACGATCAAAACAAGAACTGCAACAACTAGAAAGCCCTGGACCACAATGATGATGATACCGAATACAGTTGAGAGGATGCGGCCTATGGCAAAGGCCGGCAAGAAGGCAATGGAGAACCCGGCAGTAGCAACTTTGGCGATGCCGAGCATCCAGATACCCAGGGAGTTGTTTCGTTGGCCCTCAAACGGATTCAGTCTGATGAACATGAGGAAGGCAACTATTTCGAATACGAAGAGCCCAAACACCTGGGCCAGGGGGCTCCTGGCTCCACCGCCGACAAAGCAGGCCCGAATGAATTGGTAGCTGAGCCAGCAGGTGAAGAACCACCATCTTGTCCGGCGGTAACGAGCAGCAAGCCAGCCGAAACGCTTAATGTAAGCTTCATCTTTGTGAACGGTCGTTCGATTGGGATCGTCGTCGACATAGCGAATTCTGAAGAAGGGCATCGACCCGTAGCGTTTAGCCGTCGTCTCCTTCTCCCCCAGGTTGCTCGCGCGGGTTGCTGCGACAGCTGGAACCGCCTTGAATAACTTTCCCTGCTCAAAAACGATCGTGTCGGAACCCATCTCGTACTTTCCGAGGCGAAGACGGAAGTAAGACGCGTATGCGACGATGCCGCCGATGCCAATGAGCAACAGAATGAAGATGATGGCAGCGATAGCCGTGGGGCCAGCCGGTGCCTTGATGTTGAATTGGAACATGGCCAGCGTCATCAGCGAGAAGAACGCAACAAAGAGGGTCCGGAGCGTGCCAGCGGCCAAGTATCCCGGAAGGTGATTGCGGAAGTACAGGAACCGATCCTCCTTGACAAGCTTTGCTTTGGCCAACCCATCCAAGATAAATTTGAAAAGGGTAATGGACAAAGCGACCAAACCAATGGCCACCAACCACCACACGAGACCCAGGGTGAAGGCATCCGCAGCAGGTATACCCAGAGCAGACAAATCTCCTCCAAAGCCTACCCACTTGCCGGGCGTGGGCATTCCAGGCCTTAATGGGGAGCCAGCCCAGTAGTACTCGTACGGGTTGCTCGTGTTGAGTTCTCTCGTGGCCCGCTGTACAAGATTTTGCAGAGATGCTGCCTCGATGTGGTTCTCCGAGAGGCTATCGATTGAGCGACCGTATATCTGCTGGACTAAACCGCCACCGGTGTTGATAACGGTTGATCCCGCACCTCCAACTTGACTAGCATTACCAGTCACTCCCGCAAATCCATCGATCGAGTTGACCATCTGCTTGCTGTAAATCATTCCTGCAGCCCATCCGAAGTTGCTCCACCAAGCAGGCAGGACGCTAGGCCAGTCGACGGACAAAGCTCCCGAAAAGAAGACCGTCTGGAAGGTTTCGAAGACAACCAGTACCGATAGTGAGTGAGCGTGGTGGGTCCTCATGTGAGGTATGCTGACACCGTAAGCCGCAGTCGCAAAGGAAGCCAGAATCGCGGCGAGAGTGAAAACGCCTAAAATCGAAGATATCGCTGCCGGGTGGTAAAAGCTGTTCCCGTTTCTCATGACGGCCTGGAAGCATCCAATCTGTGTCTCGCTCGAATTGGCAAATATCTGTATCCGAGCTGAACCTTCGAAGTCGGGGATATCGAGGGCAATGGAGGGGATGCCATCGATCTGAGCGGGAGTGAGTCTGAACTCTGCGAAGGCGGTGACGGGAACGCTAGCGTTGAGAGGGCACAGACTGGACAAAGTTAGCGGGTCGTCATGACAGCGCAAGGACCTAAACGCACCTCGCGATGTTGGCTTGGCAAGGGTTAAAGTTCATCTCGAATCTCGTCTCGCCATCTATGTCAAGTCAGCTCATCCTGCACTCCACGGGGGCGTTCGTCCCAAGTCAGCTTACAAGCTTCGACGTTCATGTGCACTAGAGACTATTTATTAGCGATTGTATCGAAGGCGTGGTTCGCTCAGCACCTACTCATCAGCGACTCGTTCCTGACGTTGGTAGTCCCATCCAGGTGGAATTGTACGGTCATGTTGTCGGCATAGTAAGCGGCGTCAAATTTGGTGATGTTGAATAGACTCTGTCCCCCAAGGCAATCGCCAAAATCGCCGGTGTACAGGGCTGGCCGCCGATTGACGGCGAGCTCTCGCGAAACGCCATTTTTGTCCTGTCCGGTGATGTAGATGGTCTCGGTGGCGGCTACAGTTGTTGCGAAGAATGTGAAGAGGGTAAAGCAGGTCGCGAAGACCGACCCTGAAGCCCCCAATCGGGCCATCCTGACCAATCGATACAGATAATGACAGGACGACCAGTGCGCACGCGGGGGCAAATATGCCCAAGAGGGAGCTCGTCGGCTTGGCGATGTGCGAGTCCTATCTGGCGATTGCAGAAACGATGTCTGGGTCGTATCGAACCGAGCTGAGGGCAGGCAAGGTGAATGACAGAGAGATGTTTCAAGCTGTCTGAAGCTGTGTTGCAGGGTCGAGACTCGAAGTCGTTCGGAGGAGGCGGAATATCGTGGACGGTGTTCCCGAGGAGACGGAAAAAGCGGGTTGTGGAGAGCTCTTGTCGTTTGGGGTCTCTCTCCGAGACAAAATGGAGCTGTTTTAGATGTTACTGGCCGGGGTGATCGGTACTTGTTACGTTTATCCGGCGATGACGAGCAATACTAGTGACGAGGCGGGTCTCAAGGGAATCGTATCGCGTTCTCGAGGATTCGGGTAGCTCTGGAGAAGTTTGGTGTGTATTTTGTTTGGCAGACGCGGTCGCAACGACGAGACGTGGCAACGGATCGTAAAAGAGGGTGCGTTGCATAGAGCGGGAGGCAGGTGCAAGATATTGAAGAGGTTGCAGGGATGGCCTGCGATGATCGAGAATATCCCCAAACCGGCGACAGAGCCGATGGCAAGTGTTGTGCAGGTGTGATTCAGCAGACAAAAAGACTCGCAAGGCAGCGTCAGCTGCAAAGGTGAATTGGACCGGAGGCAGCTCGGAACTGGAAGGATTCGCCCTTCAGCAGGTCAGGGTTCAGGTCAGTCTGGGGAAGAAGGACGAGAAGGGACAGTTTGATAGGGCATGTATGATGTACCTATCCTATGGGTAGACCGGAGAGCTCGTATTCTTAAGATGATTCTGCGGCGGCAATGCTCTCGGAGACCACTTGGGTGGAATGCCATGTCATGGGCCCTGTACTGGAAGCGTGGACACTGGACTGACAAGGGTCAGTTTTGGCCGTTTTCCCTCGCAGCACCACTTGCCCGAAACTGGTCGAAACCGGGATGCGAGCAGGGTTGGCCCTCCCAAAAGGGACAAGACGGATATTCCAGCAGGTAATGGAACTAGGTACCCTGGATCGGGATTGAGCACTGCTTGTTATCCAGGGCTACAAAGACGGAAATCCATTGGGAGCGAACAAACAAACATGCCTGACAGGCTTGGACAGCGGCAGTGGCAGCGGTAGCGGTAGCGGTAGCGGCATTGGCCAGCAGCAGTTGCGGCGCCGAAGTAAGAATCGCCCGGTGCTAGATTTACAAGTGTCGACCCACCTCACCACTTGATTCTGACGGGGCGGCCTGGCTAAGCTGGTCACCATGAGGCATGAGATACGAATCGGCAGCCTCCATTCAATAGGCAATTCCTGCTTCAGCCCAATCCCGCCGGTTGAGTCTGGAACCTAAGGTAGGTAGGTAACAGAACCGCATCATCAGGCGATGTGAGCCTGCGCATCGCTCTACCTACGGCAGTGTCGGGGCTACGCATTGCTGCTGCACAGTGCACTAAACAATTCGTGGCGCGGATGATAGATTTCCTACGATGCCCTGTGCAAAACACAAGCGGATCGGTCGGACCGCGACACGACCACGGCCTACTAACCTGCTGCTGACAGCTGCTGGCGTCAATTTGATGGTTGAGCCAGGTACGTGCCTTCCTCTTCCTGCCCCGTCACTCCTTTGTTGAAGTTCTTCTCAGTTGGCTGCTGGCCCGTACGCTGCCGCCATCGTGGCCGCACAGGTGCCAACGTGATCTTATCTTATCTTCCTCCTTCCCGCCCGTTGCCTCCCTCCTGCCAGAATCCAGTGGCCCTCATTGTCATGGATGTGTCTGTTTGGGCGAAATGTGGTTTTTGTCTCTTCTTTCTTGATTGGTTCATTTGCCTCACGAATGCCCTCACTGCACCCTCTTCTCAACATGAACTTGCTATCGAACCCATCAGCCAGGGAATCCGACACCGGCCGTGATGGTCTTCTCGACGTGAGCAACGATTGGACTGAAACCAGCCACCCGATGGCCGCGAGCCGTTCGTAAAACGCTCGTCGCCGCAAAGATCCCAACAACCTATGACTGGGCATGAGCTGTTGCTCTGTGTCTCCCAACTACTTCTAAGCGCTCTAATCCAGGCACGCCGGCTTTGGCATTACCAACCAGATGTCTTGGGGGCGTCAACTCGTCCAACAAGCTGACAACTTCGGACTCGCCCATTCTCCGCCGTTTCAACTTCCATTCAAGACAAAACCCCTCGCCCCCCCCCCCCCGGGTCCACCACGGCGGGAAGCCAGCATTCTCGTTCCATCCGAGGGCCCCATTCCCAACCACCCGGAAGCCTTCCACCGATGTCCAGCGTCCATTCCTGCCGTCTCCTCTCAGTCACAGTGCCTCACTACCAAGCCGGGATAGGCTATCATTATCATCACCTCGCTGCTGGCCGAGATGGAAACCTTGGCTCCATATCTTCGTGTCCATTTCCCGACCATATGTCTGCACCTTGACTCCGTTCCCTTCCGTTCCATGTTGTCATTGGTCACGCGGGACTTTAACTCGAGTTCTGGAAGTCTTTTTGACTCATTCTCTAGCCTGACCGCTGCTTGCCCTACTGCGGTACAGCCGCCACTTAGTCTAGCGCGGAAACGACTTATCCAGTGTGACTAACCGAGTCAGACAGATCACATCTCTCCAAGGCCATGTTCTGTGACGGAATCGACGAGTCTCCACGTCAGCGATTGCATTCGTAGACATCCAAAATCCCATTGGATGCCAAGACCCTGGCTTCGTTGCGGCTGCACTAGTTCGGCGTTGGTTTAAATGTCAACCATGCCAACGAATGTCTCCCAAAGACGGTTCCCAAGCATGACCTCACCACTTTTGGCAGCTTGAAGAAGTGTGCGTGTTCGCCGCTGTGGTAGGAGCCAGGTTCCCAGCTAGAAACATGCAGCGCGACGAGCCAAAGTTAGCACGATGCGGAAAAACACGTTGCAACAGCGACCGTCACGCAATGCTGCGTCTGGACTCTCCCATCCTGCAACGAGCTTGATTGTGCGTTGATCTTTTTTTTTATTTTTTTTTATTTTTTTTTTTTCAAATCGCCTCCATGCGTTTTGAGAAGTACCATAAGTCTATGCTCTGGCAATCACTACCCACCTAAGGTAGTCGAGGATTAAGATCTGAAGTCCCCAAGACGGGAAGTGTCCAACGCCATGCTCACGATCCACGGGTCGTCGTCGCAATTCGCAACGTTTCTCGACCGAATGCGTTTGAAACGTCCGAGGTATCTGAAAGATGACATGAAAGAGGTGTCAAGGTTGCAAAAGTTGGAATCGTCCGTTGAATGCTCGAACCCCGCGGAGGTCGCCCACGATTCTCCGTGCTGGAAGTCGGGTTCTAGTGCCATCCGCCACATTTGGATCTTTGTCTTCCGCGATACTGGTATCAGCGCCGCCGTATTTGAGGAGAAGCCGACTGCAGGGAAGGCCTTTCCCTTTGGTACACCTCATCCATCCTGACGAGAGGGAGAGCTTGTAAGCGCGATCGTTTCGGGCATTGAGTTTCGCATCACCCCTGGTCCTTAGCTTGCGAATATCGACTTAAACAAGTCTGGCGGCGGACTGGAGAGGCGTCTTGAGATACTCGTTCCGCGGGGGAAGTCTCAGCCCCCCATGATCGATGCCACCTCTGCGCAGCACACTCGGCAGCGGTGTTTGCCTTCTCGTTCCCGGTGTCAACACGTGCCCTGACCGTTTTGGAGAAGCGGTTCTACGACCTCGGGGACCCAAGGCTACTCGTCCCGCCCAGCAGCGTCGGTCCAGACTTGCGAATGGCGTCTACGTTTGCTCCGACGATGACAGGCCTGGGTGTCCTATTTAGAAGTAGTATTGTCTCGCATGAAGGGATTCTTTGTTTCAAGTAGCCGACTGAAGCGAAAGCCGGTTCTTCTGTCGTCCAGTCAACCGCAGACCCAAAGAAGAAAAGGCCCAGGCGAGTAGGTTTCCCGTCCCGATGAGGTCGAATGCACGAAAATTGCCAAATTGTGAGAATAGCAGAAACCGCGGTGCTGATTCCCATCAGCTGTTCCACCAGCCCACACTACCAACTACACCCTTTTCAAAATTCCATCTTGCGCATTCTCACATTAGGCGACCATGATGGAAGCAAATAAAATAGGGGAAAAAGTTTTGCGAACCCTCAGTCTCCGTAAGGATAACAATTTGCCCCTCTGCGCCGACAAAATTATTCCGACAAGGTAGTTTCCCGGCATCGCCGTTGTACCTCACGTCAGACATCGCCTTTTCCGCGTCTGACCCATCTCCGAGGCTGAAGGACCGGGGGGAAGGGGAAGATCAACGATCTTAGATATGCCGTGGATGGCTTGTTGACAAGGTTCGAGGTCATCTTCAGTCGCTTCCCGGGACTCGGGCTCTCGTATATCCTTCGGTGCGAGGTTGACTGTGCGGCGAGGGCGACGTTGGAGAGTTGAGGGTCCATTGGTCAATTTCTAGGGGCGATGGGAGGGATGAAGGTCGCCGTAGCTTGCTTTCACGCGAGGTCAATGTGCCAGAGGCACTTTCGACGTGTTCTTTCATGAGAAGACGCGTGCGTGAGGACGGAGGTCGACGGCATGCTGCGATCCTGTAAATAAACCGCAGCCTGCTACTGTCCCCTCCAAAAATAGATACCGGGAAGTATAAGCAGCAGTCTCCCGTACGAGGACCATCAAAGGAAGACGACCGACAAGACGAACAAGATCCATATGGGCTATCAAAACAGTACGCGCGTGTTGTCCTTTCTAGAGTGCGGGATCAGCTCCGGTATCTTCGTGTATGCTTAAGTTAGGACAAGACTATACCGATGAGGCTTGCCACAGAAGCAAATTCCAAAGTCTCGTGGACAGAATCAGTGTCAAGAGAGATCAAAGGGTCGGCTGTAGCAAGCCACCTGATAGCACAGTTATAGCACAGGAAGACTGCGCCAACCAGGCTCACAACTTGAACAGCACCCCCAAGTCCTATCCTATTACGGTAGCGGCATTGACGAAAGTACTGCTCCATTGCGTTGACGGGGATATGGGTGACCGAGGTCTCCAGTAATTTACTACTCGGAAAACGTTCCTCGTAGTGCTGTATGTGAGCTGCTTTGGAGGACACACCGACTTCGGCCAGCATATTATTCGGCGAAGGAGCTCCCATTCTTTGAAAGATACAGGATTGGTACCATTGCCATGTCATGGAACACAATATCAGTCCGTTTCGTTGCATGCTGGTGAAAAGCGCCACTGCCGGAGGCTCCGGATAAGGCATCGTGTCACTTGCAGTTTCGAGGCTCTGAGGGCCGGTCTTCTTTTGATCGGTCCTAGTAACTATGGCTACAATGATCCGATGTAGTCAACCTAAGGCGATCTTCTCGACAAAAGAGAGTCAACAGACTCGCGAGTTGCTGGCAGCAGGAGGTGTTATGGTCTGAGCCATGATGGAAGTTCGTCTTTGAGCTTTTAGTTGAATGAGTAGTTCTACTTATTCCTGAGTCGTTCCGGGGTAATCAAAAGTAATCTGCGACTTCGTGGTGTGATTTAATCCTTATTAGGTACCCAGTGTCTCCCAAACACTCCCTTTTCACCTGCTTGCATTATTTAAGCTTTTGTTGAGACATAACGATACAACGGACATCCCATTATGACCGCCGAGTACTGTCGCCCGAGTTTTGTTTGATCAAAATTCGTTCACTCACAGCTGTAGGTTTGGAGTGTCCCAAGCGTTTCTTGTTCCTGGGAGTTTCACGTTGTGAAAATATGATTGCGTCGCCCCTTGGCATTGCAATTTGGCCGACCACACGACATCTGCGTCATCTGGTATGGGGCCTTGGAAAGGGTTTGCTTTGAGCCAGTCTTTTGCCGTTTACTCCCCCGCATGTCTGTCGTCGAACTCGTCTAAAGCCTGGCTCAAGTCTATGCTGTGTTAGTACTTCAGTGCTGCAAGTTAGCAGGCACCAAAAAATCCAACCTTTCAGCAGCATTCCACGTGACGGCCGGAGACTGAACCGGGAGATGAAGTCGTTGATCAGAATGAGGTGGCCCGGAATCGGAGCTGCTTTGGGCTGGACGTTAGGCCCAGAAATAAATGTCTGGCGGCGGTCTCTCGTCTTTATGGGTGGTGAACATGAAGGGCATTCTGTTTCCAAAGGTGACCAAGTTCTTCTTCTCAACCTCGCCCGTCCAACTATCCAAGATCGCATATCACTTGATAGTTCGAAGGAACAAAACTGCCCAACGACCTCATTCTGGTCCACGAGCGTTCGAACTACTACTCCACTCAGCCAGCAATAGTAATGAATGTAGACGGTAGGCTCTGCGCCTCCAGGTTCCGTGTGAATCACAGGCTCAATCCTCCATACTTGACCTCATTGCCAATATTTCACGGTTCTTCGAGGCGAATAACAAACTATTCACCAGGAGCCACTGGCTTGAGGCGTACCCAAAGGCTACTGAAACCTGAGCCGTTGACCTTCCGTGGGTTGGAACCGTGTAGCGGCCCATGTCGATAGATGGATGTGGTGTTTGGGTAACTGCGCATTCCCGCAAGTCCGATTCAATGAGCTGTTCAGGGATCTTCAGACTAAAGTTGGCCAGACTTGGGTTCGATGCCTGATACAGGCTTCTCCGATTGCCAAGCAGCGTTCCGAGTCAAGAGATCATGAAGCGGTCAGTTGAGCACGATGAGATCGAGCCCGTGAACCGACTGGAAACTTTGCGGCTCCTCGTGACTTTCTATGTTGAAATGCCTTTTCGCAAGCATTCTTACTCAAAGGGGGTACTGCAATTGAACGCGCCCAAGCTTACAGCTGAACAACGTGATTTACTAGTTCAAGGGGAAGGGGGACAGCAGATATGTTGCGTTCCAATTGATGTTACCTTGAGTTGCAAATTTGGCCGTTCTGTAGGGGCTTTCTTGGCAAACTGCTAGCCCAGCAATGCCTCAAAGAATAGGAGAGGGGGACAGGAAAGGGCATAAGGAAGGGATCGACCGCCATACCCTCCACCGGGAGCTCGGGCTCCCGGATCTAATAGGCATACTATCTAGTGCTCTTTGCGTTTTTTTTTTTGGTTTTTTTAACTGCTTTGCAGAGCGTCAGCCCGCTACGTGTTTAGCCTGCTAGTAGAAGCACAGAGTGGCTTGTCTATGGGTGAGCAACTGCTCCAATAGAGTCTGCTTGGGTTTTAAGGGAAGGGCGTTATTAGCGGCATATCACTCAACACAACGCCGGTGGTGAATGTCCTGGCGAACTCACAGTTGCACCAAGGTCGGACAGCCTGCCTGGGACCGTAACGATGGTTGGCCATTACGTATGATTTCTGTGAGACTGACATGGAGTTGTGACCGCTGAGGAGGCTGTCGTTGTGCGGTTTTTGGTGAACCTTTGGTGAAACTGGGCTAACGAGCTGCTAGCGGCCTTGAGGCTGAGCTAGCAGTTTCATGTACGACCTGGTGTGGTGGTAAAGTGTGAACGATGCGTTATTAGCGAGGCTTCTTCTTTTTCTCTCATGATATGAGTCCCTGAATTAAAGGCGCTCTTAGCTGTGTTGAAACCCTTGGCTGTGGTTGACGGTCGGCTTCGTCGCGAAAAGGGGCGTGACAAGAACGTGAGACACTGCCAGATAAGCTGGACCTGCGATGTCGCCAAGGAGGCTGAATGGTTGTCTGATCCAACGCTAGTTAGACTACATCCTATCAAATTGACCCGTTGGTTGCCTGCCAAAATGTGCCCACTCGATGGTGTTGTTCGAAATGAGACATGGGAAATTCGACAGCAGATACCAAGAGTGGCTGGGACGTTGATCCCTTCGTAGGGCTGTAGCATAGATAGGTCCGGGGAGATCGCCGCAAATGGCCACAATGTTGACTTTCAATGGCACGACTGAACAGGAGTGTCATGCGTCCAGTTGGATCAAGAAGTGCCCGGGGCGAAGGATCGTTGCGCCGAAAGTCGCCTGCCTGCGGAGAGATACATGCAAATATTGACGGATCCAGTGAGCATTTCGGGTTTGAGATGCAGCCTCTTTGGCATGGGGTCGCAGGGATGTCAAGGCAGATCTCGAACTCTGTCATCTGTCATCGCAGCCACTCGCGTGCAGGCAGGTATGCTACAGTAGTACAGATAGAGTTGACTGGCATCCGACGACACAGGGTTACATGACTTACTTGTCTGTGGACGACGGGTAACATGCGGCGGTCTTAGCGAGCAGGGTCTGGGCCGTGGGATGAAGTACGTAAATGTCGTCTCTCAATCGATATTGAACGAGTAGGAGAGGGGGAGGGAATGAAACAGCATCCTTCGGAGTTCTGATCATTTCGTCACACACTAAAGTATCGCAGTGTGGATACATAGCACCGACCAACCTCACCTTTGAAATGGATAATCCCTGCAACTTGACGTGCACGCAGAGGAAGCCGTGAGGCTGTGGGTCGAAGATGGCCTTGTCATTGCCCTGAATCTTTCAGCTGGCCACAATTAGCAGTTGCATTACGCTTCAACGATCGCGCCCTTCGCGCAGGTGCGCAGCTCTGGGTTGGACTAGTTGACATTGTGATAGCGCCCGAAGGCACCGAGATCAGAGGCGAAGCGAGCAATAGGGCGGAAAATGGATATAGCAATAGGCAGCAGGCTCACTCATCGATGCCCCATTCCGCTGATGGGTCGGGATGGATCCGCACGGGAAAAGATGCATAATTTCGTCAGCTGCGAACCCCGAAAACCCCAGAGAGCAGGAATTGTTCCCTGTTTGGACGTCGTGGTGCCAGATCGGCGAAATGGGGCGGGTATCAGTGGCTCGAGTTGGGAAATTCGGCATCTTTTACCCCACCATTGGACCCAGAATCTGCATTCCTGCGCCTCCAGTGTTCAGCCCGGAGGATTCTGTCCACTATTGATTTTCAATACAGACAGGAGACAGCTGGGGTCACGAGTTGGAGCGACCGCTTATGTGAAAGTGCTGGTGGGCGGCGAAAGTTCCAACGCAGGCCGATGCCAAGGCCAGGTTCGCACCGTAGCAAAGCCCAATGGCGGCAGGCTGATTGAGGATTTACTTCGTTTCTTCTGAGCGTCATCAACTAGGCGCTGGGCTTCGGTGAGTGCGCTAGTCAGAGACAGCGCACTTGGCCGGGCGACGGATCAAGCCTCCGACTCGCGGCGATAAGTTGAATGGACCTTTGGCGCGACATGACATAACAATCTCTTATTTTCCGCGTAGAATCCGAAGCCCAACTGCTTTTCGCCACTAAAAGACTGGTTAAGTACGTCAAAATCTCAAGCGGCCGAGGCGGAAGGTCGGAGAGTAGGCTTTGCTGCCATGGCCGTTGCATCCTTTTCGAGACAAGATGCCAAGGCTCGTTCGAAATCTCACCAGCATGGGGGCCAGCAGGTAGAGATGAGTTGACGGCGTGGACGGGCTCCTCCATGGCCCGCAATCGTGCGCAGACGGCTAGACGCTTTGTTCGGCAGCGAGACAACGAACACTCCTAGCCAGCAGCCAGCTTGAGTCGCATTCGCGTGAGGTCTGGGATGAAGGGCGACAGTCGTCGCAATGCGCTTGCTGCGTCGTCCAGTCAGGTTGAGTCAGGGCGAGTTGGGTATGGCCGGTCGCGCAGGAGACCCAATGAAAGGGGACCTTGGCCGCCTTGGTAGTCTGATGAAGCGTCAACGACAGCGACTCAAGGTTGTGCAGTGCATCGAGGCCCCGTCACCGCTGTTGGCTCTCGAGGCTCACTTCACTCAAGCTGACGCAAGCAGAGGTCGCTGGCGGTGCCGAATGGCCGCTCGCTGCCTGAGACTTGGGAGGCTGTGCACGGCTGGTCGGTCCCGGCGCCACGTCTGGTCTTGTGTGCTCAGTGCTGGCGGGAGTTTCCAATCTCGGGCGCTTCGATCCTTCTGCTTCGTGGAGGACGTTGGAGGCGTGTTTTGGCAGGACTTGTGAAATTTTGTGCTTTCGAAGGACGAGTGGCGGAAGTATCGTCGGTGGCGCAGGAGATTGAATTAGTGTCAGCAGTCAGCAGAAGACAGTGTCGAGAGAACAAGCTGCTGACAATTCTGCAAATGTCTCGAGCAGCGTTTGTGTCTTGCAATGGCAGCTCTGGAAAGTAGGCGTGATTTAGCGTCTCGTCAAAATGGGAAAGTTGCCCAGCCTTGGTGTTCACTGTTTGCTGAATGCTGAGCGAGACCAACGCACCGAGGTGTCACTCCGTTTCTCTGACAAGAAAAGCAGGTCTCCGTAATTCCTGGGGCGCGAGCCAATTGAGTCACAGATTGGGGGCCGTGGCTGCCTTTCGCTGCATGGACGATGCCCGCTGAGACAGCAAGAAGGTTGGATGAGCTCAGCCGGAGGAAAGCTAGGTGGTGCCTGCCTGCGTTGCTGCACAGCGCCATTCTGCCCCATGCCGGGTCCGGATACGTACCTGCCCCTGCCATGGATTCCCCATATCAAATCAATCGAATGAGGTCACTCGTATTTTCCCATCCCCTTTCCCTTCCATTTTAGCGATGCAAGTCAGCAAGTGAGCTCCAGCCCGCACAGCGTCTGCACTAAGGTAGGTAGACAAACACTCTCCGTTCAAGCGCTTTTCGTGTTTTCGTGGCCCGGCCCTCAAGCCTGTTGGGTAATTCCCATCAGATGATCAGGTAGTATACTTTTATTAGGTAATCAGGTACGTCGGGCATAAGAGTGCGGTCCGAAGGATGAGGTTAGGTAGGTAGCTAAGGTAGGTAGGTTGGTGGACACCTCGCGTTGGGATACATTACCTGAGTCCACTCCGCCAAGGCTGCACTGCGCTTTGCTTCTTAAGAGCGTTGCGATCCCGCTCATTTCCTGTGCTCCTGCCGTCAGCCTCTTGTTTGCCGCCAACAGAAGTAGGGAGCCGACGTGCCGTCACTGCAGTCAGTCGCAAATCAACATACAACAGACGTTGGCATCCGATATCCATATCCAAACCTAGCATCCAACCAAACTCGACGACAACATACATAGCCGACATCGATATTTGAAATCATGGTCGCCCGTTCGCTGTCTCTCGCTGCCTTTGCGGCCAGCGCATCCGCTCTTTCGGTCTCCCGCGACGAAACCGCCAAACCACCCGGCGTCGTCTCCTTGCCCGTGTACCAAGATATCCGTTTGCATCCTCTCGAGAAGCTCAGGAGAAGACAAGTCTCGGACACGGATGTCCCAGTTATTAATGTTACCTCGACGACATACCTGATCGAACGTAGGTTCCATTAATTCCTAACATGCTCTCGAAATATCACTAACACGCCACCTCGATCAGTCGACATTGGGACTCCCGGTCAAGATACTAAAGTCGCGCTCGACACCGGGTCTTCAGAGTTATGGGTGAACCCTAATTGCCAGAAGGCCGGCAGCACCCAGCAGGCCCAATCCTGCCGCGCGAATGGACAGTATGACCCCGATAATTCGAGGACATCGGAGGCCCACGAGCAGACCGGCCGTATCAAGTATGGCAAGGGAGAAGTAGTACTGCAATACGTATCCGATAACATCACCCTCCTGGGCAGCGGTACGTGTCCATTATATGTACCACGAGAACTATTGCTGATCCGATTCGCAGACATCGACCTGGCTCAGGTTATCTTCGGCTATGCGACAGACAGTGTCGACCTGAACAGGGGTATTATGGGTCTCAGCTTTGGAGAGAATAAGAACAACACTGGTTACCCAACCGTGATCGAAGAGATGAAGGCACAGAAGGTCATTGAGTCCCTAACCATGGGTATTTCTCTTGGAACCAAGGATGAGCCCACAGGCAGCGGTCTCATTTCCTTTGGTGGCGTCGATACCAAGAAGTTCAGCGGCAACCTGCATTCTGCCCCGGTCCTTGGACCTCAAAACGGCGAGAATCTGTGGAGATACTGGGTGCAACTCGACTCCATCGGCATGAGCCAGTCCGGTAGCAGCTCGACGATATTTTCCGGCTCACAGTTCCCCGTTTTCTTCGACACGGGTGCCACACTTAGCTACTTCCCCTCTGCTGTCGTTGATTCGATCGGAAAACAACTTGGCGGCCGCATAGACTCGTCCGTCAACATGTACGTTGTTCCTTGCAAACAAGAGGGAACCATCGACTTTAAGTTCGGCGATTACACAATGAGGGTGCCTTTGTCGGAGTTTATCTGGGAGGTAGCTGACAACGCCTGTGTTCTTGGCGCCGACAAGGCAAGTGATGGTTCATACCTCTTGGGAGATTCTTTCCTCCGCTCCACATATGTCGTCTTCGATCAAGAGACGCCGGCTCTTCACTTTGCGCCCTACGTCAACTGCGGCACAAATTTGCAAAAGATACCCCTTGGCAACAACGCTGCAGCCAAGTTCACCGGTGAATGCCAGGCTGGCTCCAGCAACAGCGGTAGTGGCAACGATCAGAATGCCGCCGGCCGGGTTTCCACCATCAGTTTCTGGCCTGTGGTTGGGGCACTGATGGCTGTGCAGGTATTTATGTCCTTCCTTTGAGCGCGTAAGGCAATATAATTTCACGGCAATATAATTTCACGGCTGGTCTTGCATGAGTTTGGAGTTGGGGTTGGTTTCACAATGTCTACATTGGCAATAGACACGACGCATTGGGCCTTTTGTACGTGACGGAATTGTTTATACCCTACTTCCCCTGTCCCGGGGCTACATAGCTATTGTTTTAATGCAAAACGAATTGTTTGGCTACATTGGAATGCATTTTCGCAGAAAGTGGTGATGTAGAACAATCAAGATGATGAGACGCAAGCACGCGAAGACCATGTCTAGATCTATTTCAGCCATCATTCGTACATTAGTTTGCTGACTTTGCTATAGGCACAAGCGACATTTTTGTCGTCTCGCAGTTGAACTCTGTCAGGACCCCACTGGTTCGTCCGGACTTGTGAGGAAGGCGCGGGATGTCCAGCTTGCATCCCTGCTGCATGCCCGTGCCTTCCGTATCTGGACATTACGAGAAGCCTCTTTCCTCCAATTCGTCTTGCCATATATTAACCCCAACACAGAGAGGCAGTGTCAAACGTCTGCTCAATGACCTCCGGACATCAAACTCGCTTGCCAACATCACACTCCAACCCCTCCAACCTCATTCTGCCAAAACTCCTTTGCAAAAAGTATCTTTTATCTTCTACCGACGCTTGTATTCCTCCTCGCCTGCATACTTCCTCATTAATGACTATGCGTTCTCCTATAATCGCCTCAGCCGTGCTGGCCATGGCTCCCAGCCTCATTGCGGCCTCGGGAGCTCTGGGTTTCGCTCTTGGTGCGAAGCTGCCAGACGGCCAATGCAAGTATCAGGCAGACTACGAACAAGACTTCCGAGCCATCCGTCAGGCCTCCGGAAGCAATATTGTGCGTATCTACGCTGCCGACCAATGCAATACGGCCCAGCAGATCTTACCGGCCGCGAAAAATGAAAACTTTCATGTCATCCTTGGCGTGTGGTAAGTCTCCCCAGTCATTTGTCTGGGTCACGGCAGTGTCACACTCGTCAAAGTCAAAACTGGAAACCGGCAGCGGCTGACTTGGAGACCAGGCCCGATACGGAGGAGTCCTATGCCGCCGACAAAGCTGCAATCCTCCGGTACACACCCGGCTTCGAGAACCAAGTCTACGCCGTCACTGTCGGCTCCGAAACCATGTACCGCGGCAATTTCACCGGCTCCGAGTTGGCCGAGAAGATCAAGGACTTGAAGAGATCTGTGCCGCATCTCCTTGTTGGCACGGCCGACAGTTGGAACAAATACCAGGACGGCACCGCTGATGCTGTAATCAAGCACGCCGACATCCTTCTCACCAATGCCTTCTCGTACTGGCAGGGACAAACTCGCGACAACGCCACCCTGTCCTTTTTTGATTCCACCATGCAAGCTTTCGGTCGTATCCAGAGCATCAGCGGGTCACTCGAAAGACCTGAGCTCTAGGTTGGCGAGACAGGTACGCTGGCTCTTACGATTCCTCTCCCCCGACCATCCTCGTTATGACATTCCCCTCGTAGACCATGTATTAGCCTGATTGTCGGTGAATGTGGCTAACCAAAGTATCCGAGCGCAGGCTGGCCCAGCGAAGGTGCAAAATATCAGAAAGCCGAACCGGGAAATGACAACGCTCCGCTCTTTTACAGAGATGGTGTGTGCGGTTTGGTCCGCTGGGGATTCAATGTCTTCTTCTTCGAGGCATTTGATGAGCCCTGGAAGCCACATGCAATTGGCGAGGACGGCAGCGAGGCGCCCGAGGTCCACTGGGGCGGGATGAAAGCCGATCGCAGCGCCAAGTATCCTCTCAAGTGCTGAGATCAGAGCCAGACAGGCCCGAATTGAGCATCTGCCAGACTTCGAGAAGCTCTTGTGCCTGGAGCATTCTATTCATATGGCATGGGCGGTGTTCAGTCCGTTGGAGCGACTAATGACGTCGAAGTGGTAGACACGTTACGATACCCTAAGGAAATATTCTGTCTTTTACACTTTGATGCCTCTTTGGGAAGTCGGTGGAGTGATCAGCAGACTGTCCAACGAAAGACGCACGATTGGAACTGACGAGTCGAAAATTCCAGCATCTGACGCGTCGTCCAATCTTGTGGTCGTCTCGAAGGCGAACCAGGATGCCATGACCGCGTCCAGGCACTCGAAGCCAAGCTTTTGCAGTGCATGTGCGCGCGTGCTATTCCTAGAGAATAATTTCGTCTGCCTATTCTCCGCGCCCGTCAAAAAAAGGTGTTGGTCCCGTTGGAGTAGGAGAGCGGTACGTCTAGTGGCTGACGAGGTTAAGGTTATGGGTTAGAGTGTGTGCGGCTCGCTGTGTTACAGAAGATTCACCCCATAGCCGCGAGTGGGGTAGTCCCGCCCGGGAAGACCTCTTCCCACGCACCCCTGGCCGGCCCCCCCCTCCTCACCTTCCTCAGACACGTCGAGCATCACATTCAAAACACGCTCTTACCAAAAGAACATAGCCACGGGACTTGTGGGCTTATTTGATGGGCTGTGTGGTTGACAGTCTGACGTAAGTATCACCGTGAGCGAAGCCACAGGAGCATATGGTCATGTTCATTTTCCATCTCATTATTGGAATATGAATAGCTAAGTCTAATATATGGTAAAAAAGTGGGAAATGAGAAGAAGAATGTGGTAAGTGATGGGAAATGCCAAGTCCCCGCAGCTGCTCTCGCGTCGTCGCTCATCCCGCCGTATACGACGTTCGGACATCCGGTGCGGCGGGTGATGATGAGGTGCGGCGGAGAGAGGCGGCAGGGGAGTCTTGGATGCACATTAGATTCTCATAGCTGGCCGGGATTATGACCATTGTAAAACCGCTCAAAAGGTGTATTCCCCCAGACGTTGAGAAATGCCCGTCGAGTAAAAATAACCGCTTATGATGTTTGATGCTGATGCTGATGTCGTGAACCCGTCACGGAAGTAGGGAAAAAAGCCGCTTAATCGTTCGCTGTACATGATGGTGGTCTTCTCATCCGCTGGGCCGGGCAGCGCCCCTCCGGCATACGATGAACGGATCGGGACGGTTCATCGAAAATCGTCGCGCCTTTGTGTGATTTGGCGTGGGAAGTGTGAGAACTTCATGGCAATGACGAGCTCCGGCCTGTCTCTTTTTTTCCGTTCATCGCTTGTCGCGATTTTGCGTGTTTGATGATGGCTCATCAACTTCGCAACGGTCTGGAGTTCTGATCAGTCACGAGTAAATTTGACGAGGACTCGAGACTTACGCGCAACCCTGAGGCGTGACAACGCCGAAGAAGCAGTCGCCCGGGGTGGGAGCTATCACCTGGTTCTGCTTGACGGGTGTGATGACGACGCCGGCGGAGACCATGGACGCGCACAGCGTCGACAGGAGAGCGAGTGAGATCTTCATTATGATTCTTTTGGTTTTGGCGGCCGCGGTGGTGGTGGGGAACGTTGAGGGGGCGAAAAGGTAGGCAGCTCAAGATAGCTGCCCTTTGGGTTCGGGTCGCTGGAGCACTGCTCTCGAGGATTTCCCTTAGATTTTCCCCTCTCTTTCTGGTCGAGATTCACCTCTTCCTAATGGGTCTTTCCTTCTTGAAGTGATTGTAAATTATCGCCGCGTCGTCGTCGTCGAACTAGCGACGAGGTCGATGTTGCGTTGGGAGAGGGAGTGGGAGGTGAAGGCGTCGGAAACTTAAGTGTGTGTACACGGCAGATGCGAATATGTATGGAGAACAAGAATCAGGCCAGCTGGAAAAGGAAGCACGGGGCGAGTGCTTCTGGCAAAAGAGGGTTTGGGTGTGACCGTTGGCTGCAGGTCGGACTAGGACTGGTTGGCACTACTTTCCCGTCGTGTTGAAGGAATACGAAAGAGTAGCGGCGATTAGAGTTTCTAGTCGGGATGCAGGAAGGCAGAGGTGGGAGCAAAGAAGACGACCAACAGCCGAAGCTGGACGGGTGTGGGATGTTGGTGTGTTAAGAGAGAGCGAGCCGAAGACGGTGTGGCGGTTCTTGCAGATCGGGTTGTCTTGCGTCCTTGGCGTGCGTGCGGTAACCGTGCGCGTGCGCTTTACTGCGCCGAGACTCGTGGTTTGAATGGTGGTGAGACGAGGTGAGGCAAAGCCGACCTAAGTTGGCGTGAGGTTCTAGACGTGTACGTGTATACGTGGGGTGGGAGGGAAGGGGAGAGAGAGGAGGAAGGAATAAGGGAAATCGGACGATGATGGGACGTGACGAAACCCGGCTCGACAGGGGGGTAGGCCGTCACGGTACTGTGTGGGGGAAGGAGGGAGGGGATGGCTGGGCTGGGCTGGCGGGAGGGAGACGGTCTGGTTGGATGGATTGGCTCAGGCTTCAGCTGGCTCAGGTACGAAGGGGGGATCGAATTTTTGACTACGCCGGCTATCGATGCCAAGCATTTGGGGACAAGGGGAGCCGTGAGGGTGGCCCAAAGGGGATGGGAGGACCGAGATGAGCTGGTGGAGTTTCAGGGTTGAAACCCATTTGCTTGGCGGTGGGATACGGTGAGAGTGAGAGAGAAAGCAGGCGATGATAGCCTCTGTTTCTCTCTTGCTGGTCTGGTCATTTCTCAGTCATGCGGTGAGATGAGGGCAATATCTTGGCCCGTACGATGGAGACTATCACGAGGTCCCCGATGAAGAGTGCCGAGTTGTGCAGCTTTAGCGTGGGCGCCAAACCCTCGGAGAAGAAGAAGAAGAAGAAGAAAAAGACCAAAGATCCTAGTGCCTGATGAGAGGTACAGAAAGAGAGAAAGACATACACACACACCAACCGACAGATCGTCAGGCCCAAGGGATTAAGGTTGTGTGGACGGTACGTAGTGTACGTAGCGATTGGACACCGGCGGCTGCATGGCAGTTTGAGAAATAGAAAAAACCAGCCAATGGTGGCCTTCAGTCAAGACGAAAGGGAAAGGGCACTCCAGATGTTCTGGAAAGAGGGCAAGCAAAATCGGCAGAGGCGAGCCAATCCAGACTCCAGGAGATACACGAACAGTGGGGATGGGGCGGCAACTTGGTGTGCGTGAACCCCTGAGTTTTTCCTGGTGGTTTGATTGGATGAAATCCATGCGAGAGGACATGCGACTGCGACAAGCCCGGATTTCAGACCCACGCCGTCGCCACGACCTACGGATTTCCCGGGCTGGTGGGTCGATGGTGGTCTAGCTGTTTGCTAGGATTCGAATGTCAACGAGAGTAAGAAAGAAGCTCGCTCAGCCTCCTCCCTCGTCCCAGATCTGGGCTCGTGGGTGGCTCACCATGCCAATCGGGGTAGGGATGGTGGCTCTTTTTTTTTTTTTTTTTCAACGCGAGAGACAGCTGAGCAACTGAAAAAAAAAAAAAAAAAAAAAAAAAAAGGCCGCTGCAGGGACCGACGGCAAGCCAATGTATGCTTATTATCCGTACACTAGCAAGGGAGGGGAAGGGGGCAGGAAAGTAAATTGTTAGTGCACATAAGAAACGGCCACACGTCAGACAGCCAGATAAACTCTACACTCTACGCACCAGACGACAAGGCAAAACCCGGCAGCCGAGTCCCGAACGCACATGGCGCAGTGATGGCGTGCCTGGTTGAGACAGGGGCTCCGCTGTTGAACTTGTCACTGGACAAAACCTTGGGATTCGTAACTTGTTGGAATGGGCGTCGGCTGTCCACACTACTGAAGTAATCCAGCGTGACAGAATCCGAAATCGCCCCACACCTTCACCCCTGGTTTCTTCAAATCCCACTGCATTAACGTTCATCAGTCCACTTTCACCCCATCAACGATTCATCAACGTGATCCCTGGCAGTGATCTGGAAGATTACCTCGGGGGCCGTAAAGGAAAGGGCGAAGACTGTGCTTTGGTCGTTCGTGGATCACACCGGGCTGGGCGTGCGCTGGACTTTAGACTGCTTGACTGGCTGGGCAAAACCTGGGCATTTCATATCCTGTATCGCTGATGACGAGGATCCGAGGGGGGGGGGCGGTTCTCGGCGATGCGTACTCTACGTGGTGAGGGAAAGTGCATACGCGTGGCTGACATGTCTCGACGACGAGAGGATCTTCGTGATCCCAGCGGTTGACGGGTGGTTTGCCATCATGCTGTCGGCAGCACACACATACTGCGGTACACATCTCATCAACCCACGGCTGTTGAACCCTCGTCTCTGCCACGGCGACCCCTCGTTTACAGACATGTTTCTGCTTTCCGCTCGCTCACGCAAGAAGATACTGTTACCATGCCCGTCTCCGAATTTCCCTCCTTGTTCCCTGCGAGTCGTCACTTCCATAACCCAATCGGTTCGCTGACAGAAGACGACGCGACATTTGCCGGCAGGAAATTGCTGGGCCATACCCTGAGCAGCCAGGAACCGTGAAGTCTGTTCATGCCGCGTGCCTTGCGGCATGAAGGCCGCCCATCGAAGGCGCTCCGCTTTCCTGATGCGGTAATGAGATGGAAGACGTGCACGAGCCAGGACGGGGTGTTCTCCGCTTCTTCTGGGGCTCTGCCGTTCCGTTCCGGGGGATAGGAGGTGGGGGGGGGGAGGGGGGCGGGCCGGGTTCCCCTCTGTCGCATGTCACTCGACCACGTCGTCGGTGTTTCGTGTCGGTGTTTGCGCGGATCTCGTCGCGCCTGATCTTTGATACGCCTCGGGAGAAACGTGGGGTTCCTTCCGTCAGGATTCTCGTGCTGGATGGACTACAGTCCAGACTCATCATCAGTATCCGTGGACCGCGGAAACAACGGCTTCCTTCTCCGTTCTTGTCCCCTTATGATTCATTGGGATTGCTGACTGGAGGTACGGGTGTAGTGCCGGTTTGAGCAAGACATGTCTCGGTGCAGAGCTGCCGTCGAAGCGCTCCGCCGTATTCGTCAGGGCGACGTGACACGGACTCACGTAAGACATTCAGTGATTATGAAGAAGGAAAGCCGGAGGAAATGCGACCGTGTCATCGGTCACGTACGCGCCCTACGGCCCGGGAGCCGTTGGACTGGTCATAGCCCGGTTCGCAACTCGTCATTTGAGTTTCTCTTCCGAGTCTGAGCCGACGTCTTACACGTGCGCGCTCGACTCCAGACTGGAATGCTAGGCGACCAGTGAAATGAATTCCCTGTAAGCTTCTAGAAGTGTTACGTGCCAGCCTGTTTTGGTGTGACATTTTCCGCCGCACAATAGGGTTAATTATCGAAGCCTCCTGATAAATACGTGCTTAGCGTCTACCAGAGCTTACCTGGATCGTAAATCTGCAGAGTATGGGATGAATGCTTCTCTCTTTAACTTCTGTCTTGAATTTACTCGACAGGGGCTCTTGTCAAACCATGCATGCGTCCAGCGTACGGAAGAGTCGTTTCATGGTGTCTTTGGGATCCAAGATAGCAACAGCAACGGAGGTCGCTTTCCTCATCACAACAAGAGATCGGGGACTACGATTGACTTTCAGATGATGCCTGGGCGGGAACTTATTGCACGTACTATGGATGACCGGCGGTGGATCGCACATGAGCAGTTCCGATGGACCCAGCAGCGCTTTCCACACAGTCGTTTCCCCCCAAGTTGAACTGAACAGCTCTAGCAGCGGAGCTAGGTCGATTTGTATTGTCCTTGGTTCCGCAACTCGACAGAGTAGATGGGTGGATATTGACAATATCAATCGAGTCGCATCCATTCTGGCCTTGCGTATGAGGCACCCGGGGGCAGCAGTGAGGCCTTGAGCTTCGCGCAAAGCCCGTTCCATTCCGGACCCCGGATTATATACGTACTGTTGCTGTGCTAATGATATCAGAGAGAAGTGCCATTGTCCCAGTAAAGTGCAAAGGGCCAACGTATCTTTGGCCACGAAATTTCGCAAGTAACTACTTTACTCATTCACGTAGGGATCTAGCAACAATTCTGCGGGTAAATTTCGAAGCCCTTAAATGCCGCTTGTCCGTACTCCAGATAAAACGGTGGAGGCGGCCGTCGCCGTCGTCGATCGGGGAGTTCGACCCGTCAGAGTCAAACTCGGCGACGCAGCTGCCCGTCGATGCCGATGAAGTCGGTGTCCTCCTTCTGCGTGCCGCTGCCGAGCTCCGTGCCGTCCGAGGTGCCGACGTCGCGGGTCTCGGGGACGCCGCCAGAGTCCGACTTGCAGCGGAAGACGCGCGGCGGCGCGGGGTGTCCCTAGCAGTCGCCCCCGACGATGAAGGTGCGGCCGTCGCCCTTATTGTAGCAGGGGGGGTCGGCGGGGTTAGGACCCGTCGTAGACGGCGTCGCCGTTGTCGTTCATGATGGCGAAGCCCTTGTAGTGGCCGCTCCCGGAGGAGCCGCCGCCGTCGGGGCCGCTGATGGAGGAGAAGCTGCCGGCGGACCAGACGACGCGGAGGTGCTCGGCGCAGGCGGTGGCGAAGACGCCCAGGAGGCCGAGGCAGAGGTTGCGGGTGGAAGACATTGTGTGTGATGGTGGTGGTGGTGGTGGTGGTGACGATGTAGTTTATGGTGGTCTGGGAGTTGGGGCTTTGTGTGTTTACTGACTCTGAGTGAGGTCGAAAATGAGCAGTGAGTTGTTGTTGTTGCTATTGTGGATTGAAGCTCCTTCTGTTTGAGACTTGATGAAGCCCCTTTATAGTTGCGTTACGTTTAGTACTGACAATTCGAAGGATGCATCTCCTAGTCTGCCACAAGTCCGTAAGCTAGTATCATGGTATCCATTCGTCGTCTCCCAACTCAGTTCGGTGCCTAGCACTTGTGTGGGGTTTGTCTCCGCTGAAAGGAGTCGAATATGCCTCGTCGCCTGGTCTAGCCCAGGTCATTGTTCCTGACGGGGGAAACTGCCTCTCGTGATGGAAAAGTGATGGGAAAACCGGACACAGGTCATCGACGATCTGAACGATTGAAGAACCAAGGCTGGGCAGAGAATGAGAGCGGGACGAACCCCATGGGATAGAACAAGACCCGTGGTCCACTGAAGGAACTACTCGTCCGGTCTTCAACCCACCAAAGAGACGCAGGTGTAGGGCGGAGTTACTTGACAGACAACATCATCGTCGTGGAACGCCTCCCACTTTGGAATAGGTCTTATTGCACATGGTGCCTCTAGGATATTCGGGTGAAATCAAACCTGCCTTTTCAAAAGCTTCGCCTCGGTTCTCCCCGTCTTCCGTTTGTCAAGTTAAATTTCATGTTGGTTCGCGCCTCTCTTTCCAGCAAGTCTTGGCGAAATAGACGACGGCGGCGAACTGTGCATTGTAGGCGTTGGGATGGTATTTTCCAACAGGACCCGAGTAGAAGTAGCAGTCCCATGCTTTTGCCATGGCGCTGGGATATACGCCGACGCCTCGGTCCAGAGCCCATGAGTTGCAAGTTTGCGTAGCGCACTGCTCGTACGCTTGCTGCGTATTGCCGTTTGCAGGAATGGGAGAAACGGTGGCCCTTCCGACGAGATGGCTGATCGCGACAGGCATGCCAGACATCGTACACGTCAACTTGTACCCAGGGCTGCTGCAAGTTCCGGAGACGTAAACCCCAGCGAGGTAAGGTGGGACGTCAGCCGGCGCACTCGCGACTGTTGGCGCAGCTGTTGTAGACGGTGCGCTCGTGATAGGAAGAAAACGGTAGGCCAAGGGACATTGGTGGAAGTGGCAATTGTCGTCGGAGTAGTAGTCGATACGCGGATGACGGCGGAGGAGACGGTAACAATTGGCGAGCTCGAGCTCGGGATCAAACTTGCTGCTGGGGCTGGCGCAATCGCAACGTTCCTAATGGTGATCAGAGTAGCAGTAGCAGGACAATACTGGACGATGAGAAATGTTGTCACGCCAGAGGTCGTGGGCATGCTCGTCACTGTGCGTCGAAGAAGGGGGCAGGACTGTAGCTGTAGAGGTCCAGTCGGTCGGGGCCCCAGAATCTTTCTTCGCCGTCACCCATGCACTTCGTGCTGCAGCCAGAGGAGTCTGCAGAAGTAGAAGCCGGGTTCGCAACACTGCCAGCCCAGCACTCGCGCGCAAAGTCGATGCCGAAGCTCTGAAAACCCTTAGAGGTAGCCCACGCTGCTCACTTCTCGATGGTCATGTCATCAGACGCGTACAAGTCGGAAAAGGTCCGGCCATTGGCACGCTCGTCGGTCCAGCATGCTAGATGGACAAAATCTCCTACGCGATCGGCAGAGACGCTGGCTGTGCTGGTCGAAGCTGGGCTCGTAGCTGACTGACACCACGGATGAAGTGTCCAGAGTGTACATACTCAGGCGTCCGGGGCCACCGCAAAGGCTGGTCGCCTCTCCTTCACAGGCCATATTGCAGCCTGCTCGAAAGAGCGCGTTGTCCTCGCTTTAAGGTAGGTCACTGTAGCAATCCCGCAGAAACATATGTTCCGACCTTCGCCTTAGCGAATTGTCGTTCTTGTAAACGTCGAGTCTGTTGCCGGCTCCGCACGTCTCTGCTTTGTTGTTTCCTGGACTGAGCAAGGAGCACTCAGATTAATCTGCTGCGAGGGTAGCGCCATTCCCTAGTTTGTTTCCGCACCCTGGCGATGTTAGTGACAGTCTTGGAAGGGCTCTCCAGATGAGCATACCAGCACTCTCTCCCAAATTCCACGCTAAAGTACGATTTGTCGGAGGTAGAGCGGATGGTGGCACACATCTCAAGCGTTATCTGGTCATCACCAGTAGCGAAATTGAGAGCGCGTCCATTCTGGGCTCGGACTAAGATAAAGTCTCTTATAGCTCTTGAATCGTCAGAACACACCATTCTTGATATGTGTAACCACTGACGTCTGGTTTTGTCACGGCACGAGGCTGCCTATTGAAAGGAACAGCTGTGACTGTGTGGATTTGCAATGCCACCAAGATGGCCCCGATGAATCGATGGAAAGAGCGTGTTTTCCCATGGCTTACGAAGAACTCTGGGAAGGAACGAATGGACTTGGGAAAACCGCAAAGGAAAAGTGAATGACCTAGAGAGGGGACGAGGAAGAAGCTCGCCCGTCTGCTGCCACCTCATGCCTGGGGCATGGCCTGGGGCATGGCCTGTTAAGTGATGAGCATGACCCAAAGAATATTTTTCTAAGCTATTAACGGGATTTGAGTCTTCTAATGTCTATTCATCGGCGGAAACGACGCCTCTCGACCGGATTTCTTTGGCGCGGCCCGGTACCATGGCGCTCGGGCGCTTCGGGTCCCTCGGTTATTCTTTGGGAACACGTCGATTTTGGAAGGCAAACCGAGGAGTTTGGAACGATATCGAATTTAGAAACCACTACGACTTCGAGAAGTATAGACCGTCCCAAAAAGATAAAGCCAGGGGTAAACCACCATGTGGCTACTCAACTCGTCTCCGGTGATGGTTCCGGTGGCGGCCATTCGCTGGTGACAAGAGTTGGAGCTATGCGTTGCCTGGCTTACCTTGCAGATAGGCACAAAAAGCCTCGCGCCTTCATGGCGAGGAAGGAAGACGAAAGATTACCAGAGAAAGGGACAACGGCGTCGGGAGAGTTTCCTGCTCAGTCTGATGCATGCGCCGCTTGACGCCAGAAATGTACTAGGGTAGTCAGATACGGCTGTTTGGCATAGCATCTTTGGAAATTTGTGCTTGATGAAGAGAATAAGTGACACAAGCCAGCTCCGCGAGATCCGTAATCGTGGGGTGGCCACGAGGGAAGCACGCAGCCGCCATCCCCAGACCCTGATCATCAGGCAGGATCGGTTCCATGTCGTCGGTGTCGTCCGTCCCCTCACTTTGCCGATATCCTTGTCTCGGGTCTCCCACGTTGGGGATAACCGAAATGACTGGTAAGCTTCTTGACGCCCAAAACTGAGAAGCCATGTCGGCCGCGGGCCAGAAGGTTTGGGACGGGGCCGACGACGCGTGTCATACCACCTTCGTGCCTGCGCAGACCCTTTTCGAGTCAAATAGGAAAAGCCGAGCATGTCAGTTTTGACAAGACAGTAGCGGGTGCTGCCGGCGAAGAGACGTTCAAGCTGGGTCGAGTCGCTGCTTCATCTCCAGACTAAGATTAGCCTTCATTCATTGCCCAAGGTCCAGACCGGGGGAAAGGGGAGCTCCCAGCTGAGCTCTGGGATGGTGCCATTTTGTCACGAACGAAGCGAAGGGATGGAGGAAGCCCGATCCGCGCTTGGGTCGGCATGCTTATTTCCCAAAGAAGGGGAATAACAGCCCGAATCGTAGATGTTGTTGAAGTGGTGGTGCCCGTGATGGACAAAGGTTGGGGAAACCAGGGGAATTGCTCTGGAAAGGGAGAATTTGGCGCTGTCTATGGGTGCACGGACCATAGCATTTTGTGAACCTTACTAATCTCGAGACTCGAGCACTCAGTCTCGTTTTGTTCTCCTTACATCACAAGACCGATGCTGAAATTCGAAAGACCCATCATCATCAACACCACTTCTACGCCCGGGTCAATACCTCCATCACTCTTTGTATTTTCGTTATATTTTCCGTGGAGACTTGCCCTCGAACAAGACTAGCATGCATGCACTTTCCTCTGACCTCAAAGGGTCGGCCTGAGCATCAAAATGGCTGGCAGAGTTGCTGCTTACCACGGAACAGGATACGAATTAAGCTTCTCGGGGTTTTTTTTTTTTTTTTTTCACCCAAAAAGATAATCAGATCATTTGGGTACACGCGAGGCGGTCGGAGACAGTATGATATTACTCTTAAAGATCTTGCGCACAGCACGATTTCCTGTGATACCAGCATGATCTCAGAGACAGCAAGCAGCATATTCGAAATCGACCGTAGACCGCCAGTATGCCGACCATGATCCTCGGCCCAGCTGGGGCGGCAAGGCACTTCGTCGATTACATGAGAGAGAACCCCGTCAACCCGGTCTCCGTCGTCTTTGCAGTTTTCACACTCTTCACGCCAAACTCTTTCCTCAGGCTGCCGCTGCTGCTGCTCGCACAATACCTGGCGTGCCCCCGGTCCATTGGTGATTTCACTTGGATCGAGGTCTTCTTGGATGAACCTGCATACTTGACCTACCAAAACGCCCTGCCCAAGCTGCAGGCGGCGTTGAACTCGTCCTTGTTCGCCTTCTCGGCCGACATCATCGCGTTCCTGCTCGTCATGCCCTGGGAACTCTCAATCCGGCCTCGGCACGTAAGGCTCTCGACCGCGGGCCGAAACTGGATGTACAACATCGCGGGGTTCGTCTATTTGCTGATGCGGCGGTATCACTGAGGCTGGCGATCGAAAGCCGAGGCTCGCGCCGCCAGTCTCTGCCAAGCCGAGCTGTGCGCTTACTCCTCGAGAACGGTCTACACGCACTTCGCAGCGCTCTTAGTCGCGGTTTCTGCAACGCATCACTGGTTGAAAGCCAAAAGGAGACAGATCGCGCAGTCCCATCCCGCGAGGTCCACACAGCGTGGCGTGCGGTGGTACCACAAGCTTGACTACGCCTGCGTCGATATGCTCGTGAAGCTCACGCGGATCCTGCACTGGACCGTGCTTGCTGATTCCATCACCCATCTCAAATGCGGCGGCCAGTGTCTAGAGTGGGTGTGGCCTTTCTTTCCATGGATCGTACAGTCGACAGCGCTGGCGTTGGTTTCTGACAACGTTCGGAGACCATGAATGAACGCCGTGGATGCCGTGGGCTACGCCGCTGAGTCGTGAGACTATCCGCTTCTCGAGGATTCAAGTGATTCTGAGTCACGATACGTCGCGGGATGCTCCTAGGCAGGCGCTAAAATGATAAGGATCACCTCCGTTTGGCATGATTCTCAGAATTCTTAGGGCAAAAAAAAAAAAAAACCCCTACATAGAAAATTGGCGTTTAGTTGCGTGAACGATCAGGAAAGGAGGGCTCAAAATATATTGCTCAGGGTATGCATCCGACAGGAAGAATGGGTTTCTGCCGCGATTTTTGGCCTCGGTTGACTCGAGCTCGACCTTTGGGAAAACACTCCTAGCCAAGAAACGAAGACGTATTTTGCGCCAACTCTACTTTCCATCACAACAACATCTCCATAAGAGACCAACAAGGCCTGAATACACCTATGTTCCAAGAACACCCGGAAGAGCGTCTGTGTGACTCCGTACCCGGACCCGAAAATACGCCCCACACCGGCCACCCAACTGACACGTCCACCTCCCGGAGACGGCGACATCGATTCGCAGTATACAAAGCCAGCCGAACCAGTCAGAAAAAAAAAGACCAAAAAAAAAAAGAAAGGACGGGACAAGCCACCAAATCTGCAGCAGCAAGATTCCAGGCAACCAACCAACCGCCGCCAAAGACAAAGAACCCTTCTTAGGCAGCGCTCATCTATACAAAAATGACGCTGCCGCCGCCGCCGCCGCCGTCGCGCCTGCTGCGTCCCTTGTTCCCCCTCGTTCGCTCCCTCGCCCAAATCCCCAGCCGTCCGCCGCAACACCGCGCCATCAGAACGACGGCCATCTTCCAAAAATCAGACGACATGCCTCCTCCTCCAACCCCCAACCCGCCTCTGTCGTACACCACATGCCCGCGCCTGAACCCGTACGTGATCCCCTACCACCCCCTCGGCAGCTCTTCGTCGTCGTCGACGACCACGGACCCGCGCGAGCTGGTCACGCATCGCCTGGCCGTCGGCGCGGCGGTCCTCGACCTCGCCTCCGCCCCCCACAGGGTCCTCGTGCTGCGGCGGAGCGCGCTGGAGAAGGCGCTCCCGCGCCGGTGGGAGCTCCCCGGCGGCGCGGCCGAGGCCGCCGACGGGAACCTGGTCGCGTCGGCCGCGCGCGAGCTGTGGGAGGAGACGGGGCTGCGCGCGAGGAGGGTGGGCGGCTTGGTCGGGAGTTACAAGTGGTCCGGGTTCGGCCCCGGCGAGGACGCGCCCGTCGTCCCCGGGGATCAGGCTCTCGCGTTACCGGGCGGCGGCGTCGGAATCGCGAGCGGGCCGTCGGACGCGGGCGTGGAGATGACGGAGGGCGAGGGCGGCGATGGGAGGTCGCCTGAGGCTGCGAAGGGACGGGATGCGTGGCGCAAGTTTACGTACCTCGTTGAGGTCGAGGGCGACGGAGGTGCTGAGGTCAAGATTGATCCTGAGGAGCACGAGGCTTTCGTCTGGGCTACGGAAGAGGAGGTGCGTGCCGACCAGGCCGGAAAGTTCAAGTTTGAGTGGACTTCGGAGCATCAGAAGCAGGATATCCTAAAGGCCTTTGCCATGGCGAAGAAGTAAGACGAGTGACTGGAAAAAATTCGTATAGATAGGTGAACATCATGATTGCACCTGGCTTGTCGCTCTGCTAAGGTGTCTAATATAGGCATATGTAGGGAATGGATCAGACCAAAAACTCAGGAATCAAGATGGACCGCAATGCTTCACTTCTTCTTGGATCCTCTTCCTCCGCGTCCACCCTTTCCCTGCTGTCCCCTGGCTCCTCCAGAACCACTGCTACCACCAGCCATCATGACCCTGACCTTCCCCACGGGAACACAGTTGAAAGCCTCCTCTGCCTTGAGCGCTTTGATGAGCTCCACTTCTCTGGGCCACATCTTCTCCTTGTCCTGGGAACGCTCGTCAAGCACTCCCTTCTTTCCCGAGACCGCCTTCCAAGTCTCAAACACCTCTTTGACGGCTTTGCCTTTCTTCACAGCACCAGGCTGGAGCTTCGCTTTGTACTTGAACTTGCCCATGGCATTCCACGGCGCGCAGACAGGAATGGCCTCCAGGATCTCGTCGCCTGGGAGCGGGGAGCCAACGAGATTGTCGAGCAAGGTCATCTTGCCCATTTCCTCGGCATCCAGCACCTCAACACCCTCCTCATTCATCAAGCGGCGAACCTCCTCATGCTCCGCTATTTCCTTCTGTTGGCGGTGGTGCTGCGCCTGCCGGCGCTCCTTTTGCGCTGCTAGCTCGGCCTCTCGTTGCGCCTTGCTCTGCGCTTCGGCTTCGGCTCTCTGCTTACCTCGGGCAGCACCGTATAGAGCCTCCGCAGCCGCTCTATCTTCCTCGTCTTGGTCTTTGTACTTCGCAGCAATCTTCTTTGCCTTCCCCTTCTGCCCTCGCCTATTGGGCCGTTGCTTCTCAGTTGCGGCTGTGTTAGCCTTGGAACCGGGACCCGCTGCAGACTCGGCTGGCGTGGAAGCTCCAGTGGCTCTCTCGTCAGTGCCTTCCTCCTCTTCCTCTTCCTCTCCCTGTTCCCCCTCTTCTTCTGATGGCTTGGTCGGCTGGTTGGCTGTAGCTTGGGCGACCCTGTCCTCCTCAAGCATGAGCTTTTCAACCTCGTCAGCTGGCGGTTCTAATTGGTCCAAGTCATCAGCTGGTGACTCTTCTGACGCAAGCTTCTCCTCCGAGTCGTCTTCTCCGTCTTGTCCAAATCTCTGAAGAGGATTGTCTCGAGGCTTCTCGTCTTCAAATTCATCGTCAGATCCAATATCAGAAGCCTCGTCGTCTTCTTTGGCTCCTCCATCTTCCGCCGCGGTGGCATCGTCTGATGTCGAGGCCTGAGTTGCAAAGCCATTATATAGCCTGTGCTTCACATGCCTAGCCTTACTTTCCTCGCTGATCTTCCACATGATGCCGATACCAAGAAGAAGCTGTGCGGGGGGCAAGAAGTTCTTCTGGCCACGGACCATGAAGCTTCCGGTCGGGAGATACTCTCCAGTCGGCGCAGACTTGGATACCTGGTCAGCTTTCACCCACCAGGCTCCCATGCCGGCCTTGGAATCCCAAGCGCTCGAGCTGCATACAGCCAGTGTGCCAGCCTGAGCCAAAGTCGAGGGGGGAACAGGCGCATCAGGGTCGCTCGGGGTGTTCTTGATGATGACGGTAGCCGCGCCGTGAATGTCTGCATGGACGTAGACATCACCCTTGCGAAGATAACGCTTGTACAGCATCTCGTTCTGCTGTGCATCTTTGCCACCCAGGACGAGGTATCCGTCTGTTGAGATGAACCAGATAAATTTCTCGAACCAAATCTGCTTGCGAATAGGAGCCAAAACCGCCTTCTCCTGCTTCAAGCCCTTTTTCAACTCCGCCTGGATCTTCTGTTCTGCGTTCTTCAGAGCAACCTCGGACTGTTGAACGGTCTTTTCCTCCTTCTTTGCTGCAGACCGCTTCTGCTCGTAGTATTCTCTCGCGTTAGCGAATGGCGAAAGCGTAATGTTAACATCAACTTCCAAATGCTTTGCTGGCTTCTGCTTTTTGGTTGCGTTTTCGTCGTCGCTATCTGACGCGTCCGAGCCGGTCTCGTAACTCGAGTCATCGTCTTCAATGTCCTCCTCCTCGCCCAGTAACAGGGTGATCATGTTGTCTGCGAGATTGAGGGGCAACTTGATAATCTCTGCAACGGGGTTGTTGCGCTTCCGCTCTCGTTCGATGAGTTTGCTGATATCAACCCAGTCCATGCCCTGTTGCAAAAGACCGTCAACAGCATCCATCGCTTCCTGAACACGCTCAACGTTTGCCTCAATCGCCGTGGCCTTTTGCACATTCATGGACTGTACTTCCTGGAGGCCTTCGATACGCTTCGCTTGGTCATTCCTGGCAGCCTCGAGTTTCCTCTTGGCTGCGTCCTCTCGTTCAGTAAGCCGCGACTCGAGCTTTTGTCCCTCTAGAGACGAGAAGAACTCGTCCACCGTCTTGTTGAAGCCGTCAAACTCAAGGACTTTGATAGTGGGATCATCCGCATACTTATTGGGCAAAAAGGGATGGAAATCTTCGTAGAGCAAGTTCGATCGCTTTGTTTCTTCGCCCTCCTCCGTCGATCCGTCCGGTGCGTTTCGATACTTGGCGAAAATGTAGCCCTTGGCGGTGGAAGACCTAGTAGCATCTTGGACGATGCCTCGCGCTTCGGTCAATGCTGTCAGCAGAGCGTCCAATAAAGGCTCATCTTCAAGTATTTCCGCCGGCTTCTTTTTCCCGTCAAAGCCCGTGTTCTTGAAGGAATGGTCAACCAAGATTGGTGGAATCTCGGTGATCGTAGTCGCCAGGCTTCTTCTCAATTCATCTCCCGGCTTCGTCTTGCTCTTCTTCCCTGCCGCTGCAGCCACTGCGCTCTTTTCGACCGATGTCTTCAGCGCATCTCGTACTCTCTCCTTCGTCAAGGGCGGGACACCGCCGAAGTTTTGTCGGTTCTCGAGCGAGTATGAAAGCCCCACTCTTTGGGGCTCTTGACCTTCTCCCTCGGAAACGTTTCGCAAAAGTGTGATGATCTTCAGGTCGGCGTCCGTCAAGATGACGTTTCCGCTCTACGCAACGTGATTTGTCAGCCACTACTTGTCCTCGTCTCAGGGTTCTGGAAAGACGCTTACAGCAAAGAACTCGAGGAACAGGCGGTACTGCCCGTCACTAAATTGGAACTCCAGGATTCTGTCGGTCCCAATCTGGGTCACTTTGGTCAACCGTCTCGTCTTCAGGAACTTGCGCAACCGCGTGACGAAGGCGGAGGGCGCCGCGGCAGTCGTGCGCGTAAAGGCCGTGATGTGACATCGAAAACCTGAATCAATGATCAATTGCTTCTTGTTGTCGGGCTTCGCGAACTTGAGCAATAGGATCTTGGAGGAGAGGTCGTAGACATTGGCTAGTCGCAACGAGGTGAGGTTCTCTTGGAGCTCGTGGGCGATGACCTTGACGTCGATAGAGGAGAAACGCTGCTTCATGATGGTGGTTTCGAGGGCTTATTATGCCGGGTATAGGTGTGACAGATCGGTACCCGTTGATTCAAAGCAGCTCTTGGTGCAGTTGTGTGCCAACAGTGGCAATCGAGGGGCAGATTCTGAGAAGATTGGATGATCGCGGGGCAATTGTGGCTGAAGAGCTCTGATAGTATACGCCACAATGACGTCACGTGCCTTGAAGTTCGGCACTGAATAGCAAGGGTTTCCAACTGATGCAGTATGACAACGAGGAGCGATTTACAACAATCTAATTACTCAGGCTACATGGTTTTTTGAGAGATGAATTGATATTTAAAGATGAACTATGGACTCTATGACTCTACAGTCATCACACGGAAGGTCTTCCTTAGCTTTTGCCTGATGACGCAGACCGAACCTAGCGACCTAGTCCAAGCTCCATGGTCGAAGCCTTTGTGCTAGAGCTGACACCCAGCCACAGCCGTGGTCGAGCTGGGATAGCTGATAACTTGAACAAAGGAGCAGAGTTGGGGATCAGACGGTGCGCGGCGCGATGTCCTCGCATCGGGAGCTAGTCTGACGGACGGCTACTTTGTCAGCTCAGACTGTTGGTGGCCGTTTCTTTGTCATCGCCAGGCGTTGATTCAACGTCAATCAGACGAAACAAGTTCTGGCAAAAGGCCGCCTGGAAGAATCAAGGCGCAAGACATCGACATCGTCCAGATCTGGCCGAGGAAATACTTCTTACTTAGTAACCATTATGTCCGGAAAAAAGGGGTCTTTCCCACGCCAAATAATGAATGAAAACTTAATCGTCAGGCGTAAAGTTCCGCACAAACCTACTTGGACCTGCGGGGCTCCAGTAAGTAGGTCGGGGACATTAAATAAATAAGTAAACATTAATTTAATAAATTCTTCTAGTACTTAATTTTACTATATAACTACACTAAAATACTAAGTAGATCTAGTATATATATACTTACTTATACTTTAAATTTTTATACTTAGTCTATCTACACTAACTCCTAGTATATTATTACTACTACTATAATTAAAGCTATTCTAATACCCTCTCGCCTACTACTACTACTATATAATTACTACTACTATAATTAAAGCTATCATAATACTCCCTCATACGCTACTACTATTATTACTTAAGAAAGTATTATAATAACTTATATATTATAAGTGGGTGTTATAATAGCCTCAATTATAGCAGGAGTATATAAGAGGGTATTATAATAGCCTTAATTACGATAGTAATAATAGTATAGTAGCAGCAGTAGGTAAAAGAGCTATAATAGCCTCAATTAGCTAGCTACGCTATATATTAATTATTAATTATAAACTAATTATTTAACTAGCTGAGACTACTAACTAAACAGTAATATAAGACCCTATAGTTAACTTACTACTAACTACTAATACCTTTGTTTTTATTAAATAAATAGTTTTATTTATTTATTTAATATCTCTAACCTACTTACTGGAGCCCCGCAGGTCCAAGCAGGTTTGGGCGGAACTTTACGCCCGACGATTAGCTATAGTTACTAACTACTATAACGAATTTAAACAAAACCTTAAACTTGAAGACTCAGAATAAGCTATTGGACACCGTGAATATCGATAGGTAACTCGATACTTCGGCTGGTGTTGTCTCCCGCCAATGCAATGTTCAACCCAGGCAGCGGTGAAGTAGGATTCTCCCTAGACCATGCTCCTCTTTTCATCTTTGCCAGTGGGTTGCAGCTGTCCGAAACCACCTCAGTCGAAGACGGTTACAGGTGCTTGGCGCAGCGTGAAATCACTTTGAACTCATCCGTAACAGCGATGAGATGATCCATCTGCAGGCTTCTTGTGATGGGATCCATGTCATCTACTCTTCCAACTTGTGCTCGACAGCCTCGACTCGCAAAACTTGCTCGTTGGACTAGCCTTAGAATCATTGAAGACTTTAGAATGCGTGGAAATGCTTTCCGTGTGATTTGGCAACAGACCAAAATCCCTCCAAACTTGCAGCACTTCTGAACAAGAATGTATGTACTATGGTATGGTGGAGATCGTCCAGTGCCGAACCGATGGCTTCTACAAGCGGCTAGACCGAGGACCAAGGCATTTCTTGTCGTCCGGGCAACTAGATGAACCAGGGGCATGCCAAGGGACCATCCGTGCGTCCCGATTGTTCGTCTGGTGACTCTGGTCTGGTTCTCTGGCCACGGAGATGGCTGAAAACCATCGCAAAAAGTTTCAAGACCACCTGGGACCGAAGCAGGGCCAGGGAAATCGACAGGTTATCAACAACTCCAACCTCCGCAGATCAGCAGGACAGGCCTTTGGCGGAGAAGAGTCTCCAGGGCTTTCGATTTCAACTCAGGAATCAGGGGAAATGGGGAAGCCGGCGGTCGACGTCCTTGCATGCAGATGGGGTGGTGAGACCCCCACTCGGACGCTGCGGACGGGACCCGTACGGTAGCTGCAGGTCTTGGGTTGCCCGGTTGCGTCTTTGGCTCACTGAACCTCTGCGATTTGTGTTGGGCCCCAAGGCCACGTCTCGGTCGAATGTTATCAGCCAGCCAGCCTCGTCTTGCATGTGCGACCGTCAACATGCATACACAAATTGTGCCGTGGTTGCAGACCGACAGGCCAATGGACGGAATCCACGACTCTGACGGCCCAGATTTCAGTCTCGGTGTAGGTCGCGCCGGCGTGAAAAGAGAGGGTCGGGGGGCGGTTGAACTTGTAAAGGAGCTGAGGTGGTTGGGGTAGCTCTGGGAGCTGGCCAATTGAGTTTCCGACCTGCCGCAGTCAGGCAATTCGAGCATGCAGACAGTCGATAGCGGGCAATTTGGGCCATGGTCGAAACGATGATCTTCTCACCCAGCCACCCCGTCTGTTTTGTTTGTTGTAGCGAGGGTTCCGTATCAAAATCAAACTGCCCCAAATGTGACACGCAGCGGTCGGCTCATTTAGGACGATTTTGCAGCGCTGAACGTTGCAACTGGAGCAATTTGGACCGCGACGTCTTTGTCTTCGTGGACTGTTGTAGCGTCTCTCGCCATGTCTCTCCTTTGGCCTCATGGCCGAGCACAGTGACACGGCCAGCGATTGGCGGAAGCTAGACTTGTGGCGCCTATCACGGCATGCAATCTGGAACTGAGCGAGGTCATCAAGTCGGAAATTTGCAGATCCCGAACATTTGGAAGTTCCAATGCCTGCCTTTATTACTCGATTCTCGTCAGCTGGCAAAGCCAGCCCGGCAGGGGAGGTTGGGGTGATGCTGTTGCTGATGAACCGAAAAGCTTGCAATTTTCAGTCGAGGGAAGGACCCAGAAACAGCCGAGGGCCATAGTCAGCCGGTCGGTGGAAGCAGTTCGCCAGCGAATGCTGGACGATCCACTGTCAGAGCTTGCGCAAGCGGCTGGGAGCAGCGAGCGATCCTGATCCTGAGCCCAGGTAGCCCTGTTCTGGCCATGTCCGATGTTGGCAAAATGGAGTCTGGAAGGGCCAGGTCTGGCTATGTGGAGGAGGAGGAGAAGCAGCAGCGCAGCAGCAGCAGCTGCTGCAGTCTGGAGGAGCTCTCGAAGCTCCAGCCCAAGGCCTCCCCATCGAGCTGGCGGCAGCATCGTGCATGCAGACGGCTGCGAAGCTGCCTCGGAAGGTTGAAGATTGCATTAGGATGCTTCATGTGGCCAATTGGCTCCGTACGACGAGCTTGGGGCCGTCAATTGCTTTGGGCGCTAGGTTGAGGTAGCTATTGGCGAGAGTAAGACTGAGATGTGAGGCCGACTCAGAAACGACGAGGATCAGAGCAGCACAGACAACTTGTGAGACGGCAGGTCCAGGTTGTCATTGGTACGTGACACGTATTCGAAGGTCGCATCGAGATGGAGCCCTCAGCCGAGAGCTCGTACCTGCCTTCCTGCCTTCCTGCCTTCCTGCCTTCCTGCCTTCCTGCCTTGCCTACCTGTTGCCCGAGAAAGAAGGACCTGACTTGTTGCTGACTTGAGGAAGTGGCCTTGGAGTCTGGAGACCTTAATTGCAAGGCTTCCAGGGCGTCAAAGCTTCAAGCTGCAGAGCTCCACCCCGGTCGGCCCCGCTCTCGGCGGTCAGGGCTAATCCCGTTTGGGTCGGAGTAAACAATAGAATATCCACCAGCTGCAAGTGACGGGAGCCATGGAATGTAAACAATTGCCCACAACACAGGCACCGTCAAACCCGTCTTTCTGCCACTCAATTGAGTCAATTCAAGCCATACTGCTCGGGGAAAGGCTGGTGCGCTAGGCCATCTGTTCTCATCTCGCTCCCGTGGGTTTGACATTGGCGGCGCATGGCGCACACAGGTCACAGACGCTACTATTTTTGATGCCTACCGCAGCCTATCTATCACATATCCGCTGTCATTTTGCTTGCACATTGACTAGAGGATATTCTTGACTCTCTGTAACCATCGACTACCTGACCTTGGTGCAGACACAATTTGAACCAATCCAAGCCCATACATCAACCATCCATCCGACAATTCCAGCCATTCACACTCCGAATTCCCGCCCTTAGGTCTCCACAGCTGGTGCACTGGCAAAGTCGCAATATCACTCCGTGCTTCAACTTCTTCTCGTTGTCGATACATGCCCGATCAAGTCAAGACACACGCAGTAAAACCCTTGCCCCGGCAACCTCACAGCCCTCCATCTCTCTTGTGTGCTTGTCTCTGCTCCATCCAACCATCTCCCCCCCAGCCCCCCGTCTTCAAAACCCAATCCGCATCGCACATCTCGCCTGACCCTCTTCTCCCTCCTTCTTCCCTCTCTCCCCATCCATCCCCAAAGCTTCAAGCCATCTTTCTGCCCGACGCTGCCCTCGTTCGCAGAATCTCTCGATTCCTCCAAATCCAAAGCAGAAGAGAAACAAGAAGCGCGAGTCGACCAAAGACCGGCTTCTTCCTGATTTCCCCTTCTCCTTTGTTTTTTTTAGGAAAACGAAGCAAGAGGATACTCTTCTTTGCCTTCCTTCGTACGGGAACGCTTAGAAGATTCTCCTCGTTGCGCCCTCAAGGCCGCCAATCTGGATTTTGAAGCTCGCGTCCCCGTCCCCTTCAGCGTCTTTCCCTCCACCTACAAGGAGAGTGAGGCACAAACGCAGACCCAGACCCAGACAATCACCCAAACCCACGAGGAGCTTGAGATCAAACTTCCCCAAAAGCCTCAAGAGCCCGGACGGGAAGGTCAATACTCTTCGCACACTGCCACTTCTGAACACCTTCCTCCTCCCCGGAAGGACACTCGCATCACCGAAGAAGAGGTCCGCATCGAAGAACATTACCACCGTCCCGGTCCCTCCAAGCCCAGACCTCAGGTCCATCAAGAGTTCCACACTCACATCGAGGAGTACCGGTAAGTCTATCCCGATTCCTTCTGTCCCTTCAACAACCCCAAGAGGAAGATAAAGAGGAAGATGAGGAGCCAGAACCTCTTTTTCAGAGAACATCTGGCACCAATTGCAACTCTGGCAACTCGCCATGCCTTCTTCTGGCTTCTTCCAGACACACCCCAAAACAACACAAACCCACCCGCGTCACCGCCTCCCCTTCCACTCCCCTTGGCCCTCCTCTCTCTGTCTTTTCCGACCCTCCTCCCCTGTCCCCAGCCGCGGATACGCCTCAGCTCAGGCCCCGGTATTTCACCAAATTTCCCTTCCTACCCTGCACCAAGTACGAGCCGCTGGCCATGGACCCTGGGCGCCTCCTCCCGGCCCCTAGTCCGTAAGGTAGTTGGCCAAGTAACAACATGTCACGTCAAAAATGTCAATTGGAGCGAAAAAGGCTTCCCCATCAAGAGCTCCTCCCCCCCAATTTCATCCATCTCACCCATCAAAATATTCGACTGACCTTTCTTCTCTTTTTCTCTTCCCTCCAGCCCTGCCCACCATTCTCAGACTCAAGAGTTCCACGACACTCGTATTCAAGTCGACACCCGTCACCACGAGCACCTGGTAAACCCGATTGATAGAATCGAACGCCAGTACCGTCAACGCGTCCAGCCTAGCTACTACCGCGAAGAGGTCACCGTCGAGCAGCGTCCCTACCCTGCTCACTCTCACCACCACTCGCACCACTCTGGTCACTCTCACAACTCTCACTCCCACGTCGACGAGTATTCCGTCGACTCTCAATCTTCTCACTTCTCCCACTCCGAGCGTCCTCGCCCTCTGGAGTACAAGGAAACCGTCAAGGTTACCGAAGAAACCGTTGAGCCGTCCCACGTTTCCGTCTCTGAGCACTCCCACGTCTCCGCCTCTGAGCACTCCCGCGTTTCCACCCCCAAGCCAAAGTCCAAGATGGGTTACTACGACGAAGAAGGTATGTCAACATCCTGCCCCTTCACCTGAGCTCACACCCCCAAGCTCAGGTGGACCCCCAATTGCTCTCTTGGCTTTAGTTGTTTCGGTTGCGCAGTGTGCTCCCCCCAACTCAAAGGACCAAGAACTGAAAGGTGTTCTTCGCACCCACAGGCCACTATCACTCTTTCCGCCAGGGTCTTCACAGCTTGGCTGACAAAATTGCTCACCGTCCTAAAGGCCGATCCTCCTCTTACGAGGTTGCGGAGATCCGCGAGCACCGCAGCCCCGCTCCCAAGAGCTCCGCCGGTGGCCCTCCCCTCCTCCCCAACACCGTCACCATCCCCTGCCACCACATCCGCCTCGGCGACTTCCTCATCCTCCAGGGCCGTCCCTGCCAGGTCATCAAGATCTCCACCTCCGCCGCCACCGGCCAGTACCGCTACCTCGGCGTCGACCTCTTCACCAAGCAGCTCCACGAGGAGTCCTCCTTCATCGCCCACCCCGGCCCCAGCGTCGTCGTCCAGACCATGCTCGGCCCCATCTTCAAGCAGTACCGCGTCCTGGACCTCTCTGACGGCACCGTCACCGCCATGACCGAGACTGGCGACGTCAAGCCCGGCCTGGCCGTCATTGACCAGTCCAACCTCTGGTCCCGCCTCAACCAGGCCTTCGAGTCCGGCCGCGGCTCCGTCCGTGTCCTCGTCCTCAGCGACAACGGCCGCGAGCTCGCCGTCGACGTCAAGGTCATCCACGGCTCCCGTCTGTAAGCGTAATCGTCACAGTCGACGATGACGTCTACGTCTTGGGTTTTGTTGGGATCTAGCAACATGTACGAAATACGGATGAATCAATGTAATGGAGGAATGAGGAGGTTGGATATGGTCTCGAAACCTTTCAAAGGATAAAGGATCACGGAGTCAAGTCTTTTACGTAGATACGGTAGCTCTGTATATGATCTGTCATCCATCTATCCCACCGTTCCGGTGCGCCCCGATTGATGTGATGTCGACGTCTTGCGCGCCCTAGATGACCACCACGTGAGTGAAGGTGTATCATGCTACTTGTTGGTCGTCTCTGTTTTGGTCTAGCCGGAAGTTTGTTTGTGTATTGTTTCATGTAGTATGTACCTTGTTGGTGGCCGGCCTTCCTCAAAGCTATAGGCCCTTACTAAAGTCGTAATGGAGACAATTCGCCATGTGTGATTCAAGTACAGTGCGTTTCATATAAGGACGGGAATCCCATCTGTCACGTCATCTTTATTACATTCGCAGTTTGAGTTCATTGTCTCTTCGTTACGGTCACGCAGTCCATAGGAGATCGTCTTGTTCGAGTTTGGTGGCCAAGGTCCCCCCCCTCTCCTCTCCCCTTCAGAATTGCGGACAGCACTTCTCCAAAGGCACGACGACTTCGCGGTATACCAACTCCACAAACCGAGAATCCCCAAAATCATCACTCCGACCAAAATCATTACAGATGCACTTCCGAATCGCCTCGTATAGATCCCCGCCGAGCTCCTCGCCAATCCACGCCTTCATCGAGGTTTGGGCCACGCACTGCAGACCATGGTCACATCGTTCGGCAACCCGCCTTCGTCGAGACACTCGGCCCATGAAGGCTGGTTTTCCAGGGTGTCTCCGTGGAAGAGTTCCAGCAGAACGATGCCTAGAATAAGGAGCGATGTCTTTGCATTCCACACATCGACGTTTTTCGGGTCAGCGGCGGAGCATATGTCGCGAGAACTCCGCGAGAAATAAGGACCCGATGGCATCGCTGCCTTGCTCGGGTTTTCGGTGCTGACGAGAAAGATGTCATCTTTAGCAAGCTGTGACGGGAGCCACGCCGATGTGGCCACACCGAGTAATGTGAGGGCGAAGCGCTGGCCGATGTAGAGTCGGGTGTAACGCATTGAGGTAGTCTGGAGGAACGCGTTCATAGACTCCGTCTTGAGAGAGTCGTCGGGTCGCTGCTGTTGCTCTAGAATAAGTTTTCTGCCGTCATGGAGAGACAGAATATTCCTGCAGCAGTTGGTCGATGAAGTGGCTGTTGCTATTTTGCAAATGTTTGCAAGATCACCAGTGTCGGTATCGTTCGGGTCGGGGCGTAGGTCAGGGACTGAGCCGGCGCCGACAAATCTGACTTTCGAAGCATTGGAGATGCTGCTGCTGGAAAGCGATGATTCGCTTTAGCACAATGTCAACTCCGGTCTGTATCTGTCGAAGTGCGTTCAGCTCAAGCTTACCTTTCTTTAGCACTCATGATGCTGAAGTTGTCAAATACGACGGTACTGCTCGATATGGAGAATCGGTTTCGAGTCTCAACCGAGCTAGCGCTAGACTTGGATCTGGGAAGGGCTGGAGATGATGCGAAATCTGCTGTCGGCCGGGACTTTTGTAGCCTCTTTGGCATACGCTTGAGTATCCAGGAAGGACCAGAATACGCGGGATTCGATGTGGACGACGAGGTGAACAACAACGTTGCGACGCTTTTATCGCTCGCCGCTAATGATGCCGAACCCAATTGCTTTTTGAGCGCCATCTGATCTCGCATATCACCAGCTGCGTCGACGTTAATCTCCGGAGCCATCTGAGCTTCTCGGCTAGCCAGCTTCGATGTCACGGCGTTGCTGCACTCGATTTGAAGCCTCAACCTTTTCCTTCTGTCTTCCGTTTCGAAGAGAACGTCGAAGAACCCCGCATTGTTTCGTTTGGCTGACTTTATGACTTCTGGCTGAACAGTGACACCAACAGCGTGGGCAGTGGTACATGAGCATCGCCAGTTTTGCGAGAGGGCTTCGAAGAATGTGAGCGCTTCGTCGTGGAGATCTTTGAACGGCAACTCCGGCTGCTTCGATGCAGGTTGCCTAGTCACTCCGGAGGCCCTGTCGAAGAACTGATGCAATTCGTTATTGATGTCGGTAACGCGTCGCAATAGCCTGTCTTTGTCGCTGTTGAAGCTGGTATGAAGACGGAAGAGCTCGCTTTCGAGACTCGTAGAGTCTAAGTGGTACAACTTCACAAAGCGTCAGCGCCAAGTTGGCTCTTAGAGGGATGCTCGCAAGTTTTCCGTTCACCTTGTGGAGGGGCAAAAGCTTCTGCAATTCGATAATGGTCTCATTGAGATCTGAGAGATGCCGCATGAACCACCGATGCTCGGTTGGCGACAGACGCATCCGCAAATCTTCTCGGATGTCAGGCTCGTGCCACAAAAATGACTTCGGGTCCCGCCAGAGGCTATCGAACTCAGCGTCTGAGATGTGGAGAGGGTCTAAGAGACGCTTTAGCACTTGTGTATAAGCGACTTCCTGCGTCTCAATTGCGGAAGAAAATGCTTCGAAAGTCGCTTCGAATCGCCACCATGATTTGGCCTTTTGGAGGACACCGTTGAGGTCTTCGGCCGTGTCGCAAAGAATAGGCAATGCGCCGAGAACAACTCCAGCGATCTCGAATCCCGACATTGCGGAGTCTGCGCGTCTAAGATGCTGCTGGGTTCGTTCGACTTGGAAGCCAACGCGCGATGTTGGGACTGGAAGCTGAAAAGTTGCGGCCGTCAGCGGGAAGGCGCTTGAGTGGAACTATGACGGGCGAAGTGTCAGACTGTATGAGCGGAATGCGTCTCATTGGCTCACAAATCGGCAGGAAGTTAGAAGTGAGGGTTTTGCTGAGAAGGGTGAGGTAGTAGAGAGCGAGCCTGATTCTCTCGGCCGAACGTCAATATCGTCAACCTCGCAGCTTCCACCCATGCGCAAAGATGGGTGCCGATGATCAGGCGCCTCTTAGTCCTGGCGATCCGGCAGGGAAAGAAACCCCAATATCTCCCCGCCCAGCATTGTTTTCCTTCACCCACAGTTGCGACACAGCGTTTGCAAAAGTACGACATGACGTATTTACATCTTCATATCGCGACTTAGAAGACACAATTGTCGAAGAGACTGGGAGATTCAAGATATGGGCAGCAAACATTGACGCCTTGCAAAACCCGAGATCCGCAATGTCTCTAGACTCTAGACTGAAATCCGCCCATCGAATGAAGAACTATGTATCGTCGGGGCTGGCGCGCTTGAAAGATTCTCTCGATAGAGGTGAAGTTCATCGACCGGATTGTCTCGGGATCTAGACTGATTAATGATGACATATAGCAACCGGGATCATATCAGGAAACTCTCCCAACAGGACAAGCCGACCGATGGACTCTGAGAAGGATTTGGCAAAGCGGTCGGTCCAGATTATCACCGATAATCTCGTCAACGATGGTGCGAGCGGGCTTGACTGGTCGACAGACACGACTGAACTCGCTGAGCTATTTCGCAATATTCATGCAAGCATCACGCACCTCTTCTCCTTGTCGACTCTTATTCGCCAAGACCGTCCTCGTGGCCGGATAGGGAGACAGAGACTGGTTACGTCTCAATCTGACCCGACTCCGGACATTGTCAATGCACGAGACAAGTTCCCAAAGCTGAAGAAGAGACTATGGCTTGCGGAACGGATGGGCACCTGGGTCAACAAGCAAAGAGAATACGTTCGATACCGTCAGAGCCATCGAAGGGAGATGGCGCAATTTGATAAGAATCCTTCGAGTGACGGGCTCTCCCTTCATGCCACCACAAAAGCCACATCTTACCACGATCCCCTCGATGTGTCTAGCGTTGCGATGTTGACAATGGAAGACGGAGAGGGGAGCTTTCCCAGTGTTGCGACATCGTTCGCTGCCACAGCGGCGGGTGGAGCAGCAACAGGACGTCGAATAGCGAACCTTACCGATAAGTGGCTCGACGGCGTAAGACTGGGCTACAATCAACACGTCGAATGCCCCTACTGCCGTACTATTCAGATAATTGAAAACCGAAGTCAGTGGAAGTAAGTTGACATTGAGTGATCTAATATGTTGAACCAAACAAGCTGAGAAGCAGTCTAGGCGACACGTTTATCGCGATCTTCAGATGTACATCTGCACCTTTGAGGACTGCGTAGCAGATCCCTTTCTCACATCTCACGAGTGGTTCAAGCACGAAATGGAAAATCATAGACAGGAGTGGAACTGCTACCTCTGTCATACCAAATGTAACACCGAGAATGCCCTCGAAATCCACTTTACTTCTCACCACTCCGGATCCGTGTCCAAGACCCAGCTGCAGGTTATGATCAGAGCTTCTCGCAAGAGCCTCACCAACTTCGACAAAAACGCTTGTCCTCTATGTGATGATTGGATACCTTCATCCATGAACTGGACCAACCTTCGGAAGTTCCGCTCTCATTTGGCCAAACATCTGCAAGAGCTTGCCCGTGAAGCGCTTCCTCTGGCGATTGATGGTCTTGAGATCAGAGAAGCACATAATGAGGACGACTCCGACTCAAAAGACGACTCTGAACATGAAAGCACGGCAGATCAGCAAACAGATCAGCAAACTCCTGGAGTATTGTGTTATCCCTGCGGGAAATCCGATGGTACTAGAAAGCATCCGGCATGGAAATGCCTTCTGAGTGAAGACGACGAAGCCGGCCTCTGCGAGTCAATATTGGACAACCTCGAAGATCTTCCAGAGCACTGGAAGAGTGAACACCAACGCCATGGGAAATTCACTCCCTTTATGATTTATACATGCGAAAGATGCGAAGTAGCTCTCACGAACGTGAGGTCTTGTTGGAAATGTCGAGACGCCTTTCGCGGCACCGAAAACTGGTTCTACGCATCCCCTGATCGCGCGGTCCGGGCCGAGGCGCACTGGGTACAAAAGGCAGCATCAGATGGGGTAAATGACCGAAGAAGAATAAAGCAAAAGACAACGCTGATTCCACAGATGTTCCGCGCCGACGCTCCCACTGAGTCTCCTTATGAGTCCGATCGAGACATGGGCAAGAACTCCTCTCAACACAATGATCTGGAGCCTCCCAAGAGTTCTGATACAGAGAATCATCAAGAAGTTATCCACACGCAGCATGAGCACCGTGTGACCGACAGCTCTGCTTCTGTGGCCAATATTAGCCAGAGTACCGCCTCGGATCACGACAATACAGACCAGAAGCAACCTGTACCTGACGGCAAGAAAATTCTACCGGACACCGAAGCACAGGAGATTCCAGGCCAACTGCCTGGCTACCGTCTTCTAGTGACTCCTTCTGGAGCCGAGGGCCGTGGGAAGAGCAGCGCTGTTGATGTCGGCGGACTGGTCCGAGGTGAAGGCCTCCATGCCAAGCTTGACGCTATCAATAGAGAACTCGAGCTTGAACTGCTCCCTCTCTGCGAGGCATTTGCCGGCAACCCGCCGCCGGACCTCGAGACAAGCAGGAAAGCGCTTGTGCGAATAAGCGCGGAAACATTTCAGATTTCGTCCAAACTCTGTGGAGTCGAAGTAGGGAGTGATTTGGCAGCAGAAACGAAGAAAAGGGATCTGATCAACAAAGTGAATGAAGCGTTGAAGCAGATGCGTTCTGCGGTGCGTTCCGCCAAAGCAGAGGAGGAGCTCAATGGCGAAGCAGTGTCGATTGAATACCTGGGCAACGGACAAGGGCCGGAGGTGGCCGATTGAGCCTCTCTTGACGTAGGTCCTCGATTTCGATGACCACTTTTTCGAAAACGCGTTTTCAGACGATATATTTGGAGATGAAATGTTTTGGCCGTTTTTGGAGTCTAATAGCCACGATAAGACCTATTCTAGTGTTTTCGATCAGAAGACTTCAGCAGCTGTGAGCCTGGCGATTTCTGGTTGCCCATTCTCAACGGATAGCCTATACGAGCCTAGAGAAGATTTCAAAGGGAAAGAAGCACAGCCTACGGGGGCAAGATACGAGCCCACGGCGGAAAGCCGCAAAAGCCCTGAGCCTCTAAAATCCAAGAACGCCGTTAGACGAAAATTTAGTGTCCCGTTCCACATCTGCCAGACTTGGGCGGTAAGATCTGAACGTAGTCCCCTTCGTAGTGCTCTTTCAGCTGACGTTGGAACACAGGGGATGGAAGAACTCATCAAGCGAGCGTTCGAACATGTTGATGTTATTGGACCACACGTTCTTGCAGGGCGTTACGACCTGGTAGATCCACAGGAGAGAGTAATCCTCCCTCAAGACTGGGAGAAAGTCATTCGACCGGGATGGGCAATAGAAATGCGAATGTGGCCGATGGATAGCATTGAACTTGGTGTGCCTTCGAACGCTGGTACTCGACAGCCGCCACGAAATTCCCCGGGCAAACCAGGTAGACCCAGCCACCAGGATGACGCTGAAATTTCGCTCGACAGTTCGAAGCCGATTAGCCTGGGTCAAAGTCGAAAGTCGTATTGAAAACATTGATCAGACCATTGGGAAAAGGGGGAAACCCGTGAAGCCATAAGATAGCTCAGGATGGGAAAAAAGGCAATGAGGAGCCCGGCCTTACGTCGTGGGGAGTACGACAGCGAATATTTCAACTCCAACAATCATAATGCATACAGGCGCAGTTGGCTACAGAGAACCGTAACCATGACGATCACTACACAGACCTGAACATGAGCTTCTTTTCTACTAGCCTAAGTATTTGCAGGCCCAGCTTGAATACTGAAGTAATGATGCCGCCGGTCTCCAGAAGGCGGTGCAGATATGAGCCACAAACTTTTGAAAACGCATTCAAGTAGTCATCGGGCCGTCGTGGGGCCAGCGCCATTGCCGGCATTTCCAACGCCGGCGCCGGCGCACAGCCCGGGCCTGAACGCCGAACAGCCGGATTTATGGGGTCGGGTCACTACTTTGAGCTTTCAATACTTCACCGACCGCCCGGAGCACATTTCCGGACTTTTCGCTCCGCTTCGAAATGCCAATAGAACCCGACCACTTTCCGTTTACTGAGTGTGCCGGACACCGCATTTCCCAGGGTGGCTGGACTCCCGCTCTACACCCCAGAGATCCCCATAGAGAGAGAGGCCATCATATGAGGATCCAGTGGGTGAGATGAATGGGGACCTTGATGGGCAACTTCTGCAGAGCATCGTGTCTCTCTTGTCGAATGGCGTGCGCGACCAGCCGTCGTAAGCAGCTAATCCCTGCCTCCGCACCCCTCATCTTATCGCTGTTTTGGCTGGTCTGCCACTCCCGCCGACTCCAACTGATAAGGGAACTGGGAACCCAAGGTATCCCCGAGTCCCGGGAAGCTTGACCTCGCGCCAGACATGGGTCACCTTCCTTCCCTCGCCTACTCTGCTTCCAGCAAAAGCACCTGCTTTCTCTGGCATTCTCGGTATCAGGCGGGCGGACGTAGGTTAGAATAGGGAACAGGGAGAGGAGGGGAAGAGGAGGTTATGCGAGTCGTGAGCCTTTGTCTTAAATACCTAGCTCGGCCACGCTTTTCGGCACAGTGGGTTAGTTCAAGCTTCTTTTCTCTTCAAAGCTCCTCCAAAGCCAGCTTGCGTGATTGCGTTCAAGCCAAGCCGTGTTTGCTTTCCGGTCACCACCGTTTTCTCTGACTAAATCTCCATCTAGACAGCTTCCATCAGCTCAAGTGGTTGACTCACCAGAAAGTGAGGGTACTACTCAAACAGCGAACATGGGTTCTCAACCATCCAAGACTGCGGCTGTAGACCCGTCCAGCGAGAAAGCCCTTCTCGACCGCCTGCGCCGATTCCAAGTCAAAGACGAGGCGTTTAACAGCATGGAGGGCGAAGCTTGCCGTGAAAAGGGCGATGTCAGGCTCCTTCGCGAGCCGGAGCGCCTGCCAGTCCACCAGACGCAGTCGTGGCAGTCCCGGTTCCTTTCCGACCCCAAGAACAAGTAGGCCTTTTCCGATCATGATCATGGGTGGTGGATGGGCTGACTGACGTGCCTTTCAGACTCGCCCTCACAGCCCTCAGCACCACCGACCCCCGATCAGTCCTGATGTCGACCTCGACCAAGATCTCCGACCCCCAGATCTTCAACGTCAAGATCCCCTTCGAAGGCGGGCCCATCACGAACCAGCGCTCCTCAGGCCGCTGCTGGCTCTTCGCCTCTACCAACACGTTCCGCGTCGCCCTCATGAGGCGATACAACCTCGACAGCTTCGAGCTGTCCCAGTCATACCTCTTCTTCTGGGACAAGCTCGAGAAGTCGAACTACTTCCTCGAGCAGATCATCGACACGGCCCACGAGGACCTCGACGGGAGGCTCGTACAGGCCCTGCTGGGCGACATCGTCAGCGACGGCGGCCAGTGGGACATGGTCTACAACCTGGTGCAGAAGTACGGGCTGGTTCCGCAGTCGCTGTACCCGGACAGCTGGAACGCCATGAACTCGGGCGTCCTCAACTCCGTCGTCAAGACGAAGCTGCGCGAGTACGCCCTCGTCCTGCGCGGGCAGATCCGCTCCGGCGAGGCGACCGCCCGGACGCTGTCTTCGGCCAAGGAGAAGATGGTCAAGGAGATCCTCAACGTCCTGACCCTCACCCTCGGCCCGCCGCCGGACCCCCGTCAGGAGTTCGCCTGGGCGTACCTCGATAGGAACGGCAAGGCGCACGAGCTCAGGACGACGCCCGCGGCCTTCGCGAGGGACATCTACTCGTCCGACTTCCGCATCACGTCCGCCGTCATCGACGGCATGGTCTCGCTCGTCCACGACCCGCGCCATGAGCCGCTGACGCTCCTGACCGTCGACCGGCTCGGCAACGTCGTCGGCGGCCGCGGCGTCACCTACGTCAACGTCGACATGGCCGCCCTCAAGTCGGCATGCGTCTCCATGCTCAGGGCGGGCCTGCCCGTCTTCTTCGGCTCCGACGTTGGCAAGTTCAGCAACACCGCCTCCGGCGTCATGGACCTCGACCTCATCGACTACGAGCTCGGCTTCGGCGTCTCAACGCTCGGCATGGACAAGGCGAGCAGGCTGAGGACGGGCGAGAGCGCCATGACGCATGCCATGGTCCTGACGGCGGTGCACCTCGACGCCAAGGGCAAGAGCGTGCGTTGGAGGGTGCAGAACAGCTGGGGCGAGGGCGCGGGCGACAAGGGCTGGTTCGTCATGAGCGATGCTTGGATGGATGAGTTCGTGTACCAGGCCGTCGTCGACCCGCGCTTCCTCAGCAAGGAGGTCAAGGAGGTCATCGGCACCGAGCCGACCGTGCTGCCGCTGTGGGATCCGATGGGCAGCTTGGCGTAGATTTGATTCTTCATTAGATCGGTACGGGTGGGCGTTGGTGGATATGTCCTTTGAGCTTGATACTGGTAGAATGTGGAGTACTATGGCAAGCGGATCAGTACAGTACGTTATGACCTCTCTCTGTGTCAATCTGTTGCAATGGCTATCCATATCGCTCAGGATTTCTGGTGATCCAGGTTCTCTCGTACACACGACTTTTTCCGAAGTAGAAAGGGCATCTTCGGACGTGAGTACTGCCGACGCGCCGCCTCAACTCACTGGCATCCGCGTCATCTCCGGCCGTTGAGCCCCGCCGAAGATCCCAGCAGATGCCCGGGCCCTGATGCCCCCGAAGACCGGAGCGGATGTGTTCCGGCTGCCGACAGCGAATCCCGGCGGCTCCCGGCCCAGCAAACATGCTCAAAGCAAACCCCCCTTAGCCGAAGCATGTTCGTTCTCCGGATGAATGAGGGACAGGACGCGCGGCCCCGCGAGGCATCTTCCAGGGACGGAAGGTTCGTTTTTTTGCCTTTTGCGGATTGGACAGCCGCCGCCATCATTATCTGGGATGGGGATGTCGGCTTCAGAGTCAAAGCGAGGCCGGGGGGGTTTTTCCCCCGTTTTTCGGCTCCGCGGTAACAAGTGCGTCTTTGTTGACAGGCTTCTGACTCGACGGGTGTACTTGCTTGGGAATCGGTAGGTAGCAATCAGGATTTGGGTTTCGGAGGTTCAATTTACCATTTAGAGCTGGAACGGTCCACGGCCCTTGTGGTCCTACGTGCACCACGTGGGTTGCGGGAGGTCTGTGTAAGAGTTGAAGCTGGGCTTATTCGCGCAGGCTCAATTAGCAACGTCTTAGCAGCGCATTAGTGCCTAGGCCGACTCTCGGGCTATGTGTCTAGACTTCTGCGATCGCGTACGAAGAGCGCGATGTTCTTGTTGATGGGTGCAGGATGGCGGACATCGATGGGGGTTGTTTTTCTATGTAAGGAAAACAGGATCCCTCCCGCGCAGAGAGAGGTCGGTGGCCTCTGTTCAGACGGACGGCACTCTTGGCATTGTGACGTTCCACGTGGGAAAAAAAAGAGCATTCCCGGCGTTGGAAACTCGACTAAAATTAGCCCGGGCTCAAGCGTTGCTGGGAGTACAATATACCGGGACGTCCAATTTGTTACAACTTTTAGGGGTCATATTGTACTCACAGCATCCTTCGCCTGCAAGAAGGCATCATCTCGTACCTCGTACGAGAGTCGTGCACGTACATATCGCCTCAAGGCCCGCCTACAACGGTCGATCTGGATGAAATATCAATAGATCGAGATGAGAAGATTGAAATTTTCAAGAACTTTTCAATCTGCCACAGACCGTCTGTGGGCGGCAGCGCCCGACAGACCTGGCAAGACGCAGCGGCATCTTTCGTGATTTTAAAGTTGCGTGAGGCCGGGGAATCCCCGTCTTGGGCTTCGTTCAAACGGGCTGGTTGGCGGGTTCCCGGAATCATTGCAGCCCAACTGTCAAAGGTGTTCTCGAGAGATGCTACAAGCCTACAAGTCCTCTGGGATCCATCAAATTTCGAAGAATTTGATTCAGACCGTGGGAGGAAAACTTCTCACGCGAATCGAGCGAACGCTTGATCAACGCAATGAAGCACCGGGCGGGGGGTTCAAATGCAAGCCTCGCCGATGGAATGTCTTCTCAGTTATGGGCAGAGCTGTCTGGCGAGGAACAAGAGATGGGATAGACCTTGTCAGAAGAAAGCAGTGACGGGACTAACATCGTCGCCTTTCTCGATTGAGCGCCCTTGCGCTGGCGAAAAGACAACCATCCCATGTATTTGCTGCCTCACCTTGCACAGTTGAGGCAGGCAGCTTAGGAGACGTTACACTTGTTGCCCTCCCCTTCAGCGGCTGCGAAAGCACTGAGGGAAATACTTGACAGCATCAGACCGCAGCTACGGTGGATTGAATCGTGGCGGTGAGCATGCGACTGGGTTTTTTCGAGTCGCAGCGCAGTGTTGATGGTCAAGTCAAGATCGAACCGATTATCCCCACACGGCAGGGGCGGTTTAGAGATGACAGACATATCGAAGGGGTTTTTGGCGGCGAGCGGGAAGACGCCAGTCATTGCTTGTTTGGCTGTGTGCTTGAGAGTGGCGTAGTTTGGGCGCAGATAACATGGGGAGTTTTCTTGCAGAATGGCAAGATGCTACAGATGCGGTTGAGTGACAGTAAAGCTCAGTGGTTGCAGTTTCGTGATGGTGGGTGATGCGGGAAAGCACCCGTCGTCTTCCCCGCTGGCCGGTCGATAATTTGATTACCACCGGACACTGGTCTTCTCGGGATCTCAGATCAGGCGTGCTGCGGTTGGTTCTAGAGCTTTCGAAGCGTCCCGCAGTTGGGCGATGCTGGGCAGTCGCATCGTCGAGTGTTGACAGCCATCAGGCAGATGTGGAGAATGAGATGCACAACAGATGGGCAGCCGCAGTAGGGCCGGCAGCCGCCGGCAACCGGAGATGCGGGCGGATGGTTGGGTCGAAATGGGCGCAGCTATTGTCCCAGAATTACAGACGATGGCTTCGTCGAATGAGGACCCCATTGGCGAATGGCCGTAGGTACAGGGACATGGACATCTGAAGATATCCATTTCCATCCACGGCGACATCCTCAGGACAGGGACAAGCATCGACTTAAAGTCGGGCTGCCGGCTGAGTGGGGCTTGTGTTGGATGTGGGTGTTTGGCGAGAGGAAAGGATCGGGTCGATTATGTTTACGCAGGGCAGTAGACGGAGGATATTGTGGGTTGTTTCTTGAATGTTTGTCGATGGAGGAAAAGTCACTGTGTGCTGGATAGCGCCTGGCCGAGGTGTGGCTAAGGTAGGCCTTACATCAGGAAGGTAGATTCGAAGAAGTCGCGGCTCGCACCTGCTCAATCTACTTCTAAATGTTCGATGGAACTAAGATGAATGGCAATAGCGGCGGAGAGTGCGCCCGCCATCTTGGGGACGGGGCAGTTTCTATTCCAGTCGAACGTTGTTGCCCACAACACAAAAACACCCGACCACTAAGGTACCTTGCCGTCTCTGTTCGGTCGATAAGAGAGAAGTCAGCTAACGCGGCGCATCGCATTATCCGTCGGATGCCCGAGGCGTGTTCACGTTCATGCGCCATCATCACTACCTACTACCGCTGGCTGGATAGTAGCATCATTCGACAAGCCACCCCGACCCCGACGGCACCTTTCTGAACGGTGCCTATCTGAGACCGTATCTCGGAGACAAATCGACGTTCCTGATTGACTCACTTGGACCGGACTGCCATCAACACTTCTCGCGCTAATGAGAGATCCCTTCAACACAGGCGCCCCCGCTGACGTCGCCCAGATTCCTACTCCTCGAAGGCTCGAACTTCGAAGCTGACATCCACGTTATCTATTGGTCAGGGTACCCCACCGGAGGAATCCCTGTTCTTCCGTCAGACGGCGACACAGCAACGGGACCACCACAGCCTTCAACGAATAACGCGCCGCATTTTGACATTAACGCTTGCTGGCGGAGAAGCGTTGCGTCCCCTGGTTATTCTTACTTTATTTTTGGTGGAATTCCAAGACGTTGGGCGCGCAAACTTGTGCACAAAACAAGAACGACTCCGTGGTCGGTCATCATCCACTGGACACGAGCAGGCGACGGTCTTGGGCTTGTTCTCGGTCGTGAAGCCCCCGACACACTCGCTGTGCGTCAGTATGGTGGGAAAACAAGAAGGACCCCCCCCCCCCCCCCCCCCTGGCCCCGGAAAAAACCTGGATGTGAAAGTTCACCTAAGAAAGGCGCCAGCGAGGACCATCCTAGCTCATGTCATGACCTGGTCCAACGGACGTCATCGCCGTGATCGACACGGACAACAGGCGGCTTCCCAAAGAGGCAAGAGAGCGACTGTCACCCATCACACACCCACCATCAGCAAACTATGTTAACTCACTCCAGGCTAGGCCCTTGCTAGTATACCTCGTCGTCAGGAAAGGAAGTCTCGAATATTTCGAAGGCCTGCTACGGTTTCAGTCCATTGGGCGACCACTACTGTACGTCAAACCCTGAGGATGCAATAATTATACCCGCCAGCCTTAGCGTTGTTGGCCAAAATGTGCATCTATAGCAGCTGACTCCTCCGCTCTGCTCTTGGTCTTCATGGTCCCGAAAACGGAGCGAGAGCAGTAGTTCCTAGCCGACCACTGCGTCACGTTCAGATCATTCTTGACTGTCAATCACATCTCACTCGATCGCATTGCGTTTCTTCATCGAATTAGCCTCAGGAACGAACCAGACAAACCTTTGTCATGAGAAGCATATCGCAGAAACAGCACGAAGGCTTTCCAGAACTGAAACCTTGCGCCGAGGAAAAGACTCTGAACCACCCAGTTCCCTTTCATCTGACGTCCAATTTTTTCGTCATCTGAACTTCTCAGGAACCCTTCACACTACGGAGACGAAACGGCTCTAGCCAGGCGAGCAAGCGTTATTTGCAAACACTCTGACCGGCGCTCTAGGGCGGATTCGACTAGTCTCCGCGGTTCTAGGTCCGCCAGCCTAGCTGGAAACTTGTGTCCCTGAAAGAAACGGCCAAAACACAGACTGGTGCAGCGCCAGCCTGTCGGCTTTCCAGTAGTTGACGGAACATCTACGTCGCGGCATTTGCATTGACGTTGACGCACGTTCTCCAAGCTCGACAGCCCAGCTTGTCAGCTCGGTCGGGGTACAGCTACCTACAGACGGTTTGCGGTCTACATGCGGGTACTTGGTTGGGCTACGTATTCACATGCAGAAAGGTCAACACCTGAAGACGGTTCCTATTGTACATGCAGCCTTGATGCGGAGGAAAGCATTTGCCCGTCGTCAGCTCCGGATAACCGCAGTCACCTCGCCATCTTCCGAAAACCCCTAATGGAGGAACAAATCTTTGTCGACTACAACATCCAACCAGCGGCATCCTTGGCCTTATCAACCAAGTCCTTGGTTCGCGGCACTTCGCAGCTCCCGTACCGGTACCGACGGACTGACGACGTTCCTTGACGTACCGTACCTGGCCACCAACCGACCGACACGCACAGGGGCGACACCCCGCACACAGTGGAACACAGACTCTCCCTTCAGGCAATCGACCAGTGACATGGCTCGTTTCTTGATTGCCTCCGTCTCTGACATTTCTCTGTTCTGCCTTACGAATATTCCTGTGTACCTACACGGACTCGACTTGTCCCTGGACCATCACCATCATCAAAGCAATCCCCCCCGCGATCCTTGGTTCCTCACTGCTATGTTGACAGGGATCATTTCCCTCGTCTCTCCGTCATTGCGCCCAGGATAACCGCCCTGTCGAGATAACCGACGTTGTAATGCTCGATTGTCGCCCAAATTTCGCCCCCCGTCTCCTTCGATTTTTCCGGCCTGTCAGACAACTCGGTGACGTTATTTTCGTCCCTCGATATCCGGTGAGAATCTTTCTTCATGCCACCCATCCCCCCCGAATCCTTCACCTATCTTCTACACATGTTCAATGCCCATATCCCATACTCAGCCCGGCATCCTATCTGTTTGGAAGTGTGGTGTGGAAAGTACGCACGGATTCATCCATTCGTCCTGTTTTTGCGCCTATGCCCGCCCACTCTTGAGTATTTCTTTCCGTTACTAGGTACCTTAGCAAGCTGACTCGCCCCTCTTTTACACGGCGCTGCAGGTGCATGCAGTAGAGAATTCCACCTTATTAGTCCACGGCGATCCGACGACCGCGTCCACCCAACCGAGCCCAACCAGCTCTTGCTCGCTGGCCTGACTTGACTGGAACCCGATCTGACCCAGTCACCCAGCTCAGCGCTGGACCCGACTGGGGTCTCCAGCTGCAGATTGAACGAACAGAACGCAACTGAATAAGCTGAGGAAGAACCCCGCCATCTTCTGCCACCCAAGAACCCACACTACACCCGACTCCATTTCGGTGAGGTGGGCATCTCAACCGTGCCCCTCCCCTCCCCCCTCTTCTTCTTTCCCAAGAGCAAAAAAAAAAAAAGGACAAAGAGAACAAAACTTCGTCCCATTATCTGCCCGGAAACCCAGCGAGGACAGTGAGACATCACAACCACCGAACTAGTAGCAAGCGTCCAAACGCCAAAGCACCTACCTCAACGTCAAAGCGAAGGGAAAGGAGGAAAAAAAAACACTAGAGCGGAATCCTCACGTGGGTTCGCTGAGCGTCTTTCCGCCACGTCCGCTCGGCTTCAGCGCATTTTGATCAGCACTCAACTCATTCCGGCTGTCCACTTTGGTCATTTTCCCTCGTCGCGCCGTCTTAAGACGGCTACTGATCTCTCCCAACACCACACCTTTCGACGGGCACTTGACTCGGCGACAAAAGTGAAGGCGACGACTAGATCATAGCCCGTCTGGTAGCGCTGACAAGTCATTGCCAGCACATCACCATGGACCCCCGCTACTCTTCCTCACGCTACACCGGAACTCGCCCGCGATCGCCAACTTACAATCCGACGAGGGCGTCTTTGCCCACGAGCATCGGCTACAGCTCTACGTATGGAGGCGACATCCATGTAATGCCTACGTCGTCCAGATACGCATCAACTGGATCATCTTCGTCAAGGGGTCATCACCACTCACACTCGACCACTACGCCGACCACTACTACCACCTATGCCGTCACAAAGAATGATCCTCTAGCTCGCGGGGCGAGTCTAAGAGATATGAGCCGGAATCGCCGTTCTTCAACGCTCGATGCGAACTCACCTCGGCCTGTCATTGTCACCACAACGACAAAAGCACCACAGACGAGCTCATCGCACCACTCTTCGAGCAACAGACATTCCAGTCCGACTCGAGACGATTATCGATCCGGTGATACGTCATTTTACACCCAGCCCGCATCTTCGATACGTTCACGGAGCCACCACCGCGGCGGTTCTTACAGCGCAACAATGGATAACGAAGAGTTCACCCGCCTGCGTGAACGAACCATCGATCCTCGACACGACACATACCGTCCAGCGAGATCGTCCACCATCTACGCCAACAGCAACCGTCAGGGAAATGCTCCGATCGACTATGGGGCTACTGACGGATACGAATATACCACGCCTAGCGACCTCGCTCGCTACGACTTGGACCACTCACGCCCGCCCTCGAGGTCTCGTAGACGAGAGAGTGTTGATCGTGGCTATTACCGACCAAGCGTCAACGTGACTACCACGGAGTCTGCGAATCGCCCCTACAACGAAACTGGGCGACGCGGTGGTCCCCCTCCCACCACCTGGGGTCTGGACAAGATCAATAGATCGACCTCCAACGTCTACGATCCTGCCCAGGGCGCAATCCCACCTGCTGTGCCTGCGGCTCCAGCTCACATGGTAGTCCCTCCGAGTCCCCAAGACAGACGCTCTGTGGGCGTTCCCTCCTCTCTGGATGTGGCCGCCACCTCCGTACCTGCAGCATCCATGGCCGGTGCTCCCTCGTCTCGACGGCCTGTATCCGTATACAACGATGGTGCTGCTCCGCGGTCAAGCCATCACGAGGATTACTACCGCAGCCGGGAGGATGATCGCGCTCAACGACAAGCACGAGAGGATCGCAAATATGACCCCGTCTACGGCACCGGGGACTACTTCCACGACGAAGCGGTGGCAACACGTGGATTCGGTATCCGCACTGACTCAGCCCCGGTTGGTGGTGACTTCGATGATCGGAGAGACCCACGCCGAGATATCCGCTCCGAGTCTCGAAACGGATACCGACCTGACTCCCGCGTGGGGTATCGACCTGAGTCTCGAAGTGGACATCGTCCAGAGTCTCGTACGGGGCATCGGACATCACCCCCTGACACAAAGAGAGGCTCGGATGATGAGTCTCGTTCGAAGCGTGAGTCGGCAAGACTAGAGGCCGAGAGGGACAGGCACCCAAGACGTACCAGCACGGCTACTGAGGACGATTCTGAGAAGAAGCGATTCCGCGACAAAGTCACTGCCGGACTTGGACTCGCTGCCACGGCTATTGGTCTTGGTCAGTCGGCGGTGAAGGAGAAGGATGAGCGATCTGAAAGACCGGAAAAGCTTGAAAGGGAATTGCGGCGTCGCAGCGATGAAGAAGACTCGGGAGCCCGCAGTGAAAGATATAAGCACAGGGATGAGTCCAGAGACCCGAGAGACCGAGCGCCCGTAATTGTCGAAACTCGCAGGGCTCAGACCGACCCGGACGCGGATGTTCGTGAGAGGGATCGTGATCGGAACCTTCGTGATGCCGAAGCCAGACTCACCGGTGACAGCACACCCCCCTCACAGCGCGACGGCTCTCCTGACGATGAGACCAAGAGGGTGAGGCGACCTGTCCGTCAATCCATTGGCTTCAATCCCACCAACACGAACGATATTCGGGAATTGAAGGAACAGTTAGCAGCCATGAAAGATGACAAAAAGGAGAAGGTCCCAATCCCCGTTGAGAGGTCTGATCGTTCGGAACGTCCTGAGCGCTCGGAAAGATACGAAGAAAGATATGACAGACCGGAGCGAACGGAAAGGTCTGAACGTTTCGACAAGGAGGATCGATCTGACCGACAGACCTTCGCTGATCTCCCCATGAGAGAGACGAAGGAGCGTGCATCCTCTCCAAAGAGAGAACCGCTACCAAGAAGGGTATCGCCAGTGTCGATGCCTTCGACCGATTCAGCAATCGTGTCGACAAATGATGAATCCCGCGGGCGTGACACAACACCGCCCCATGGTGAGGAGAAGCAGGTTCGCGTTGTTTCGCCCCCTCGCGATAAATCGGACGCGAAACCTCTCAAGGGCATCCTGAAGGCCCCTAGCAAGTTTCCAGAGGAAGACAACCCGGTTCGCGAAGGCGTCGCGCCCCACAAGGATGATAAGAAGTTGAAAGAGGTTCCTCCTGGCGCTCGATGGACTAAGATTAGCCGCAAGATCGTTAACCCCGAAGCCTTGACCGTTGGTAAAGAGAGATTCGAGGTTCGCGACGATTTTGTCATAGTCCTCCGGGTTTTGAGTAAGGAGGAGATCCAGGCATACGCTGCTGCTACTCAGGTCTTGAGAGGTTCGTTCGGATGAACTAGCTTTGGCGTCCAGGATACTAATCACCATTTAGAGCGGAGACGTGAAGAGGCAGGAAAAGACCGCGGTGACCGCGGCGACCGTGATCGGGATCGTGACCGGGACTATGACAGAGGTCGGGATCGCGACGTCGATGACGAAGAAAGACGGCGACACTACCGACATCACAAGAGGGATGACGGTGATGATGACCGTTACGACGAGGAACGAGATCGGGAACGTCACCGCCGACATCGAAGAGACGACGATGATGACGAGGATCTGAAGCGGCGAGACGACTACCACCATCACCGACACCACAGAGACCGCGACCGCGACCAGTTGGCTATTGAGGGGTAAAATTTCACAACCAGGGATGCGATCATGGTGAATAATCTGTAAATGCTGAGGCTTGATTTATCTAGCCCCAGCAAGCATTTGACGAGGAGTCTCATGAAGCGAGAAGCGTTTTTACATTGATTTTACGGAGCGGAAATCGTCCGACATTTATGCAAACATGGCGAAGGAAAATATAGCGGCTATTGTTGTAATATGTGATTATGGAAAAGAGAACTTGTGTAGGGAAAGGATAGCGTCAAGACCGGATGAACTGCCAGACAATGTGAGAGGTCGTGCCTCACAGGAGTTGGTCTCGTGAGTAATTTGGCTGAACTGGTCTTGCCTTCGTGCGAACGCCATGACGCATTAGCTCGAATTAGACTGGGAAAAGTGTGTCATCGGGTTTTTGACTTCCACGTCTGTTGTCGTGTGCGGAGCAGGCTGCAGCGATGAAGTCTAAAGGCACGCGTGGATATCGCGGGTAGATAAAAATACCATGAAGGTTTAGTAGCAGCTACAGCAATCTAGTTTGCAGTCCTGCGACAACAACGCGAAATGCTCATACAAGACGTCTCTCGGACAGCGTTCTTCTTACTGCATCTAGGTCTGTTGGCTTTTGAGGGTTGACCTCCGAATACCAAGCAAGCCCAAAGAGCGACATAGTCGCACGCAATCCTACATGAATTTCTCCATGCCATGGTTCTGCCACATACGACCATACCCATTGGAAAACTCGGGATCCCGTCCGCTCTCCCATAGATAAGCTAATGAGGGGGGGCTCATCTAGAAGAGTAGGATCCCAGATGACTCAGCATGTGAAACGGTGCCCATCTATGTCTCTACCTCTGCGCCGCTGCACCGTCCTCTATCTACAACTACTTCTATTCGCCCACCCGCCCTAATGAAATCAACCTTCTCTCACGCCCCCGCTATCTTCCTCCCTAGACTTCTTAATATTGCCTCACTATTACCTAATATACTGCCGCCCCCAGGGCCCTCTCATTATAATTAATTTCTTATAAGGGATAGCTAAGTATGAGGGGGCTTATGTGTTAGGTTACTAGGGCTTTGCTAGCCTCCCCTCTTCTTTACTCTCCTCTACTCTTCCTATTCTCTCTTCTTTTTATATCTCTTCTAGTTCTTTTAAGAACGCTTTAAACCCTTACCCTTATTTCTAATATTTTATTGTTTTTAATCTTAAAAGTAACTTAATTGCAGCTATATTTACACCTATTTCACTCCTATATTATTTATACTATAATAGACCTATTACCTAACTTTAATAGGGCCTTTACTTAGACTTTGAAAACTAGAAGTAATAAGGATAAATTATATAATATATTTTATAAGGAGTTTGCTATACCCTAAGAGGAAGTTAAGCTCTTCCTAGATGATTTGGAATCTAGATAATAGGCCTTTTAAGAGATATAAGAAGCCTACCTAGAAAATCCGCTTCTAGATTACAAGAAGTTAAGCAAGAAGGTATAGTTTATATAGAATAAAGTATAGCAGGCCTGGGTTAAGTAAGTAATCCTAAAAGAAGTGGGTACTACCTAGTTTTATAAGAATAAAATATAATATTAATATTTTCTTTATAATAGATTTATTAGAGAGGATATTAGATAAGACCTAGAATAAGTTATACTTAAGTTCTATCTTAACTCTAAGCTTACTAATAGTATCTACTAAATATTTATTAAAAGTTATATTATAAGATTTACTAAGCCTTATTTAATATTAGGAAAATAAGAAGTTATTAATATTTACCTTATAAAATTAGTAAATAGTGTCCTTAATCTCTAGGATAACTTTATTAGTATAGCTAAATGAGGAGTGCTATAGAAGAAATACTAGGAAGACCCTACTAATTCTACTTAGAAGCTTATATATTATAAGAAGGATAAGTTTATAAGTAAGCTAGTAAGTAGGATCTAGAAGGTTAGTACCCCTTTTTTATTCCTCTCTATTTAATATATTTAGCTAATTATAGATAGAGTAGTAAATAGAGAGAGGCTTAGTAAATAAATATAAACTTAAATAGTATTAGATATTTATTAAGATAGAAGTAATAATTAATAATATATTAATATTTATTCATACCTTATGGACTTATGTAAGTGATATTCCCTATAATGCTACTACTTATCTTATAGTTTATACTATTTTTCTCTTGGACAGTCTTAGAGGCTGGAGGCTTAGAACTTTAATAAACTTTAAGTACTGCGATATTAAGATAGCTATTATTAGGGATCTAGAAGACTATAATTAAATAGCTCTAATAGCTATAATTAATATAGAATAGAATAAGTAATAGGCTAATAAAGTATAGACTTCTTAGGATAATATATAAGTATTAATATACTTATTATATATAGTAACTAACTCTTAAACTTAGAATCTCTTTTATCATTATCTTTATACCTTATGAGAAGGTTTATATTCTATATGCTCTCGTTTCTTATGTATTTTTTTATTAATACCTTTAATCCCAAGTTTAACTTATTTAAAAGCTTGCTTAGATAGCCTAACCTAGAAGATGTGGATTATACTAAGTTATATTAGAAGGAGTAGATTTTAGATAAGCTAATTATTCTAATATACTATAGTTATTTTTAGAAGATCTAGTAGTATATACTCTTTATAATAAGCTATTAAGAGCGCCTCTAGCTATATATAATATAAGTTAGTACTAGTAGTTAATTAGATAGTAAGACCCTCTATATCCTATTAATAAAGTATCTATAGTTAAGTTACTTATAGATATTAGGACCCCTTACTCTAGCCCTAAGAAACTATATCCTATTAAATATATCCTAGGTATATAAGAAAAGCTACTAGCTTAGATATATTAGAGAGAATCTTATTTATATAGTTTATAGTAACTTAATAGGCTAAAGCGATATACTTTATATAATATTATATAATATTATATTTATATGAGATAATAAAGCATTATTATACTTAATAAACTAAGACCTAGAACTATTTAAAAAATAGAATAATATATAGAAATACTGATAGGAATATTAAATAGTAGTAATAGCATATAGCGCTAGTAGCGCTAAGGCGAAGAGGATAGGCGCTAGAGTCTGGGACCTTATTAAAGTACTATCTGCCCTTATAGTTAAGGCCTGCTGGAGTAAGTACTTTAAGGAAGCTAATTAATAAAGAGTTTGGGGTTTACTAATAACTAACCTATAAGTAATGCCTATAAATAACCTATATAGGAAACATAAATATTTAAAGTTTATAAGTAGTATTACTATTCAGATTAGCTCCTATTTATAAGATAAAGCTATTAATAGTAAGTATAACTTAAATAAATTTATTAATTATTTTCTAGTATTCCTAAGAGATAAAGATCTTCCTAACTATATCTAAGCTCTCTAAATACCTAAAAAGATAAGTTAGCTAAAAAAGAGTGCGCCTAGTTACTATAAGATAGAAACGCTAGGGTAATACTTACTATATAATTAATACTTCTTTTAATGCTTAAACCTAATAAGGTATATTTAAAATTTATATTCTCTCTAGTTTATAGAACTATTTCTATACTTATCCTACTATTAAGTTAGGTAGGAATATAAGGTATAAGACTAAGCGAACTAGAGTAGTTATATTATATAGTGTTATAGTAAGGAAAATATACTGCGCTTATTACCTTAAAGTATAACTAAGTAGAAGATAATTTAATACTATATCTATAGTATATAGCTATCTATAATATATAATCTTATAAAATATATAGGTGAAGTTTACTAGAAGATAGGCTTATTTAATAAACTATTTTATTATTCTAACTATTATTATTCTAGCTAATAGATCTAGATATTAGACTGGGAAGACTAGACCTAGTATATAAAGTAGACTTATAAAGTATAAGAATAAGAAGCGCCCCTATCTAAAGATTAGACTAGACTATATCTCTTATATAGTAAAAGCTTCCCTAGTAAATAATTTATATATTACTTTATTTAGGTTTATATTTAGGAGGAGAAGATATTTAATTTTCTATTCTATTATCTTATTTACTAGGGAAATAGTTAGTAAGTTAGGATAATAGATTATAGTTCCTAGGTTGAGTACGCTATAGAGCCTTATAAGGCTTCTAGTTATAACTAATATAAACTACTTATAATAGCTAAGCGTCTACTATTAGATCTTAATTAGGCTAATATACCTATAGAAAAGCTTGTGAAGAGCAAGAGATAATATATAGATAAGGATGCGCGACTAGTAGTAGGTGAAAAGTCGGCCCCACTCTAGGTTATAGTACTGCTAATTCTGGGAACGTTTATGATGCGTGTAGTATTACCCTATTACATACTAATTAATTCTCTATTATATATAATAGCCTAATTATATATAATAAGATGAAAATAATAAATAACTTTAATATAACTAGTTCTTGCTTTGAGGTAGTAGACTTAATTTATAGGAGCTTATGCTTAGGCTCTTAAGTCTGCTATAGATAATACTCTCTTTGTAGCTCCCTCTCCTCCTTTAAAACCCCCTCTAGTTGCTATTATAATAGGTAATGCTTTTGCTTGCGCTTTAATTACTATATTTTATTGCTTGTGGTCTTTTCTATCTTATCTGACTTACTGTTCTTTTATAAAGCTGAATATATTGGATTTACTTGTAGTTGCTTTCCTGAACTCTCTATCTGGCAGGAAGGATATTTATTAAGAAATTGAAGCCCTACTTCTAATATATATTCACTATGAAAGATATAACCTAGAACTTATTAGGGGCTATTCTTAAAAGAGCGATAGTATAGTCTACTGTAATAAATTGCTATGAGGCGTCTGTTATAGTTATTATAATAGATTGTATATTCTACGCTATAAAATACCTAAGTATCTTGTAGACCTCTGATATAATAACTATACTTAGAGCAAATTAGACTACTAAATAAGTTGTAGTTCTAGTAGTTTCTATAGCATATTAAATATATAACCTTAGTTATTATTAGTATGAGCCTAATAATGCGGGTATAGGATGCACTAACGCAAGAACACGCAGTTAGGAGAACCCGGTCCGTTAAAGGATGATAGCACTAGGCGCAGAAGTAGGAAAACTCTAGCTTAGTATCTAGTCTACTAGCTATTATACTATAATGCAGTAATTAAGAAGTTAAAAGATAAATAATCTAAGGAACTAAGTGAAAGCTTATTCTTTATATATACTTAGAGAGTAGAACCTAGTGCTATGCTATCTTATAATTAAATTTATATAGTATAGGCTATCTACTAATTCGCTTACTAGAGAGTAGTCTAGTTGAAGTTGGACTAGCTAGTTATATACTTCTGCTGTGTGACCTTAGTAGGCGTGGCATCTAGATTTGGCTTTAGATGACGCGAATCCTGCTTGGTGGAGGTAATGCTATTATTTCTCCTAATAAGCTATTCCTTATTAGGTAACTTAGCTATAGTAGTTTCTATTGTAGATGAGAAAGAGGCTGTAGTTGCGAGCTTGATATTACCTATCTAGTAGGTTTGGGGTTCTAAAATATTATCTAAATGAGGTTAGAGGCTTTATAAGTATGTAGTATAGTAATATATAAGGCAATAATCTAGAATATTTAGTAGAGACCTATTCCTATATATTCCCCCGGTCTCTGGAATGTAACTAGAGAAAGCATGAGAAGGCTAATATGGGGATAGTAATTATAATAGCTAAAATAATTATGAAAAGTAGTGCGCCCTATATTGTGGGTTTGTTAGCCTTTGAATCTGTTATTGATGTAGTAGGTGTGATAGTAGTTATAATAGTTATAGCAGAAGTAGTAGAAATACTTGGGGTAGAAGTATTTAGGGCTATAGTAGTATTAAGTCTTATTGTGGAAGAAAAGGTTATAGTAGCTAATATAAATAAAGAGGTTGAGAATAGTGTAATAGTGAGGTTATTAAAATAATTAGCTAAATTATAAGGATTGACTATATAGTATCTACGAAACCTATTCTTGCTATAGATATAATAAGACTTTTACTAAGCGGAGCTCTAATAATAAAGGTATTAGTTCTATATTATTATTCTAGTCTAGGATAAGAATTATGTTTTCTAATGCAGTTATTAATATTGATATAATGTGAATTTATTTGCTATCCTCTCCTTTAGAAATTTAGCGCTTAGGGGTTTCTAAATTAAGTAATACTATTCTATTCTAGGACTAGCTATTATCTAATAATAGCCTAACTCTAATATTCTAAGTTTCTACTTTCTCTCTACTTATAATACTAGTAATATATATACTAAAAGGCACCTTAAGATATAAGAAAAGAAAATTTCTCTTAGATATAGGTAAGGTCTTTAAGTATATAGGCGAAAATATATAAACCGAATAATTTTGATGCAAACCCACACCTAAGCAAGAGCTCTTGCCTATTTAGGATTCTATTAATATAAAAGCTACTTTTACTCCTAACCCTAATGCTAAGAATATAGGTATAAAGCCTTATAAAGTAATCCTGCGGACTACTTAGAGCTTAGGTTAAGTAGTTAGAGCTAGATAGATAGAAAGGCTATGTTATTAGAAACTCAATTTAGCTAAGAAGGCTCACAAATTCTATCGTAATTTCTAATAAGACTTTAATATAGATGTTTTTCTTATTATAAGAACTATAGAGAAGTACCTAATTTTTGATTTATCTAATAACTTTAGCTAGCGTTTGCTAACTTATCTCATTTATTTATCTTTCTAATTATGCCTTATATGCTATTAATAAGTACCTAGGATGGGACTTACTCTATTCTAAAAGTATTTATACTAGAGAGCTTTATATAAGAATAACTAGCTTAGCTATAAATTAGGCTTAGGAAGGGTAGTATCTAATGCAACATTTATAGTGAGTTTAAGATAAGCTTTTTGCTGCTATTGAATATACTAATAAAAATGCATTGAGTCGCCGTGAAATATGTTTGCTTAAGGTGGATTATATTGAGATCTGGTGGATAGAGGAGAGATTCCCTAGCTGATGAGAGCATACTAGTGTTGGCGACTTTCGCGCTTAGACCTATTGCTGAGAGAGTACTATGTAGTCCACGAAACTATTATGAAATATTATATGTTAATAGTACTGAAGAATATAGCTTTGAGAGGTGTAGTAACTTCCTCTGCTTCTATGCTTATGGAAAATCTGCTATCTGCTGCTATCTAGTAGAGCCCTCAGTAGCAAACGCCCTGAAAGCTTCTTAAAGAGCCCTATAGGGTAGGCGCTAAAGACTCTATAGGCTGGGTGCTAAAGGCTCTATAGGCTAAGCGCGTGTGAAGTATGTAGTAGCTGGAAATAGCTGGCAGTACTACGCGATATAATTATAGCGGTTAAGCGCTATTAATATAGTAGTAGGTGCGCTGAAGGCCCCTGTGGTTATAGCGCTCTTAGCGCTTAAGTCTACAAGCGGGCTTACTTTGTGAGATTTGTGGATTTGTGGATTTGCGGATTTGGGGGTTAGCGGACTTATCGTAATAGTATACTGCACCTATAGTGGGGAAGCACAGACCGACGAAGCATAAAGTCTTACTTAGGCGAAAGACTAAACATAAAAATAACTTATTCTATAGTAACTAACTAGGTCGCACTTATGTATCTATATCTAGAGCGATCTTATTCTGTAGTCTAATTTATATAAAAATCCTGCACCGCCCTCTTTATTATTGTAATATAAGCCTCTCTGAGAATCTGCTAGTTGAAATAAACGCTATGATCTAAGAGTATATTTATAATACTTATATTACCTCGCTCTAAAGCTTAAGATAAAGGCTTATAGTTATTTTCTCCCCTTATATCTAGGTTAGTGCTGCTCTTTAGGAGCAGCTTAATATAGTCTTAATAGCTATATAAAATAGTAATAGATAGTAGCGTGTTTCTATACTTATTATAAAGCGTAATATTCTTAGTATAGGTATAAGTAGATACTAGTAGCTTAGGAAGCCTTAGCGCTTCCTTATTATTATAAAGGAGGTACTTTAGAACTACTAGCTAGCTTATCTCTTCTAAAAGCTTAGGAAATCTAGGCGCGCTAGATAGGAGGTAGAGCACTATATCGCCTAGAGCACCCTATATGAGGGGATCTATCCCACTATAGAGCAGAAATTTCACTATCTCTACTTTATTAAGAAACTAGTCTATAGTAGTATATAGAAAGAAATATAGAATATTATCACTACTATAGTCTATCCCCCTATTAAGATCTAATTTAGGGGTATATAGCTACTTAATAAGGAGAGATCCTGAGATAGGGATACCGCTTTTTATAAGGTTAAGGGCTATAGTAGTATCTCTATATATAATAGCTCTCGCAATACGCTTAATAGCCTCTAGCTCCAGGTTGGGGCTATAGTCTTTAGGGTCATAATTAAGTATCAGGCTAGACCTATATACTAGTAGTAAAGAATCTAATAGCGATCTAGCCTATATATTGGGATGAGACAGGATAGCTTGGCTGTTCAGTCAGCAGGCCCACTGTCGATGGGGTCTAAAACGGAAGACTGCGATACGTTCTTGATCATCAATCATCATTATCATTATTATCCATAGTCTGTTTTCGGCCTCAAGGGGGCTTATACCTTAATAATCCTATATACGATTACCTATAATATCTCTTCTATTTCAAGCCCAATTCTTCCCATTCTTTCTGATTAGATCTGCAAATCGCAACGCGCATCTTTTGAGCCTACTCTTATTATTTATATCCCTTCGTGGGTAGTGTTATATTATTTGCTATCTTTATAGTCCCCACTAGGCTCCTGCTCTTCCTAATAGTACCTAGAGGCGGATCTTTTTGCTCTTTGCCATAACCCTCAAAGGTTTCTAAGAGAGTGGGGTGCCTTTATTGCATCCGGATATCCCGCCATTATAACATATACTAATACGTACCTACTCCTTTCTAGATAATTGCAATATCTAGCTGCCACGAAGAAATAAAGAAACGAAGAAACAATAATATAAATAAGAGCTCGATAGAGGAGAATAGGCGATTTACAGACCTATTAGCTTATGGAGGGATTACTACGGGTAAGCGTTCTTTTGAAAAGTTAATAGGAATCACGAATACCCTAAAATCCTCTCTTCTTTTAGTATTTCAGCTAGAACTAACTATTTTTTCTTTTTCCTCTCTTATATCCCTCCCTCTTTCTTAATTACTCTTATCTACTACTAGTCTTTTTTATTAGTCTATTGTAGCTGAGATAGCTAAAAAGCTATAAATAAAACTAATATAGGAGAAATAGTAATCTTACTAAGCTAATAAGTAAAGTGAGATTAATTAGATTAGTAAAAACATATTAATAAACCTATTTTAATATAGCCTAGAGTACTAAGAGTAAGTATACTAATATATAAAGTATTTTAATATAGTAAGCTATAAGATTCTAAGATAAAAGCCTTACTAGAGAAGACTTTTCTTAATTTGAATATTGAGACTTAGAGTGGGATTACTACTAAGGTAGCAAGACTAAGGCCACAAAGTCTTTCTATATTTATTTATATTCCTTTACTTTCTTATTACTTATTATTTTATGATCTAGAAAACCTGCTATTACTCCCCCCCCTTTACCTTTAAAAGTATTAGGAAGTTATATTAATCTATTTACTTAGTAATATCTTATAGAGATTTAATAAATAATTACTTAATAATATTTGAATACAATTAATATAGTATTTATAGACTTATAAATAATATGTCTGCCTCTTATTCTAGTAACCTAGATATTAAGTCCTCTTCTAGTAAAGGGAAGCAGCTTAAAGAATAGTTTCTAAGCTCTTTATTTAGTAAGATATAATCTTAAGCCTTAAATAAACTAGTTTCTGAGGATAGTAAGGATAGGCTTGTGAATCTTAACTTAGGGCCTAACCTAGCCTCCTTAAGCCCTTTCAGCATAATAATAAGGGGTTATACTAACTAGGATTTTACTATCCTAGTGGATATCCTTATAAAGCATCCTACTATTACTATAATAACTCCCTATTTAACTAGAGCGCCTAAGTTTATTAGAACTAAAATCTCAGACTTCCTTATAGAGTATAAGAGCCTTTTAAAGCTATATTATAAAGTTAATGAGGATATAAAGAATAAAGTTTATATATATAGTTCTACTAATTATAGAGATATAGTGTAATTATATATTAATAAAGCTAAGATCTAGGCTAAAGCTAAGGAGAAACTTATTTACTAATTTAGATTTATAGACCTAAAGACTTAATAGAATCTAAATGAGGACCTTAGAAACCTTATTATAGGACCTTTATTAAAAACAATAATTCTTCTCTAGTTATGGCCTTAATTGCTACTATTTGCTAGCTTTATTAGCATACTATCTAGTAAGGATATCTAGATCCTATTAATACTAAGCTTATTTAGGTTGCCTACTATTGCTTTTCTGAGAGGGCTATAAAAGCTATGGCTTGAGAGTTAGGCTATAAGCTTACTGAAGTTATTTTAAAGTAGTAGATAGTAGTTAAAAATGCCCTTATTAGATAGTATACTACTTATTAAGAACTTTAGTAGTTATTAGGCCTTATTAAACCTAAGCTTATAATAACTTTATCTATCCCTTTAAAGATAATTCTAACTAGGTTAAAGATAAAGACTAAGGAGCTTTTAGTAGCCTAAATAGCAAGCTCTATTATTAACTCCCTAGTGGAGAACTTTAGAACCCTTAATATCAATAGAGCTAACTATGAAACGGACGTTTTAGCTCTTATTAGGAGAGTTACTAGTTAAGGGGACGTTACTTTCAACCTAAATGCTATAGAGGCTACTAAAGCATATAATTAATAATCTCAAGATAATTTAGAAACCTAATATTAGTAGTAATCTAACTAATATAGTTAGAATTAAGGCTTTTAAGTAGGCTATTGAGGTAGTTATTAATAAGGCTAAGATTTCAGGGGAAGAGGCAGAGGCGGCTACTGCAGTAGGTATTGAGGTAGCTACTAGCAGATAGGTAGCACCCCGAGATATAATTTCTTCTAAGCTACTAGATGCTATTAGTTTTATAGCGCTATTAATTATATTATTAATACCTATATTAAAGCTCTTATAGCAAGCTAAAATAGGATTTACTATTATATAGCACCTTATTACTATATTAGAACCCTTAACTCCCTAGCTAAAGTTAAGACTAGTATTATTAATAAGGGTCAAAACGTGAAGTTAACTAATAGATAGATAATCTTTAAGTATATCCGAATTAACAAAGAATCTTACCTAAGTTGCGCTATAGCAGTAAGCAGACTAGTATTAAAATAGTAGCCTTATTTACTAGAAGAAGTCGCTCATATTATTAATCACAATATAGCGTAGTCTAGCTAGCCTATTAGGCCTGCAAATTAAGGAAAGATAGCTATATAATTATATGATTTTATTAACGCTACTCTCTTCAGCTTTAAGCTAAAGTGCTAGTTTATTAACCTAGTTGAGGATATTATAGTAGTAGAAAGGTTAAGGCCTTTAAGCTATTATAATAAACTCTATAATACTTATATCTAATAAGCCTCGTAATTAGTAGACCTATTAATAGTTTAGGACCCCCCTATCCGCATTACTAGTAGGGTTAAAGAGCTATCTAATAATAAAGATAATAATATTACTTTTCTAGATACTACTAAAGAGCTAGCTAAAAACTAAGTACCTGCTGAGACTAAGGAAATAGAAGATAAGCTCTTAATTAAAGATACTAATACTTAAAACAGCTGCGCGCTTACTATAGAACTATATAGATAAGGTTAAATGGGAAGGTTGTAGTTCCTAAAGCCTTCCTGCACAAAAACTAGCCTAATTAGAATAAGACTATCTATAATACTACTAAAGCTATAATTAATAAGTATAAAGATAGATATAATATAAAGGCCTATAAAGTCTTTATCCTAGTAGATATATCGCTTATTAACTAGTTCAATAAGACTAGATCTAGTATAGAAGAATTATAGGAATAAATAAATCGTTAGAATAAGGATAGAGCCTCTATAAAGGAGCTCACCTCATCTACAACCACTATTAAGGCTTTAAGCAAGTATTTATAAACTAAGTATATAGACTTTAATATCTAAACTATTAACTCTATCTTTAAAATAAATACTATTATAGAAGAGTAGGATATAAAACTACTCCCACTACTAAAATAAATTATAGTTCTTAATTTTATTATAACCTATTAGTAGATTATAATTACCTTATATAGGTCTAGGAACTTCTTAATTAGAGGTATTATAAATAGTAGCATAGCTATTAACTTAATTAATAAAAGTTATATTTAATAACTAGGCTTATGGGATAATATAGTTAAGACTAATATAAGTATAAGAGGGATTATAAATAAAAAATAAAGGACTTAATTTGTAGGTGTAATTATAGATAATATCTATATTAGTAATAGCGTAATCTAAGACGTTAGCTTCTTTATTTTCCCTGAGAACTCCTGTAATAAGGATCTTGTCCTTGGGGCCCCTTTTATCCTAAAGACTAGAATAACCTTAGACTACGCGTAGAACTAGATAGTTAGAGTTCTTTAGTCTGGGAATATTAAGATTAACGTCCTACTATCTTTTTATACTAGAGATTTAACTACTCGCTTTCTAGAGATTATTGCTGAAATAGATTAATTTATTTTATCTTAGCGCTAATACGCCCTTATATCCCCTTAGTTATCCCTTTATTTAAAAAACTAGAAGCTATTACTAAGAGACCTATTATAGTAGTAGGCTT
>JAXCEF010000025.1:0-254826 GCA_037178605.1 Colletotrichum euphorbiae
GGGGAGAGGGGAGGAACAGCAGGAAGACACAGAGAGGGGGGAAAAAGGGTGAGAAGTTTCATACTTTTCCACCTGCCCTCTCCACCCATACGGAACCCTGAATCGTGGTCTTGCTTTCGAGAAGAAAAAGCTGGTCGCATGCCATACTCCTCCTGGCACCTGGAAAAGGCCCTTCACAGTCGACGTGGAAAGCGACGCCGCCATGCATCGCCAAATGCCCATCAACTCTACTAATCATATTCAGATTATCTTGGCTTCTCTCCGGATCGTAGCTAATAATGGCTTCGGTCCTGTCGTTGGCGGGGTAGAAGGTAAGCACTGCACGAACAGACAGACGGTCGGGTCAATCCCCCACCAAATTTTTTTTCTCAGCGTTTGTGTTGAGGGGCCTCTGCTGCCTGAGGGTTCAGCGTGGCCCCTCCACCGCACGAGCCACACCACCAATCAGAGAGCGGCCTTTGTAAGTCGGTAAATTTTCACCTTTTCCGCCTTCGGGCATTTGGTCAATTTGAAACGATACAGAGAAGATGTAAGTCTACGCGCAGAGGTCGCACGTTCGAGTCGCGGTACGGGTGCTGATTTCTTCGTAGTAGCATGGCCCCTGCACTAAGGATGACACGCTCAATCAAAGAGAAGCTACCAATTTTTTTTTCCCCTTCCCGAACTGCTGCAGCCTTTCCTTAATAAGTTATTGCTATGTTCTGTTAGAGTTTGGCAATCGCGAACGATGTTGTGTTTACACAGGAGGCCAAATCAGGCGTGTGCGCGCGGGTGCCTGCGCCAAGTGGGATGGTGTGAGATCAGACCGAACAGTCTGACAACACGTCGCATCCGACCTGAGGTACTACCATGGCCCGCCCACGTGGCGTTTTGGCCGTAGCCCAACTACCACACTAGCCCACAAGTGTCGAACTGGGCGTACGCCGATGGGCGTATGCCGACTTGACCCGAAATCCGTCCCAACTGATAGCTGGATTGTGGGTACCTATATCTAGCAGAGATTTTGGTGGAGACCTTTGTACCTCAGAACTTACGAAATACACATACCGATTTTCACCCAATTGACGCGCAAAGTCCGACAATTAAGAGTCTCATACGCATCGTTATCCGATTTTGAAGCTATCGCAACCGGACAACGCGTCAAATTGCACCTAAACTATTATTAACCTACTCTTCGCCACCCTCAGAAGGCCTACAATACCTCCCAACATGTCCAAGCCCTCTGCCGATGAGGCCATCACGAAGATCCAGCTGAACAGTCCGAAGGATTGGATATCATGGATCAATCAGCTGGAGGCTCGCGCCTCTAGAGTCGAATTATAGCACTATATCAATCCAAGCAAGACCAACAAGCCATCGCTTAGTAACGCCATCACAAAACCCAACCTTCCAGATACAAGGCTCATTATCAGGGCCTACCCAAGCACCCGCACTAATACTAACTCAACCCCTACTAATAAAGAGGATGCTATTTGCAACTTCAAAGAGAAGGAGATAAAGTTCTATAATACTATAATAACCTAATATATAGAGGAGAAGAAGGTCTACTCTAAGCACGTTAGAAACATCGCTATAATATAGGACTAGATATCTAATATAGTCCACTGCTAATACCTCGAGACTTACTGCTTAGTAAAAGAAGATATTACTACTTAGGTATTAAAGCTCTAGGCCTGAGTTAGTAGCTTAGTTATTAATTAAAAAAAGGCTATAGTATATAAGTATAAAGATATCCTTTTGAATAGGAAAAATTAAACTATTACTACCTGAGAAGAGATCACCCTTTAGGTTAAGCGATAGGATATAGCTATCTTTAAAGGCTAAGCAGTAAAAGTCCCTTAAATAGAGCAGTTAAGCTTATAGTTTGATAACTATTATAGGGTCTTGAGTAACTCTCTCTTAGCTGCCTAGATAGGAGGATATTAAGCCCTTGTGGGTATGAAGGCTAATGAAGATAAGCTTGAGGCTAGTGATATTCTCCTGGCTACCCGTGAAGCTATCTAGCGGCTTGTAGATACTACTTTTAGGAGTAAGCCTAGAAGGGGCGTATTAAGGCCTACTATAGTAGATATTAATAATAATAACTCCAAAGATAATAACCCTAAGCATTAGCAAAGAGGAGGAGGCCATAAGCATAAAGCTAGCAGCCAATAAGACTTATATAACAAGAAGCCTTGCTAAAACGACTGTAGCAATAGTAGGTAGTGTGCTCTCTGCTACTATGAGGGATATACTCTCTAGCACTGCTATATCGCCTTCCTAGAAGACTAGTCTGAATGGTTTAGCCTTAATAAAAACCTTATTAACTATATTATTAAAAGGATCTAGCCTAGTAGTAATTTAGTAGAGGAATTTAAAAAGGCGAAGACTTATTAATTAGGTTAATAACTATATAGTAGCTATAAGAGTAGATATAGGGGGACTATTATAGCAATCAATAAAGTTTAATACTCCCTCTCTTCCTTAGTTCTACTTAATACTGGAGCGATAATATATATATTTAATAACCTCTCACGATTTATTAACCTTTAATTAGCCTCTCATAATGATTTTATTATTGCTAGGACCTCAAGGGCTGCTATTAATGGCTGGGGGTCTGTAGATCTTCACCTTTAAGGCCCTAGAGGGCTACTAACAACCCTTCGACTTAATAACGTGGCGTATTGCGAAAATCTTGCTACTAGCCTCATATCTATGCAACTGCTTCAAAAGAAGGGTATGTGGTGGGATATAAGACCTGGCGACCCTAATTAAAACTGCCTCTAACGAAGAGATTATACCTATATAGCGGAGATATTTAATATTAACTAACAGTATCTACTTAAGTATTATCTATATAAGGGGCTAAGTGTCCCTATGGGGTTTATAGTAATAGCTATAATTAATAGCTACAAATTCACTACCCCTCTAGATGAGATATATAAACATCCTCTTCACTAAAAGTATGATTCTTTAACTATTTGCAGACCTCTTTGAGGTTTAATACTATTATAGTATCAATATATTGGCTATTGCGGCCCAGAACCCTTATAACAGCTACCTGAGGCCACAAGAGGTGTTTATATTAATAACGATAATAAGCCTATTGAGACTATTAAGTGCAACTCTTACGCTATAGCGAAGATAATAAGACAGGTCCGCTGAGCCCTGAGAGAGTTAGTGATATTATTAAAACCTGGCGAAAGGATTGCTATCAACTTCCACAACTATAATAAGGGATATAGAGGATATATATTAGTAGCTATTATAGCGGATAGAGCCTCAGGCTTCGCCTAGGACTTCTATCTAGCTAACTAAATAAGCGAATCCCTTATCTAAGTAGTAGATAAAGTTATATTAATAATTAATATATAGTATAAAACTAAGGTCTAGGTTATTGAGGCTAATAATAAGATACTTTAATACCTAAGAGTTGTAGTAAGGCTTAAAAGTAAGGGTATTTGAATAGAGCTATCTGCTCTAAATACATAAGCCTAAAATAGAGGCGCTAAAAGGATCGCTGCTATTATTAAGCAAAACTCCCGCTCCCTCCGACTCTCAGCCTCGCTACCTATAGTGCTATAGCCCGAAATCATGAAAGCTGCTACCTACTTATATAACTAGACGCCATGAAAATAGCAAAAAGACTGGAAGACGCCTTATGAGATACTTTATAAGATGTTAAAAGAGGGTTTTATAGTACCTAACCTAACCTATCTTCAAGTATATAGTAGTAAGTCTTTTGTAATAACTTCAGACGCCTAACTTTATTGAAATCGGCGCTAGTAACTAGCTGCAAAAGCCTGGATCGGCTACCTCATTAGTTATACTACCTCAAATAGCTATAGGATTTGGAACCCTCTAAAAGGAGAGGTTATTACTACTTAAGACGTCTTTTTTAATGAAGAGGCTATTTTTGATGGCTGAATGAATATCTGCTATAATAACTTTAAAGATATGACCCTAGAGGAGATCTAAAATTACTATACTGCGCTCCTCAACCTAAGAACTGCTATTTGGGGCAACTCTAAAGCTATTATAGACCTAGACAACGACCCACAATATGTAGAAGATAAAATAACTAAATAAATAGTGAAGTATTAGTACTAGAGCTAGTTTATAGCTATTCTTAAGCAAAATTTGCTCTACTGCTAACTCCCCCATAGTCCCCCGAATTAATGTTCTTCTAAGCACTTGAGGAAGGTATTTACGCTAACCTCAACATGAGGGGGCGTATCTCAGTAGTTTCTAATAATGCTAACCTAAGTTTAGACTTTTGTTTAAAGGTTAGAGTTACTATAAGGACTTTATATAAGGCGGTCTTCTTAGGCTATACTACTAATAAATCTCACATAAGAGTAAAACCTAGTAAACCTAATATTTATTACTTGCCCCATGTAAGCAAACCTAATATATGTTATATGCCTCGTGTATATAAAACTAATAATAGTTAAAGGTCTTTAGCGTGGTCTAATTAGCCTATTAATTCTTTGGCGAGCAGCTATAAGCCTGCCTGGGATATTATAATAAGGCTACTATTCCCAGCCCCAGAAGTAATAACTTTAGAGATAAATCTAAAGTAACAAAATACCTACTAGAAGTTATTACTAAAGTTACCCTCATCACATATTAAACTATAAAATCACCCCATAAGGGCTAAGTTTATTTAGGCTGAAGAGAGTTATCTCTAGAGCTACTAAATATCCCAATCTTAGTTAATAGTATTGCAAAAGACTGGGAAGGGTTATAAGGTCCTTAGATGCTACTAGGTATATACCTATAAGCTAAATAAGTATAGTAAGCTTCTAAAAGTTAAGGCGAGACTTATAGTAAGACGCGATTAATAGCCTCACAACCTTTATAATACCTATACTGCTATATTAGCTAGGATGTTATTTAGGGCCCTTATTGCTATCGCTAACTAATTTAATATGGACCTGATCTAATATAATGCTATTAATGCCTTTATATATATTAACCTTAATAAAGAGGTCTATATAGAGATGCTACCAGGGTATTAAGAGCCTGGAAGAGTGCTTAAGTTGCTGAAGGCTCTATATAGACTTTGCAGATCCCCTCTCTTATAGTAGTAATACCTCGAAAAAAGTTTAAATGCCCTCAATTTTAAGTAGATACCTAGTGAAAACTGCTATTAGCGCTATAGTAAGGTCTTGTTCTTCTTCTATATTGATAACTGCATTATAGCGTATCCCCCTGAAGATTACAGTTATACTACCTCACTAATTAGATAACTATAAAAACAATACTATCTCAAGGGTAGTTAAGACCTATATTAGTTCCTGGGGATTGAAGTCCTTTGAGATCATCTGAATAAGAGACTATAGCTATTACAGTTAGTATTTATTAATAAGTTAATGAAACTGCTAAATAACTACGTTAATGCTAACTCATAATATAATACCCTGATAGCTGCTGAAGAGCTGTTACTATATAAAGGGCAAGCGACGCCTCAAGAGATTTAGCTATATTAACAAAAAGTTGGATTGCTACTATATACTGCTATTATAACTAGACCTAATATCGCTTTTGTAGTTAGTTATCTTACGAGATTCAACTAAAACCCTAGCCTAAAATACTACTAAGCTACTAATTAGGCTATATAATACCTACTGAAGACGAAAGGGCTCTACCTCAAGTATGGAGTAAAGGATACTAATAGGTTGGAGGTAGCTTTAGATACTAGTTTTGCTAATAATTTAATAGATTAAAAGAGCTCTTAAGCCTTTGTAATAAAGCTATTTGGAGGGATAATCACTTAGAGGGCTAATAAATAATAGATAGTTATAACTTCCACTATAGAAGCAGAGCTTTTGGCCCTATTACAGGCTGTGAAGGAAGGACTATTTATAAGTCGGCTAATAACCGCCTTATAGGTGAGCCTCCCTCCTGGAGGAGAGCCTTCCTATGCAGTTGCAGTCAATTAGCCTCATAATAGCCTCAAGGTAGTTATCTAATGCAATAATACCTAAATAATATGGCTAGTAACCCAAGAGATCATCTAACTATAGACCAAGCTACGCCACATCAATATCCACAACTATTAGCTACAACAAGAGATTTAGGATAACTATATAGAGGTTATTTACACCCAATCAGCTGAAATAATAGCAGATAGGATAATGAAGGCCCTACTAGCCCCCTCTTTCGCTACCTTCGTTAGCTAACTTAACCTCGCGGATAAAAGCAACCTTCTTGCGGATAATAGGCGTACTGAATTAGAGGCTGAATAGGCTAAAATGGCTCTGTAAATGGCGTTACTCTTTCCTACCTACTAGGAGGTTTTAACGAGCACAACGGGAGCGATTTGAAGCAATAGTTATACCCTCAAATGCGCTATATACAAAGGGGCCTATAAGTGGGGGATTTGAGATTTGCAAAAGTGGCTATTTTGGCTATTTGGGCCATTTTGGCCAGTTTGTCCAGTTTGGACCCTTTGGGCACCAACCTGAGGGGGCGTGTCAAACTGGGCGTACGCCGATGGGCGTATGCCGACTTGACCCGAAATCCGTCCCGACTGATAGCTGGATTGTGGGTACCTGTATCTAGCAGAGATTTTGGTGGAGACCTTTGTACCTCAGAGCTTACGAAATACACACACCGATTTTCACCTAATTGACGCGCAAAGTCTAACAACAAGGGCTACTACCTGGCACAATATTATGTAAGCATACAACTGATATATAGATATATTCGCCCATCGGGCATCTATAGTTTAGTAATATTAATATTATATATATATCTAAGAGATATCTATTATAGTTAGTAGTATTATATAAGTTAATATTTAGTAGCTTAATTATTACTAAGGTTTTACCTATATTTATAAATAAATAAACATTATTTTATTAACTAGATCTAACTATTTAACTTTAACTTCTTATATTACTTACTCTAACTATCTTCTTATTATATTCTCTTATTAAAATCTATTTGATTTATAGTTAATTACTCTTCTATATTATTAGATTATTTTCTATAACTTATTAATATGCCTTCTATTATAAATAGTTATCTTTTCTTCTTTTAGAAAGCTGTAAGGTATTATAAGAGAAAGAACAAAAATTAAGTGAGACTAATATAGAATAATTAGCTAAGAAAGCTTAAAACTTATATTAGCTATATCTCTTAGAATAAGTAGGCTTACTTTTCTTATATCTACTTAGCTAGCTATCTAACTAATTAGTAATTCTACTCGTACTTATTTAACTATTTAACGCCTATACTTAATACTACTTATAGCTTAACTTATTTATAGCAGGGACTATAACTAATATTATATAATAAAGTTCTTTAATGTAAGTAATAAAGTAAGTTTAAGATTATATAAAATATATAATATACCTTAAGCTGCTATTATAGGACCTAAGTATAGATAGTACTATATAGATTTAAATTTAGTAGTGAATATCTTATTACTTATTAATACTTAGGCTCTAATAATAACAAGAGATATTATAATTCAATCTAGTATAAACTACTAATTATAATAACTTTATATAATAATAGAATAATATTATATAGATCTAATAATAAAGAAATAAAGAAGAAGTTAAAATCAAACTTAGAATAGATTTTAGGAATAGTAGTAAGAGCACTATATTCTTAGAGAGGAGCAGATTATTACACTAGCCTAGAAGAGCTACTTAATATTATTATACTATATAGGCATATAACTAATATATAGATATGTTTGCGCATCAGGTATCCACAGTTTAGCAAAACAAGCATTACACACACACCCAAGGGATACTCGTCACACCAACTTCCCCTCCTCCGTAGTACTTTTCTTCTCCAGTCTCCTGCCCCGTGGACTCGCTGGCTAGTCTCAAGCACGTTGAGCGGCGTTGGCCCTGTTTTTACGCAATAGTCCCCATGTTGTCTTAACCTGTATGGTGGAACGAAAACATGCCAATTCTCCATCTGGGTTGGAAGAATGTCGCTCTGCCATTCCCGGGTATCCAGCTTCGTGCATGGCCACCTCTCTTCCTCCACCTCGAGATCAGCGTGTATTGTGCTGAGAGCGACACAGCGCAATGGAATGCATGGTGATGTTCACATTGCTGGAAGGCACGGCGCGGAGATTATTTTTAAGAAGCAGATTCATCGTGACGAGGCCCCTACGTACAGAGAGACTTAAGAAACTGAAAGCCAAAAACTAGAACCCTGCCGAATGATTCTTTTTGGGTACCAGTCCGCCGCACCTTCGTGGTATTAAGGTGCCAAAAGACTCGTGAGTCCTCCACATGCAAGCCAGTTTTCAATACCACCCGTGGAGCCGGGGCGCGGCAGGAAACCTCAACCAAGAAGCCGGCCACGCCCAGTGGCTCGCGAGGTAGCCTTCCGTGATCTATCAACAAACAAAGTCCTGATGGATCTCGAGTAAACGCCCCCAAATGGTGTGCCAGATCCGAGCGCGTGATCGATCTGCAGACCCAAGGGCTTTCGTGCAAATGAGAAAGAGTCGTATCCCGTGAAGCGTAACTTAGATGAGATCGGCGACGTTCATGGGCATCTCCTCAATCTGGGTGCTGTAGAACTGCTCAATCTCTCTCATCATGCGAACATCCTCGGCAGTAACGAAGTTGATGGCAACACCCTTACGACCGAAACGACCACCACGACCGATGCGGTGGATGTAGTTCTCGCGGTTGGCGGGAAGGTCGTAGTTGATGACCAGAGAAACCTGCTGGACGTCGATACCACGGGCCAGAAGGTCAGTGGCAATCAGAACACGAGAAGAACCGGAACGGAACTCCTTCATAATCAGGTCACGCTGAGCCTGGTCCATGTCACCGTGCATGGCGGAGACAGTGAAGTCACGGGCAGTGAGCTTGTCGGTGAGCCAGTCGACCTTCCTGCGGGTGTTGCAGAAGATGACGGCCTGAGTAATGGTGACAGTCTCGTACAAATCGGAAAGAGTGTCGAGCTTCCACTCCTCCTTCTCGACGGCAATGTAGAACTGCTTAATACCCTCGAGGGTAAGCTCGTCCTTCTTGACCAGAATGCGGACGGGGTCGCGCATGAACTTGGTGGTGACCTCAAGAACGTCCTGGGGCATGGTGGCAGACAGAAGGACGACCTGGGTGCTCTGGGGAAGAAGCTGGAAGATGTCGTAGATCTGCTCGGTGAAACCGCGCTGTAAAACGCTATTAGCACGTGATGGCGGCGTTGCAAAGATTTACATCTACATACAGAAAGCATCTCGTCGGCCTCGTCGAGGACGAACATCTTCATGCCGTCGGTCTTGAGGAAGCGACGCTGGATCATGTCGTGGACACGGCCGGGGGTACCGACAACGACCTGAGGACCGTCTTGCAGGGCCTTCATATCGTCGCGAACGCTGGTGCCACCAATGCAGGCGTGGCACTCAATGTTCATGAAGTCGCCGATGGCGACGACAACCTTCTGGATCTGCTGGGCAAGCTCACGGGTGGGGGCGAGAATGAGGGCCTGGCACTGCTTGACGTTGGTGTCGATCTTCTGGAGGACCGAGATGGAGAACGTGGCAGTCTTGCCAGTACCGGACTGAGCCTGAGCAATGACATCGTGACCTGGGTGAGGAGTGAGCAGGGTTTGCGGCGCAAAACTGAACAAATTGACATACCCTTGATGACAGGCATGATGGCACGCTGCTGGATGGCAGAGGGACGCTCGAAACCGTAGGCGTAGACACCTGGAAGGGGCGACGTCAGCACAATATTTTCGACTGAGTGCATTTCGACACGGATTTTCGCGCGCAAGTGTACATACCACGGAGGAGCTCCGACTTCAAAGCCATGTCATCGAAGGAGTCAACGGTCTCATCGTAGTTGGACTCGATCTGGCCTATGAGAAAGAGGATTGTCAGCGATGTGAGGTCTTTTGAAATGCGCCAGGCAGGGGTCAAACGAGGGGAAGAGGCGGTCGGTCGGCTGGTGGGCAAGCCTTCGAACTCTGGAGGCAGTCCTCTTGCATAACCGTTGCGAACGGCGCAGAAAGAAGTTTCATCGTATCACTTACCCTCAGGCACGTCCTCAAGACCCTTGTCAGCCATGATTGCGGTGTTGTTTTGGGGGGGAAAATCTAGATCACAAGCACAGCTTGGGACCTAGAAATATCGTCGCGAAGGTGGGGTTGGGCGAGGGGCTGGAAAATTCGCAAACGTCTCGATAGGAGCGTTTTGCGAGTGTGTCGACGAATCGAAGTCTAAGAATTAAAATTCTCTTCTAGATTAGATGCTCTTGGCGGTAGGCAAGAGCAAAACAAAATCTAGGACTAAAGTGCGTGGGTTGTTCGTGGGGTGACGGTGCACGTTGGTTGTTCGGTGGGAAGTGAAGATTTTATCAGCGAGCTGCTCGAATTCTCGACCACGTAAAAAAATTTCCTGGCGGCGGGCGGCCCCTCGAATTATGCGGTAACCGAGGTGGCGTTAACCGGAGTTAGCAGGCTGGTGATTAGGGCACATCCACCGTGGTGAATGAGCTGCCACTGGTTGACGGCCATCGGTTTAGGCGCCAGAGCGCTGCCAGCGCTGTAAACAGCATGCGTAATGAACCAGTAGCTATCGTGTCTGAATTTTTTTCTCAGAGGCAGTGTGGCGGAATGCCTGCCAAAATTTCATCTAGGCATCTATCTTCATGCATTAATTGAGTCACGGATGACTCTATTGAAGCATCTAATACCCGCCACTCGTACCACCCTGCGCCTGCGCCTGCGTCTGCGCCTGCGAATGCCAGTCCAGTGACATGATTCCCGTTGCAGGGTTTGCGAGTCTTTTCTCCTTTGTCTTTGACTTTCGACTCTCGATTTCTTCGGGTGGATTGCATGCGGCTGGTTTCTCCAACACTTATCCGCACTACGCTGCAACCTTAACAGTCTGGCTTGCCTCATTAGCAGCTGGCACATGTCATAATTCAGTTATTGGTAAACATGGAAAGCGACACCATCGCGCCACCTCCCGAGGCTCTATCCAATGGCAGAGTAAATGGTCACGCTGACACCAACGGTCATAAGTGTGACTCAAAATCCTTCCAAGATGCGGTCATGTCGAATGATTCAATACCAACTCATCCTTTAGGAGTGAAACCGCTGGGTAACCAGTACCTCTCAGACCGTCCGAACGCTCGGAAACGTGTCGGAGCCTTCAAGTTTTTGCCGGATGAGGCCCTTATGGTTCTTTTGGAGTATCTCGACCAAAAGAGTTTGAGAAGCCTTGGGTACACCAGCAAATTTCTCTATGCTTTATGTCAATCTGACGACTTTTGGAAAGCTCTCTTTCTGGAGTAAGTCTTATCAAATCTAAACAAACCCGCTTCAGGTCGACCAAGGAAAACGCAGCAATTTTCGACATTGGCTTTCCTCAGCCTTCCATGGTACTGATGCATAATCTGGCTTCGACGTCCCTGCGACTCTCGATATGACTACATTGTGAGAAGGTTGCAGGGCGTCTCGGTTCATGACTTTGGGGTCCAACACGTGAAGTTGTTCGCCAGCTAACAACTAGTCAGGTCCCACAGCTCTGGCAGGTTCGATGGCAAATGGCAAGGCACCTGGAGATCAACTCAACTTGCGCTTTCGCCCGAGAACCGATGCAAGATCGATTGCACTAACGTCTTCTCTGACGTTCTGCATCGACCCTACATGTGCAGTCATGTAGAGCTCACGCAGTTCACATCGCATATTCCGAAGAGCAACCAGATTCAGCGCATGAAGACGTTGACTTACGAAGAATTCGCCGACAAGTGGACAGAAGTTCCTTTTATCTTAACCAACTACATCCAGTCGTGGCCCGTCTGCCATGACTGGAATCTAGATGTCATCCTTCAACGATACAAGGATGTGGAGTTCCGCGCCGAGGCTGTCGACTGGCCATTTTCAACGTATCACGAATACATGAGGAATAGCAGCGACGAAAGCCCATTATATCTTTTCGACAAGGAATTCGCAGAGAAGATGGGAATCAAGGTTGGCAACGAAGAGGGCGCCGCGTACTGGAAGCCGGAATGTTTTGGACCGGATCTCTTCGAGCTCCTGGGCAAGGAGCGACCGGCCCATCGCTGGCTCATTGTAGGACCCAAGCGAAGCGGATCAACCTTCCACAAGGACCCCAACGGTACAAGCGCTTGGAATGCTGTCGTCCAGGGCTCCAAGTACTGGATCATGTTTCCGCCATCAACTCAGGTTCCGGGAGTCTACGTATCGAGCGACAACAGCGAGGTCACCAGCCCTCTGAGCATCGCAGAATGGTTACTTGAGTTTCACGCGGAGGCGCGACAGCTGCCTGAATGCATCGAGGGTATATGTAAAGAGGGCGAGATTTTACACGTACCTAGCGGATGGTGGCACCTGGTGGTCAACTTGGAGAACGGCATAGCTCTAACACAGAATTTCGTGCCCAAGTCAACCTCTCTGTACCAACTCACAGAAGTTTTGGGCTTCTTGAGGAACAAGGCAGATCAGGTGACGGGCTTCAAGCGGGATGTGACGGACCCGTACAGGTTGTTTGTGGAGCGTCTGCAACAAAACCACCCTGTTCTTCTCCAGGAGGCCATGGACAAGTTGGAAAAGAAGTCTCGCCAGAAAAAGAGGAAGTGGGAAGAGGCGGTTGGCGGTAGCGTCACTGAAGCAAAAAACGGAGGCGGCTTCAGCTTCGGCTTTGGCGGAGATTTGGACGATGATGAGATTCCATGAGCTTGGTTAGATGACGCAACCACTACGTGGTCTGAGTCCTTCGTACTAGCCTTGGGTAGAGCGATACTCTTAGAGGATACACTAAGTCAACTTGCCTTTATTTTCAAGATCCCGTTCGCCTAACGGTAGACGCACCTGTCGGGTCGATCTGTAGCCACCTCGCTGTGGAACCGATCAAAGCGGCTGCTTAGATAGGCGTCTCAGGGCTTATTGTCGCTGCTTTGCTCAACGGAAGCTTCTTCCTCTTGGGTTAAAAATGGCGACTTTGGTTTAAATCAGTCTCCGTCTACTTGTGCTGTCCCTCACTCAACTTGTTGCTATTGCGAATTTGAATAATGATCAATAAGGTGGCACCTTGTTAATGCTTAAATAAGATGTTACACAAAGAAAGACTGGCCGAATTATTCCCAAACACGATAGATGATAGTATTCCTACCTAATCAAACCACTTACACCAGGACACAGGTCTGAGGTGAGATCTAGGCTGAAAAGTTAGCTGAGATTGGATGAAGCTTATCCAACCAAAGGGTCAGACGTTCTTACTGTGACGGAAAGCATCATTTTGGTGCGACATGTGCAACCAAAGATGGAAATGGGTGCTTGTACAATGATATGGATCAAGGGTGCACAACAAGCGGTCAGGGACACAGCTGAAAGGATATTTCATCCCTCCAGCATACCTAGTCTTGTTGAACCAAGCCTGTCACTGCCAGCTCTGGTTTGTTCCTCTGCCGGCGCGCCAAAATGCTGCTGTTTATAGGGATAATCAAGCGAGGCTGTTAGCATTGGACTCTAAGGGCAGGAGAAGTCGGCCGTGATTTTTTTCCTCATTGTCTCCCACGGCCATTCTTACAATCAATGTTCTCTTAACATGACAGCTTCGGATAGGAGACACGAGCCACCTGGCCCGAGCCAGGCTCAATGTTTCTTTTAATGAAGTGATGAGTTGAGAGGGGCCACCGCGGTGGAGTTAGTGACCCCACGCTCCGACACTGGTCGCTGACTGGACAGCTAGCTAAGGGCCCTCCGCGCCCTGGACATGGGATTGGATATCTGGAGGCAACAGACCAGGTACGTTCCTCGTGCCCGGACTTTGATTTCACTGACACCGGGTCCCCCAGTACCCCGACCCCCGGGAGCTATTGGCAACCTCCCTTCCACCCTTTTCTGAAATAGAAATCGTCGAGTTCTCTGGTAGTGGTACCTATTTCTCACCAGGTCTCGCGCGGAGGCTCAAGTATCCCTACCTCACCCCTATCAACACCTCCCCCCCGAGCAAATAGCAGGTTGGTTCCCGTCCCTCAGCTGGTCGCAGTTATCAGCTGAAGGGGGAAGGGAATACCTGCACTTTGTCGCCGCGTTTCCTCCACCACCCATACCATCATCTCCCATCTCCCTCACGCGCGTCTTGGTATTCGCCTTCCAACAGGCAGTAGCAACAAAGCAAACAAGCCAACAGGGGCTTCAAAAACAAAAAAGGACGGCACAGCTTTGGTCTGCTTTGTGACAGAAGCTTCATCAACCGACAAGGAGCTCGATACAATCCCCCTTCTGATCCTGGCTTCGAAACCATGTGACGGAACCATCGAGTCCCGCCCACTGTCTTCCCTCCCATCCCATCACCATCTCGTTCAAGCCTCGCCGTCTCTCCGAACACTCGTCGAACATATCCGAATACCAGCGTAAAGCGCATCCTCTCATGAACGACGCCGACGTCGCTGCTGCACGCGCAACGCCCCCGCCTCCGACCCCGAACGTCTCCGCGACACACGAAAGCTGACGTCCTGCGTCAACGCCGACGCCGACGCCAACATTCAGCCCTGCCTCTCTCTGCCACTGCCTGCCCGCCGCCTGCCTTACATAGTAGTTGCTCCACCCCAGACCGAACATATCCTATAGACTCGCCGCCTCGCTACCGGCTCCAAACTATACATACGCATACAATACATATTCTTTACCGCATCTTCGCTGCCTGATCGCCCTTCGAGGGCTGCTTCTCGGCCCTAAACCGCGCAATCATGGTTTCCGACGAGCATTTCGAGATCTGTCTCCCTATCCTGCAGGATGCTACTCTCGAGGACGAAGACAAGACAGACAGGCTTGAGGAGCTTCTGCGCAGCCAAACAACTTTGTCTGGTGCGTTACTAGACAACGCGATTCTCGATGTACTGTGGCGGTATCGCGATGGAGGTGGAAGCTCGACCTCGCCCCCTCCTATTCGCCAGACTATCCTCCGACGGCCATCGCCTTCCCCATGGCGCGGCAATGCCACTCCTCTCTCTGGTTCTCCGCGCCTGGGTGTAAGTCCGCTAGCTCCTCCTGGATTCGTTCCGTCGTTCTCGAGGACGAAATCCTCGGCTGCCTCCCCTTTTTCTTCTCCGAGGCCGTCACCTAGACTTGCCTTCGCGACACCAGTTATACCTAACAGCCCGAACCTAAACGCCTACGAGTTCGCCAACGACAGGTCGCCCTCACAGGAAACATTCGGCGATTACCAAACTGAGAACGTAGAGTGGCTCGTCGCGGACGATGCTATCAGCATTAGCTCTTCTGTCGGGACTTCGAGCGGTCTGAACGCTGCCGCCCCTGAGTTCTCGTCCATGTCATCCCAGCAAGTTGATATGTCGCCGTATGACATGCTCCGCTCGATTCTCGGCCATAGTCGGACTGATGAAGAGATTGAAGCCGCTCTTGCACTCCACGGATATGACTTGAGTGCAACGATCGCATCTCTCATGGGCGGCCAGCCGCAAGAGAATGGCTATAGCGCGTTACAACCCGACGATACAAAAACTTCTCTGCTTGGCAAAGCTCTGGCTGCTGAGGGACGCCCAACTACCCCTGCTGGGCAGAGGTCAGGGGTGATTTGCAAGTTCTACATGTCAACAGGACAATGTTTTCGGGCTGATTGCAGATTCAGCCACGACCTTAGCAACCATATCTGCAAGTGAGTTTGTGTGTATCAGTATCACAGTAGATTGATTACTGACTTATGATGAAAGGTACTGGGTGATGGGAAATTGCTTAGCCGGTGAAACTTGCATTTTCTCTCACGACCCAGCGCATTTAATGAACAAGCTTGCGCTGGATGGTTCTAGCACTCCGCCTACAAAGAAGGCTAACAACTTGGACATGAACTCATTTCCAGCACTCCCTTCTGGCACTGCGGAACAACTCGGTGGTTTTGGTGGAGGGGCAAACATTACTGTTGGGATTACACCGCCTCCTGGCTTAAAGCCGTTCTATCAGGGCGAGAGTCCTCGACCGAGGTCTCGCCCTGGTAGCCGACATCAGCAAGCAAGGGAGCCAATCGCACCGTCGCTGGACGACGCCGATGCTTTCCCGTCGTTGGGCTCTGCCGCAGCCAAACAAGGCAAGAAGCATCATGGCAAACGCGGCGGACATGGGCACGGTCACAAGGAGAATTTTGCGCCTAGCTCTCTGGCTGAAATCGTCAAAATGTCCCCCTCTCCTAGTCCGGCCCAGCTCCGCCAAGATGCGAAGAAGCTTGGCAGGAACGGTAGCTCAAATAATGTGAGGAATGGGGAAAACAGTCCAGCGGCGCAAGCAATTCCGAATCCCAGACATATACCTTGGCTGGAAACTGGTGAGCGGGCCAACAAGGCTTATCTCAAAGCTCGACAAGAAGCGATTAAGCATGGCGGTCTTCGAAACAAATTCCTTCAGAGGTAAGCATGCATCATTTAGCGATACGACAACGACGCTGACGTGCATTACCAGTGCCGCCCAAGCTTGGAACCGTAATGATGCAAGAGCTGCGAAGGCTTTGAGTCTCAGGGGGCAAAGCGAGAACGATCTGATGAGGAAAGCCCATAGGGAGGCTGCCCGTGAGTTGTATGAAGAACGTAACAAGGCCAACTTCAGTAGTCTCGAGATCTACGTTGACCTCCATGGACTTCACCCTGAAGAGGCAGTGGAGTACTTGGAGCGGGTACTAATGGAGAACGGCAAGGAGAGTAGGCCTATCTATGCCATCACCGGGACTGGGCATCATAGCAAGAATGGCAAGGACAAAGTGGGCAAGGCGATTCGTAACTATTTGAACGAATGGAGGTATGCCTACCGCGAATTTTCGGTTCCCGGCGACCGCAACAACATGGGAGGAATTCTGGGGATCGACGCTCGAAGTTACGATAAGTCTCTGGCTCGCGACGGAACATCAATTGCGGATGAAGGTAAAGAAGAGGTTGACATTTTGAGTCAAGGGGTGGAGATCGGAGACGGCAAAGTCAGGCTTCTCGTTAGGGATCCTCCCAAGGGTCCCAGTGGACGACGATGACGAAAGTAGAAAGAAAGAAAACACCCCGGAACTAGAAAGAATTCAGTATATATGCCACAAGGACGCTTGATGAAGCGGGGCCCCTTTTCCACGATTGCCGACTTGAAGTCCGTTCGCCGTCGAATCACACACCAATGCTCAGGGGATGAAATGAGCCTCGATTCCGATGCTGCGCTTCGTCCTCAAGTTCCTGCAGGGACAGAGCATCCAAGAAAGCTTCCAGCTCATGTGGAGTCCCCGCATTCCCCAACTTGCCTGACTAATAGAGGTGACTGCACCTCGCCGGGCTTCAAAAGCGGGTCACTGACATTTTTTGGGCACCGCGCGCCCGCGCATTGCATCTAGCCCCCTGTATGCCAGGCGATTGAACCCGTCGGCAGGAACGTGAGACATACTTATTGCGTTTGCTCTCATGAATCGGGACGTTTCTTCTCAATCCTTTGGGTTGCATCTTGCCTGGCAACCAACCTCGGCCTCTCTGGACACATTTGTATCGTTCTTCAACAACGGTGTTTCTCCTTAAGGTAGTATTAGGAATCGAGAAGCCTTGGATAGGAAAGACAGCTCGACGAAGGTGCGCTCAACCGGGTCTCGCGCATCGATCGAAAATAGAAACCTTGGCTGACACCTACCTTGCGCAGCTTCGCCCGTGACTTAGGTAGCTTACCTCATCGCTGGTGGACGTCGCAAGTCAAGTCGAGCGCTTGTGAACGTTCATCCTCTCCCTCCGAACAAAGCTCTCGTCTACACCTCATCCTCTATTGTTCTTAACGTCCTTCTTGGATCATATTCGTCTAGAAATGGCTAGATAAACGCCGACCCAACCAGACTGCCCTCAACCACTCGATTACCCTGCCAGTAGAAGAAACGACCACCCCTCTCTCGGGAGCCCCGCGAAATAGACAATACATCCGGTGCCTCCGGGTTGCGCGCACCGAGACATAAAGCAACGCCGCCGCGTCCACGATGCCGGCCGACTATGAGTCTGCAGCGCGGGCCTTGTCCCTATCACCGGATCCTTCCCCCCCCGTCAACGAACGTGCCGACATCCGCCCGCCATGGTCCACCTCGCGCTCCTCCCGCCGACGCTCCAGCGCCCGCTTCGGTCACCGCAGGACGACCGCCCTCTCCGGCGTCAACCGCGCAATTGAGTCCGCCGTCAAGACGGGAAACAGGGTATGGAGCGTGTACATGGGCCTCACGCCCGTCCAGCGCGTCATCGTCGCGGCGGTTCTCCTCGTCGTCAACGTGCTCGGCCTCCTGTTCCTCATCTACTCGCACGCAATCTTCAAGTGGCTGGCGCCGATATCTCAGAAATGGAGGGCGTTGCCGGGAGGCTGGCTGATCATATGGGCGTTCACGTTCCTGACGGCTTTCCCGCCCATGATCGGGTACAGCACGGCCATCTCGGTGTCGGGCTTCGTGTACGGGTTCCCGCTGGGTTACCCGATCGTCGCTACGGCTACCGTGGCGGGGAGCTTGACTGCGTTCTACACAAGTAGAGGAATCTTCAGCGGATATGTACAACGGCTCGTCGGGCAGGATCATAGGTTCATCGCGCTGGGACAAGTGCTGAGGAAAGACGGATTGATAGTGTTGACGGCGGTGCGGTTCTGCCCGTTGCCTTATAGCTTGTCCAATGGTTTTTTGTCCACCATTCCATCGATCAAGCCATGGGCATTCGCGGTTTCCACAGCGATGGCCAGGTAGGCTCACTTCCTTCCCTAATTCTTCCATCTGCAGGGATGATAACAGCAAATAGCCCCAAACTCCTCGTCCACGTCTTCATCGGCAGCCGCCTTGCCCTGATCGCAGAAAAGGGCGACGAGATGACGGCCGGCGGCAAGGCTATCAACTACATCTCTATCATCCTCGGCGGCGTCGTCGGTCTGGCTGTCGGGTGGGTTATTTACAACCGCACCATGGCACGCGCCGCCGAGCTGGCGCTCGAGGAGGCCGAGTCTCAGGGCGCGGCTGTTCCTGGTCGGGACCCCGCGCCGGATTACTTCGATATCGAGGCCGGCCTCGTCGATCCGGAGGACGTGGCTGCGCTGATGGACGATGATGATATCTCTCTTTGGGCGCGGGAGGCCGTTGACGACGAAGAGACGCAGGTTGAGGGTTATCATGATGACGATGACGACGATAACGCAAATGGTGCTAAGCGTGAGGGGCCAAAGGACAAGCTTGATGATGATGACGAGATAAACGGTTATAAAGACTCGAACTGAGGGCGTTTGTTGTATGTCCTCGGCCTGGTGCGGTAGGGTTTAGAGCTGGAATGGTAGACACGAGGCGTATCAGAAAATCAACATAAACAAGAGCCTAATGCCAAGGACTTAGACCACTTTGGATGTGATACGGTTACTCATGGTCAACTGATCTCATTTCTGGTCTTGTGGTATCATAAGGACGAATTCTGTCTGCTATCCTCCGCGTCCCAAACGTTCCTATTTTCCTGGGACTTCGTCAATCTGTACATAAACTCATGCTACACCGCGGGCGGTCGATGAAGTTTCCAAACAAAGCCAGAAATCCGTCCTAACTCCTTCGCTGAAACACTGTATAAACGCCGCCATGCCATTACCGGATAAACACTGAGATTCAATAAAAAAGAAAGTGCAGTAGAAGAAGTGTGGGGAAGAAGCAGGAACATTATTGCCTTCCCTGGAAATGCTGCATGAATTGGATCGCCTGCTCGATGGGGTAGCCGATGAATACGGGGCCAGTGAAGACCATTTGCGGGACGCCTCCGACGTTTGTCTGTTTGAGTTCGTCCAAAGGTGGGTTGATGAAGGCTGGTCGAGGTGGAGGGGAGCTTTGAGCAGGCTGCGGCTTGACCGGCGTTGACGGGAGCTCAACTGGCGACGGATGCGATGGGTGAGGATGAACAAAGGTCTGCTCGCCTGTGTTGGGAGTCGGAGAGGTGAAGCCCATGGCGGCCAGCTGGGCCTGGTCGAAGGGGCATTTGCCTCCAGTCTTGGGAGCTGGAGCGTCGTCACCGGATGTGTTGGGTATAAACGTAGGTGCCGGCGGAGGCGAAGTAGACGGAGGATCTTCGCGGGGCGCGTTGATCGCCGCCATTTTGGCATGATCGAAGGGACATTGGCCGGTTTTCGCTGGTGTTTCCTCCACAGCCGAGCCCGAGCTGGTTGGCATGAATACGGGGGCAGGTGGTGGTGATGCCGGCGGGCGTTCTCCGTCATCCAGGCCGTTGGAATCATAGACCGGAACACTGATACCCCAAGGTCGGCTGGGAGACTCGCCCACCCGAACCTCTTTTAGGGGGCGGTCAAAGTGGCTCTGTCGGGCCTCCTCAGCGTCCACTAGCTCTAGCTGCGACTGTTCGGCATCGTCACTGGCAGTAGCAGTCACAGCCTTTGCCCAGTTGTGGACCCTCTCGTTCGAAGCGCGGTCGATCTCTTCCTGTTCCTCCTGCGACGACGGCAGCATGGGCTTATGAAGCGCGCTAAGCCCTTGGATCATGTTGACCAGGTTGCCGTACTTTGCATCCAGCTTCTTGATCTGCACCTCGTTCTTCTGGTATCTCCTGACGCAGACTTCATGGCTGCGGGGAAGCTCGTGCTTATGCGTCTCGACGTAGTGTGCAATTTCCTCGGGAGAGTGCTGATCCAAGTAGCGGATCGGGCACTTTGCAGGAGAACTGTTGGCAGCTGGTTGGGACCCAGATTCCTCCAACATAGCAACGCAGATCGGGTCGGCGGACTGATGCGGCGTGGGGTCCTGCGACCCATTAACCGCGCTTTGTGCATCGCCCTCGGCGCCATCTGGCTTGGGTGCGGAGAAGGGGCATTCTAAAGGGCCCTTCTTGCCCTCGATCGTAAAGTCTTGCTCGAGCACTGTCGACATGGAAGTTCGGGTCTCGGCTTCGCGGGAAGAGGTCTGTCTGCTAGAATCGCTCGTCTTACTCGTTTCGCCAATCGAGGATAGTTGCTGGGCAACACGTCGGCCGTCTCGGATGATGAGTGCGATTCGATTTCTGGTGTCCAACTTGTTACGCTTTGGGAGGGGTACGGCTTGCGACGCTTCTTCGAGAGATGGATTCGCTAGTTCTGGCGGCAACTGTAGTTTTGCCAGCACTTCTGATATTTCTGGGGCAGCTGGTGCATGTTTGTCGGCAAGATACTGGTACTAACGGCGCTGTCGGGTCAGCAAGAGTTATCACCGAGGCTGAGGCTGGTCAAACAGTGAAAAAAAAAAACCCCCCATGAGGTCGCAGTCAGGTAATGGTAAATGGTGATCGGTCTTCGCTCCTGAGTGTACAGGAGCTCTTGATCTAGAGCTAAGGTTGTTCATCATGCAGGAAGGGGTTCGTGTGTAAGAGAGTGTTGCAACAAGCCCGAGGGCGGCGTTGCTGACAAACCCACTTTCGCGTTTCGAGGCTCGAACGTACCTGCTCGTGGGCGAACCTGAGCTTGTGCTCCAGGATCGTCTTCCTGTCAGTCAGGATCTGGACTTCATCGGCAAGGGCGTTGAAAGAATCAACAAGCGTTGATGTGAGATGTATGAAATTCATCCCACTATTGATGGCTTCGCGATCTGAACATATGGGCTGCGGCATGAAGGGGCGCAGAGACGTTTTCGATGTTTGGAGTGATGGGCAGACTTTCGTTTCGTCGGTGCCCATCTTTGCCGCCGCCAAATGTTTGTCCACCCCAACAGTTTATGGGGGGCACAATGGAGGTGTCGGAGCGGTGCGCGTGGAGTCCGACCAACAACTTGGCCGAGCCGAGCACGTTCGGAGGGTCCCGTCGGCGGGGAGCTGATGTCATTGGTCGGCGGCTTAGGCTAAGCTTAGGTAATAGGCCTAGACCGCGGCGCTACCTCCAAGAAAGTGAAAGTGCTGGGCAACGTGGCGCGACGCCAGTGACACTACATCAACATAAGTACAGTCGGGTGGACGGTTCTATCGAGGCGAGAATCCTTCGGTTTCTAGTAATACGTGCTTTTAGTGAATCGTATCATTGATTGAAGAATCACGAAATCTTCAACTCTGAGTGCTGGTGGTAGCTGATGCTATTAATCGAGAACTGGTTTGAAAATTACAATGTGAACCATTGGTCAAGATACATCAGCAAGCGATACAACCGCCATCAGACAGTTCCCAAAGCACATATTTACTTGGCAACTTTCTCACAAAACTGCGACAAAATTACAGTTCCAATGACTAACACAGATATCATAATGTGAATTGACCTTCCAAGCGACCCGAAATCACTTCAAAACGGAAATAAATTGACAAGGGTCTGCGAGAACTTGTCTAAAGAATGAGACGTGCGGTCTATGAGGAGGGCTACTGGCAGATATCCAAGCCACCATATTAAACGGATACCATTGCACAGTGGCAGAGCATGAGAAGCAGAAGATGGATAGATATATCTGGCAGGACGCAGAAGAAAGGAAGCCATGCGCACCTACCACGAAGTTGTGCCTTAACCAAACTCATTCAAGAAGGGCTCCACTATGATCATCCACTATCCTCTGCTGTGCCGCTGCCTTATCAACTTCCACATCATTGCTCAATCTGCGAGTCATTCACCACCCGTCTGACTGAAGAATACCTCGCGCATCCACCGTCCGATGAGGTCGTAACATGGCAAGGAAGTCTGCTGGCACTGAATCAGAGAGTTGACGCCTCAAAATGAACGGAATATTAATTCACCGGCGTTAAATGCCTTACGTTACTCAGCAGCACGGCTTTTCGATGATGAGATGCGAAAAGGAAGCAGTTCAAATAGGTGTGCGATGGAAATGACGATTTCGGAAGACGAAGTATGGGAATTGCACTGTGCTATGGAGTAGTAAGCACCGCTACTTACACTTTGCGGGAACCACTTGCCGTTATCAGAAGGTGCGACGTATCACTGCACCTGTCTTGTTCAACTACCAGCGCGGGGTTCTCAAGGTCTTTCAGTCCATCGAGCTCCCAACGCAGAATTCCAGCTCTTTTGCCCCTCGCGACGCGGGAGAATATCTCATATTTTTGGCCCGAAAGCCTGAAGTCTCACTATGTCTTCCAAGATAATCAGCGCAGCCAAGCTGCTAAGCAAGAGATCCCATGTTATCCCAGGTAGGGTCCCCAAGTCATCCTTTAGAATATTGCACGCCGAAGAGCTCCACTGACCGCTTGCAGGGCAATTTCTTGTCTCGGAACTCTTCTTCGAGGTTCCCAAGGACTACAGCAACCAGTCGGCGGGTGTTCTGAAGCTTTTCGGCAGAAGCGTTACCAAGCATGAGAGGCCCATCGTTCCTCCGACGGAATCTGAGAAGAAGCAAGCGGAGGAGAAGCCATGGATGGTATTCCTGCAAGGCGGTCCCGGTTTCGGTAACCCAGAGCCCCAAGACAGCCCGATCACCCGCACCGCCCTTGAACGGGGGTACCAAGTGTTGTTTCTCGATTACAGAGGCGTCGGGCTCAGCTCGCCTGTCTCGGCCGCTTCGCTGGCAACTTACGGCGATGCTCAGAAGCAGGCAGACCACCTCAAGCTTCTCCGCCAAGACAACATAGTCAGGGACTGCGAGGCTGTGAGAGCCTGTCTTACCCAGGACTTTCCCGAGGAGAAAAAGAAGTGGTCTTTGTTTGGACAGTCTTTTGGCGGGTTTGTCATTTTGACATATCTATCCAAGTATCCACAAGCCTTGCGGGAGTGTTTCCTCACTGGCGGTCTTGCACCTGTTGGAAAGAAGCCCGAGCAAGTCTACGAGGCAACCTTCAAGAAGGTGGCAGAGAGAAACCAGGCCTACTATGCGAAATATCCCGAGGACGTTGAGAATGTCCATCAGGTGGCTCGGTTCATCCAGGACAAGAAGAAAGTCCCTCTCCCAGGTGGAGGCTTCCTGACTGTGCCGAGACTGCTCACTTTGGGACTTGCTTTCGGTGGTCACGGCGGACTCGACTCTGTCCACAACACGATTCTCAAACTGAAAACCGACCTCGACAGTTTCGGCTTCTTCACCCGTGCGTCTCTCTCAGACATTGAGAATGCCACTGGATTTGATAACCACATCATCTACGCCATTTTACACGAACATATTTACTGCGAGAAGCCTGGATGGGCCTCTGATTGGGCGGCTTACAGAGTAGGCAAGTCTCTGGAAAAGTTCTCTTGGCTGGCAGAGGAGCCCACCATTTCCGAGATCACGGCGCCTCCTCTCTACTTCTCCGGAGAGATGATTTTTCCTCTTCACTTCGAGACGTACCCGGAGCTGATCGAGCTACGCGAGGTGGCTGAGATCCTTGCCAAGTTTGACGGCTGGCCGGAAGAGCTGTATGACCATGAGCAGCTCCGCAATAACGAAGTCCCCGTATACGCTGCCAGCTACATCGATGACATGTATGTCGACTCTCAATACGCCAGAGAAACAGCCGCGCTGGTCAAGGGTACCAAGGTGTACGAGACGAACCAGCTGTATCACTCCGCACTGCGTTCAAAGACCGAAGACGTGATGAGGGAGCTCTTCAAGCTGAGGGACGACCCCATTGACTAGTATTCTTCAACTATGACATCGCTTGAAATTACCTCAGATGGGTATCTTCGCTGCCACCTTTTTCCAAAATCCGCATCTGTTTTCCAAGTGGTCTAGCTTGGCGGTTTTGAACCCCTCCTCCACCACCGTCCACTCCTTGTTTTCCTTGAGAGAAGGCACACCAGCTTCCGTCGACGGCGAAATTTTAAGGGTGTTGGGGTCACCGGTCTGGAAGAAGGACGCAAAAGCACCTGAGATTGTTAGTCGGAGACAGTTCTCAATCAGATATTTTCCAACCCACTCACCAGCATAGCCCTGATATCGTGTCGGGTCCTGCGTCTGCACTGCATTTACTTGGTTCCACTGTCCACCGTTAGCCACGATTCGTCTACGTCCCGAGAGAAAAACTTACCCAGACGGTGTCACTGGCGTGCTTAGAAGGGTTGAGCGAATACTCGCCTAACCATCCACCCTTAGAAGCAGACCCAGCAAACCAAAGAGCTGGGCACGAGAGCACCGCATCCCTGTAAACGAGACCGGCTCTCACGTACGTCGTGTTATACGAAATCGTCTCTGTGGTCCCCGCCGGGGGATAAAGCTTCTTCACAGCTTCAATCTCATAATCCCCAAATCCGGGCTGGAATCCCCTCAGCCACTTCACAAAGGACGCCTCGCTCGAGTTATACCCCGGCGATCCCGCATCCGAGGCGCCCTGCAGTCCCGGCGGCAAAAAGCTCTCACCCTCGTGCGTATTATGCATCGCAAAAGCCACCTCCATGTTGACCCTACCCGCCGCCGTCGCCTCAGAAAGCGGCTCCTGCAAGAACTCTCCATCAATCACCGGCGCCCAGTTGAATGTCGACGTGTTATACTGATGCGCTGTGGTTATGGCGAGACTCGCGTCCCGAATCGTCTGCACCTCAGCCTTCTTCAAACACGCCAGACTCTCCGGTCCAGTACAACCCGTTCGCTCCGCCAGCTCATCGTACAGGGCCTGCGCTTCCTTGCTGTCGTACTCATACGTCTTGGGCCAGAACGGGCTGCTCGTCATCGCCTTGCGGAACAACTTCTGCTTGCCGCCCCTCGCAAACGCCTGTGCCAGAACGCTCCCTCCGCCGGCTGATTGTCCCCAGATGGTCACGTCGTCGGGGTTTCCACCGAAGCTCGCGATATGCTTCTTCGTCCACTTTAACACGGCCTCTTGGTCCAAAAGGCCCGGGTTCAGGTCCGAGGTGGGGTCCGCGGCGATCTCCTTGCCGGGAAGCATACCGAAGGCGTTGGTGCGGTAGTTGGGGTACACGAACATCATGTCGGAAGCGTCAGAAACATTGAGGATTGGGAACGCCGACGGCGGAATGGAGAAAGCGGCCGAGCCTTGGATGAAGCCGCCACCTGCAACATCAACATCAGCAGAGCGTCAGGTAGTAAGTTTCGGGTACGTTCTTACCATAGAACGTGACGACCACAGGCTTCAAGGGCTGCGACTTCTCCCAGGGACGGGAATACAAGCCCAGATAGAGACAATCCTCAGACCCGTTGACCTAGCCAGTCTCCGGATCAGTTTTCCAACCTTTCCACAGCTCCAATATCAAATCAAGCAAAGGCGGAAGAAGCTCACCGTTCTCTGCGGGCACATATCAAACGTCTGGCTAGAGTCATAAACACCCTTAACAGGCGCCGGCGGCTGCGGTCCACGGAATCGATTCTCGCCTACAGGGGGCGCGGCGAAGGGAATCTTCTGCCAATACGAGATGTTGTATCTTTCGGAATACGCTCCCTGGAAGCTTCCATAATCGGTCTCGGCGAGGAGATGCGCCTGCGTGTGCGCCTGGCGGATCTGCGGGACAGCAACACCAGAGGCGCCGCTGGCCGCGAATGCGGCGAGGAGCACTGCGGTGGTGAAGGATGACGGCATCGGCACTGCTGAGTACTTGTCTCCTCAGCCGCGAGAGACCACGAAGCGAACGAACTACATGATGCCGTCTGGTTCATGGGAGGCCGCGCGTATGTATTTATATGTGCCCCCACCTCCCCTCTCAGCCCAAAGGGCCGGGGTGTCGCGTATTGACGGCACGACGTCCTAATTTCCCGGCAAACTCCTCTTTCTACTGAAGAGGAGAAAGGAAAAAACGCTTCTACCAAAACGACCGCTACCCAGATCTCTTCCGAGTCCCGAAATCTTAGAGAGGCCCGCTTCAACAAAGCTCGCTGAGGTGGATCCAGCGAATGAACGGCGTGGGATTGTGGAGCAGGGGTCGGTCGGTCGTGCTGCTCACCTGGGGTAGACAGGCTCTCCGGAGCTTCAAAACCCCAGAATCCTGAGCGAGCTTGCGGGGACACCGGGGCGGGGGCTGGGGCTCGGTGATTCTCCTCAATCATACACCGAACTTGGGGTGCTCCATTTTCTCCGCACAGGTTTGGGTCATGAGAGCAACATCCACACACACATTGCGGCGTTCAGACAAGAGGAGGACGGAGTGTTCTACGGTCGAAGGGAAGGGTACCACCTCATCTAGTGTACTGTTGACATCGCGTTGGCTCGAAGTAGGGAGATCGTCCGTCGTCCCGGATACCGGCATGGTCTGTTGCATCATATTCCAGAGTTTCCTTCACTCGGGTCTTTTGACTTGGTTTGAATGAGAGAAAGCCGTAAACCCCTGTTACTCCGCGTCTGTGCACGAGTCGTGCGGTTCTAGGCCGTGCCGGCGATCCCAGGGGACACTGGATCTCACTCTTTCTCAATATCGAGAGATCACATGCGCCATGGCTTCGGACCTGCATGGGTTCTGGTGCTGGCTGAGTCGATCGGATGAACGAGTTGGAGATTGCAGAGAAGTACACTCATCGGTGTCTCTTTTGCCGCTAGGAACTGGAGTCGATTTCCAGCATTGGAAAACACAAAACGAGGTCCCCTTTCGATACTGATGACATGGGATAATACAACAGGCTCCATCGAACAGACTTTGGCCCTGGCCGCCAATGTTACCAAACCACTCTAACTCCGTCTGAACCTGGGCCTGGACACCGACCCTGTAATGTAGACCACAGAAGTATGTGCAAGAGAGAAGAAGGACATGATTGCAAACCCTATTCCAATATCCCATCGCCACATGCTTCAAGAAGCACACCGACTCTACTCGCTTCCTACCAACTATATCACCACGCAACCGGATGCCAATGCGGCTGAGGAGGTGGGGGCGGAGGATGTCGCATACGAGGAGGCGGAGGCGCCCCGACGGGCCAGACGGGCGCAGGATGAGTCTGCGTCGACCGTTCCATCGACGGCAACGTCCCGCTGCTCCCGAGATCCTCCTCGCGCCGCATCGCCGTCTCTCGGAGTATGATGGCCGCGACCTCCGGGTGTCCGATCAAGAACTCGGACGTCTGCCTCGGCAAGCGCTGCCACAGCAGGGGCTGCAGGAAGCCGATGCGGGCGAATATCATCTTCAGCATGGCGTCGGACTCGGGCACGCCGGCGTACAGCTTCGAGCACAGGTGCAGGACGGCCAGCTGCGCGGCGTCGGACCCGGCCGACTCGAGCATGTCGACGCAGTGGCGCATGATGACGGCCTTGAAGTCGTCCATGAGGAACTTGTTCGCGGTGATGTAGACGTCCAGGCTGAGCTCGTAGGTGAGGAGCCAGGTCCGCATGTCCTCGCCCCGGATACGGTCGCCGTCCATCAAGTCATCGGTGCTGCCCGACGTCGGCGTGCCCACCGAGGGTGTCGACGCGGGCGGTGTGAGGATCCGGCTGCGATGCCGACGATGCGGCGGCACGCCTGGGGGCCGCATGGGATGAGGGGGAGGAGGAGCAGGAGGCGGCATGGGCATCATGTGCGGCATGGGACCGCCGAGCATCGGCCTCGCGCGGCCGACGCCACAGTTCCAGCATGGTGGTCCGGTAGCGGTGGTGCAGCGCGGACATCTGCAATCTGGGCGGTGTGCGCCGGGGTGCTTCCGGTTCAAGCGCTCCCACTGGCGCTCTCGCCGCCGTTGCCGCCGCTGAGCCCGCAAACGACTTCTGGCGCTCGCGTCGCTGGCCTCCGAGGATGAAATCTCCGATTCCGACTCGCTCTGATAACCGGTATCTTGCGCCTTTCCCCGATCCGGCTCGTCGAGGCCCAAAACGGAAGCGGCCGGTCTGATGGGAACGAAGCTTCTTTGATACAAGAAAGCGACGAGAAAGTGGAACATGGCCGGGTCCTCCTCTGGGAAGTCCATCGACTGCGCCTCTGCTTCCCTGAAGTCCCCACAGAGAGCTTTGCGGAAGTATTCGGCCGTCACCAAGATGTCTCTGTGCACTTGGAACACCTGCTGATTCGGTGCTCGACCGACACGGAGAGGGATGATGGTTGAATTGTACCGGCCGTCAGCCGATGTAAGCCACAGGTCCTCGCGAAGGCTCGGTTCTTCGTTGCGTTTCTTTTCGTCGTATGTCTCATCAAGGACCACCACGTCCGGCATGTCTGTGGGTGCACTTCTCATGACATCGCCCAACGTGCGCGTTGGGTCGCTGGTACTGCTGCTACTTCCTCCTCCGTTCCGCTCGCGACCGGTGGTAGACATACTCAAAGTGCGCTCGTCACGCTATTGGTCGATCTCAGCGGTGTGAGAGTACTGTTGATCCTCGATGTGTAGTGCGCCGACGACTAGATCGCTGACAAGACTGGAATCGTTTGAAATGAGCTGACTGACCACCACAAGGTCTGAAGACACAGCAGTCAGGAACGGAAGCCTTTGGGGAGCGATGGGCTTCATATAGGCTTTATTATTGCGCGCAAGATTGAGGTCAGGCGGCCACACCCCAAAAGAGGTATTATGTACAAGTCGAACAAGACGGATGGGGGTGGGTAGCTCGGTGGGCGGTGGCTGTCAGACTTTTGTTGGCCGCGCCCGGCAGCCTTGCGACCACCAACTATGGCGAGGCGCATCTAGGTCACTTGGAGTCCGTTGGCCGAGTCCAATTTAGGATATGCTCGACTCTCCTTTTCCCGCTTCGCTTTTCGCTTCCCTGCTGTTCCTGCTGTGCAACTCCTGCATGAGTTTCTAAAGTCGCTCTTTGGTCGCATGGAAGAATCGAGTGCATGTCAGTCAAAGGTTCACTCCAACTTGTTGCAGGAGGCAGTAACTGCTGCTGGGCTTCTTCTTCTCCTTCTTCTCCTTCTTCATCATCATGTATAACCACCTTTTTTTAGACAAAAAGTTACTGAGAGTGCATGACAGGTGTCACCTACAACTCCTTACCAGATTGCCAACATTTGCCTGTGCCGTCTGTCGCATTCTGCGTTTGTCTCTCCTTTCGGCCTTGGTGCTTGGCTAGCGACTTTTCTCGGGAATGCCACCCACCTCGGTCTGCGTTCCATCCCATGTCTTGGGTCTTCTGCCTGTTGGGCCCCGCGCAGGTCCGGAACGGGACGCACGCAATTGCAGCACCGCACCAAAACTTAGCTGTTCCGGTGATGGGTCAATGTTGCTTTTCAATGTCTTGCGCCGTCGGCACCCTTGTTTCCTCGTCTGTGTGGTGGTTTGGTGCCTGTTGGCCACTTACTTGGCTCAGGGCTTTGTTTGTCCCAAGTCGCGGCTAGTCAGGCCACTGGGAAGCTCCAGGACGACAGAAAAGCGGTGGGAGTGGAAGCGGAAATCCATCACACGTCGTTCTTCGCGTTAAACCGGTCTGCAGAGAAGGTGGGAGGGGCTTCCGTCCGATGCAATGCAGGGTGGGCGTCTTCATCACCAATTATTGACGGGTGTGCGACGGCTTGCATGCGCACTTGCATCTGCGGGAAGTGGTGGGAATGGCCTATGAGCGACACCGCCAAATGCCCGGGTACGATACACCCAGTAGGCTCACAACGGCGAAGCTGCAGCCTGGGGGCCGACCGGACCAACCACAATCGACTCCAGTTCGGTCATTTGATGGTTGGCGGCATGGTCATTTTTCTTCATAGAGTTCCTGTTGCATCTGGATTTCTGCTCATCTGGTTAGCTGCTGTGCGCCAACAGTTGCCTGAGTATTCACTTACGCCACAGTCGGTTGGCCGAGTTAGATATAACCTCGGCCTTCGCCATAAGCTTCTCCTCGTACTTTACGCTTTCCTGTCCTTTGATACGAAGCTTGCTCGGCTGGGCCTGTATGCTGTGAGTGACGCTTTCTTGGCCGAGGGGACTTTTGCTTACCTGCATAAGGATAGGTAGTAGCTCTTTCGGATCTGCGTTCGCAACGGCTGCGACGCTGCGAAAGCCGTTTTCCCAGAAAACTCTCCTGTTTCACAAAGTTAGACACATATCCGACGTGGCCCTCAGGTTGCGCAACTTACGCGGTCCGGCTCTTTACGAAGGTAATCTGTGCCAGCGCTAGCAAGTCAGACCTTGCGCCTGCTATCAAACGATCCGAGAAGTGGCCCAGCGCGGCAGCCATGACGCTATACCATACTATTAGTGGACTGGTATGTTGCGCAGAATGAAGAACGACTAACCCCCAGCCCATATGCTCACAGAACTTGATCATGCCAGCTGCAAACCCGTGGCAAGTCTGCGAGAGGGTCTGAACAGCGCCCCGAGGCACATCATACTTTCGCGCAACGGCGTGGACAGGCATCTCGTTGCACAGGTCTCGTAATTGGAAGGCCAAGTAGAACCGACGGTGCACACGGACGATCTCCTTCTCTTCGGGTGTTGTTTCCTTCAGCGTACTACCTTGTGCCCTGGCGACGGTTAGCGACATCGGGAGAAAGGACTCTGCTCCTCACAGTCGGTTGATCACAGAACGCTTCAGCCCGAGAAACCCGAGCACGCGGTGACCGCTATCGTCGAGTTTCTCCATTTCGTTGCGGAAAATTTGCCAATTGATGCTGGTGCCGAAGTCATGAACGGGAGTGAAGGTGTAAAGAATATGCATCTCGCCGTCCATTACGAACGCTTGAAGCGCCCTTTCCAGCTCCTTGTGAATGAATACCCCGTCATCGGGATCCAAAGCGGAAGCCACGACGGCGTAACCCAACTTTGTGGGCTGATAATTCCCGCAGACGTCGGCTGTGATAAAGCCCATAGACTGCAAATTCTTGAGACTTGCTTCGACACAGTCATGTAAAGGTTGAGGGGTACCAGCATGTGCCAGCAGTGTTTTGCTCAAATAGACATCTAGAGCATCTCTGCTCGTGGCAAGTCGCACCGCGATGACCTCCAATAATGCCCTGGGACCGGTCAGCTCTATGCGTTGGCCTGGTCGTTGCACCCACCTTTGAATACGTTGCTTGTCTGTTATCAGGCCACTCGTGATCAGGGGCATTTCGGCGTGCATCAATTCGACCACCTGCTCGAGGTCAACTTTTCGACAACATAAGTAAGTTTCACCAACTTCGTCTTTGCCTTTGCGGCCAGCTCTTCCGCGCATCTGCCGCAGCATGGAGGGGCCGACGAAGTCTCGTCCCATTCGGGCATTGTGAAGAATCACTCTACGTGCAGGTCTGTCACACGTCAGCCCGGAACTCAACGTTCCTGACACGAACGCTTACAAATTAATACCCGCCGCGAGACTGCAAGTAGCTATGCACACCTTAATAACACCAGTATCATAAGCATCAGCTATCAATTCACGCTCCTCGGTGGTTAGTCCAGCCTAGGAAGATTAGCAGCGTCCGTATCCCTGTATCTGTGCTTAACCTACATCTGATGCATTGTTAGTCAGGCGATTTTACCGAGTTTACCAGTAAGACATACGATGAAATGCGACACCCATGGGCACCGTCTCTTCGAGAACTGGGTCCATTCCAGTCCCCAGACTCCGCAACTGAGCCACCAGATCAATTCTCTTGTCAACTATGGCAGGATCAAGCTCTTCTGGGACAGGCATAACTCTAGCGATCCAACGAGCATCTGATTCGCACCCGGGGCGACTGCTGGCGAAAACTAGAGCTCCGTATCCTGCCCTGGCAGTCTCGCTGGCCAGAGAGACAACCGCATTCAGCACAGGGTCTTTGAACTCCTTGTGGCTCGATGGCTCAATGCGTCTAATCCATTTAGAGGTCTGCGTATGCTGCGGTTCTGATTTCAAGTCGCCGGCTGTCTTGAAAAGTTCGCTCGTTGTGGAGGCTGGGTAGACATTGCCCTCGAAGACAAGGTGCTCTTCAATTGGCACGGGCCTATACCGCGTCTCGTACGAATGTGCTCCGAGCCAATTGGCCAGTAAATTGATGTTCTCCGAGAAAGAGTAAGTTGGTACCCTTGAAAATCTTGTGTTGGATGCCATCACTTACAGACATCGTAGCACTCATGCCAATGATTTGTATGGGCTGAGGTAAGGTAAGTAGCTTGGTCCCCAACAATTCCATGAGGTATCCCCGGTGGTCGTCGTCAATCATGTGAAGCTCATCCAAGACCACAGCTTTCAGATGCTTGATTGAACAGTCATCGATCGCTGTGTTGACGAGGGCATTTGCCTGTCGGTGCCCCTGTTAGCCAGGTTCGAGCACTTCTGGTCATCTATTCCAACCTTTTCAATAGTGCAAACGCCGACATCGAAATCGGCCCACGTGGGCTTGATCTTGCTTCCGCCGAAGAAACCGATGACTCTGATGGAATCCTCGTCGGCGCGCCGCCTCCAGATGCGCTTTCCATCCTCGATCTCGTCCTTGGGTTTCGGCACCCCTTGAACGATGTTCCGCAGCCATCGGACTTTCTCCTGAACGAGGGCAACGTAGGGCAAAACGAGGAGTACCTTGGCGTTCTTTTCTTCCAGAACCCTCTTCAGCATCAGCACTAGGGCAAGATCAGCACAAAGTCGTCCATATCATCTGCGGAGATTTTACTCGCCATCGGCTACAAGTGATTTTCCCCCTCCCGTTGGAGCACTGTACACGAGGTTTTTCTCCCCAGAAAGAAGTCCGGGACCTCGCAAGCAAGTCTTTTGCCACGGGTACATGATCTTAATGCCAAGGCCATATAAGTTGCGAATCAACGGCCGAGGAAGGCCGTAAAATGGATGTGCAAGAGCAAGCAAAGGATCCGAAGACGATGACGGCGTAGAAGGCACGGCATGTCGTTGCGTGTATTCAGAGGGCCCTTGACGTCCGAGGTCCAAAGACGTGATCGGGCTCGCCGTCAGTCTCGGGGGGCCTCGGGGCAGGCTTCCGGCGCGTGAGACGTTCAACGTATGGCTAGGCAAAGTCGTTGGTTGCGGTGCAGCGGGATGTACAACTTCAGAGCGAGGTCGCTTACTGCCAGCGATCGTCGTGGTGGCCGAGTAGCCATGCCCTTGCTCCTTGGCGGCTTGGACCGATGTCTTGTGACAAATGCCGTCATTGGAGGCCATGATGAAGCAAACGATGCGAGGGTACCACACAGCAATCCATGGGCGATGGAAAGTCAAGCTGAAGGCAGCTCGAGGCGCAGATGCCAATGTTTAGTTATCTACTTCGGGTCCCGGTGACGACGTGCAACGGATGCCACTTATTAGGCAGCAAACTTCGTGTCTGTGATGCACGCACTCTTTTTTTGTTGATTGGAAACGGGAAAGCGCGTTTTGGCAGAACGTCACGGCGGCAGCAGCAGGGATGACCCGCCCAACAAGGGTCAGCGGAATCATGTCGGCTTCAAGGGTAGCTGGTAAATTGACGGGGTAGTTTTTTGGTATTTGGCCCGATCCCATACAAATAATGTCAGTGCGCATACACCACCCTGCTAACAGCTAACATAAATATCAATATAATATAAAATAGCTAGAATAACAAGGAAAAGTCGCACAGAGTTATAATTTTAATATAAAGGTTAAGATTGGTTAGGGTTAGGTGGTTCGGGTGAGGTTAGGCTTAGAGTTGGTTATGTTAGGCGTTACGGTATATGTTTATTATATAGCTGCTGTTAGCAGGGCGCGGCCAAATACCAAAACTACCCCGTCAATTTACCAGCTACCGTGGGAAGGGCGGTATTACCTCATCTTGCGGAAGAACGTACCTACCGCGGCTGTTTACTTGGCTCCCATTCGCTCAGGTTGTCTTGAGTCGACAAAGGGGAAATGGAAACGCCGCAGTCAATGATGGCGGGGAGACGGTCGTCGCTGGACTCGGCCGGGTTGGCCGGGTCACAGTACGTACTCTTCTTTACTGGCTGGTTTTGACCGGTCAAGTCTCGGGGGACGGGCTCCACTCCTGACCGAGCCACAACACGTGAATGAAACCTCACACACGGTCTGGTGACGACTGATGGGGTTCACTTGTGTGGCTCGTGGACTGTCATCCATTGTGGCGGATGGCTCCACGGACCAGACATAGCACTGACACTGTTGTTGTAAGATTTTTGGGATCGGGGCCGATTGGGTTGGAGTCGGACTACGTTAGCCTGGCTAGATGGGACGTCTGCCACAAGTTGAATTTTTTGGGGTGGAAAGGGGGAAGGGGAAAGGGGGAAAGGGATGAGGCCCGCCCGGCGCTACTGTGGTATGGGGGCTTGTCTGAGCTGTACGAAAGTAAGAGATGGAAAGGACGGAATAGAGATTGGTTGAAGCCAACAACTGAGAGGACAACGCACATGAAAAGATATGGCCAAGACCAGGCAGAGAACTGGAGCAGCAGAATGCGAGGAGAAGAACGGGAACGGAACGAGCAGCAGGATCGCAGGATATGGCAGGGTCTTTCTTTCTTCTGCGTGGTGCAGCACAAAGACAGCCTTCCAGCCCCGACCCTCAGGAACCTGAACCGCAGCGTAGCGTTGCCAACTCGCGCGGACGAAGGATGATCCAGGTCCAAGAGCCAGCAACAGCCCTCCCGCAGACAGCCTGCGCACCGGGTGCGGTCGCCCCCCCCCAAGACCCAAATTGAGATGCAAGACCCTGCCCAGTACAGGGATCATCATCTGGCCCCATCCTTTCGTTAACGTCTGTAATGGCCTCCACTGCCACCAGCGACCACTATCCATCGTTTTTCGATGGATGACATGGACCTGGCTGGCCCTGGGAATCAAGGCTTCTTTCGTCCGCCGACAATCGCCTGCGTAGCCTAAAGTATGGAGTCACAAAAAGCTGTGGTGAAGTGGCAATGTCGACTTCAACAATCGCAGCTGGCGACTTTTGTCATAGTCGGACTGAGAATGAGGCACGTCCTGTTCCCCCTCATCCTGGCGCATCGCGTTGACGTGGTGTGGTCATCTGCCGTCAATTTCATCTTGCGGCTCCTCTGCCAAAAAGTCAGATCGCATCCAGATGACAGTCGTCGCAGCCTGCAATCTCTTCTACCAAAATCCATTGTCCTGGTATCAACAAAACACGCCCATGCGCAGACGATTTGAGACCGAGATATTGACTCCTCCAGCCACGACGATGATGACTCGGTGCAGGGTCCGATTCCAGGTCTAAGAGGTGAAGGAACCGGGGCAGCCATTCTAGGGCTCGACGCTTTATAAATGTAGACGTCGACCACGCCCACACACCCAAAATACCGCGTTCATTCTCTGCTCCAAAAGTGCTGTGTTTGCTGAAACAGGGGCAGTCGACTCCTGATGCATGATTTCGTGGCCGATGAGCTGAGGGCAATGGGAAATGGGCGTTGGCCCCGGAATGCAGTTCTCGCTTGTTGGCGGTCGGCCCTTGGTACCATGCGGTGTTGGGAGTTCCGTCTCTTTTTTTTTCCTCGCTTGTGCCGGATCAACCGACTGTCGACAATGCAGCCAACTTCATTTGTCTTTCCTGACGTCCCCTGTCTCTGCTGCAGCGAGCCTCGGACGGTACCGCCTGCCATGTCCAACAACTTACAACATCAATGCGTATGCTCCAGAAGGCGACGACGACTACTACCAGTATGTCTGCGATGCCCTCTTTTGTCGAGCATCTTGCATCGCGAGGTTTCGGTCGTCGACTTTTCTTCTTGATCTTTCCCCGAGTTGTCCCTTTCCTCCGGCGAGACATTGTTACATAGCATGCTGTGGCTGGTAGCTGGGCGCTAGTCAGGACGGTGGGCAAACGTAATTATTAGTTGTTGTTCACTCTGGCAATCGATTATGAGCGTCGAACACTGTGTCCATCTGTCTTGGTAGGTACTCGGCGATGAGGTTTGCCGAGCCAATCACTGGGGAGGCAGATCGTAGTCAGCAATCATGATGTATGTGATATTACCGTCGTCATGTGTACACAAACGTCACAGATGCGCTGAGGTTGTCCTGATGGGCTGCATGGCGACAGCTTGCGATGCCTAGCAGAAGGTTGGGCAGGCTGCGGTGGGCGCGCGCTCATTCGCAAGTGTCGCAAGTGTCCGTTGCCCTCCGCCTCATTAGTCGTGCTCGCCGAAAGTAAGGCCCGTCTTTTTTTGTATCAACGGGCGTACGCCGCGTAGCGCTGACAAGCAAGTGAAAAGCGACGACACTGGCGGTTCTCATCTTACCACCGTGATCAAAGGTTCCCCGTCGAACTTGGCCCAGCTGTTTGCAAGAATACTAAGGCCAGATAAATGCTCCAAGTAATCTCGATCTGCAGCAGCAGCGTCTTCGTCGTCAGGGTGCGACCGGGTTCTGAGATGCTGTCACAAAAGGAAGGGCAGGTTAGGGGACGTACCGATCCGGCTCGGTCGTCTGCATCCCTTGAGGCTCCACCCCGGTGTATTCGAGGTACTTCAGTACCTACCTCCCTCCACGCATGTCCGCGTTCCCAGTATCGAGTGCCGGGGATGTATTTGGTAGGGTTGGTACGTGGTTTGAACTGTGAAACCCACAGTAGTATTGTTTGCGCTGATGTGTCTTCAAACCGGACGGTCGTTAGAAACGTCAAGTGAATATTACATTCGCTTGGAAACAAAATCCTAGGTTAGCGGGAGCGGGAGCGAGGACGCCTCGATGTCATCTATACTTGCTGAGGTTCGCCGCACGGGATGGTGTTTTGCACCCTGCCTCGGAACACCTGGGCGGTTAATGGTCGGCATCTGACTGCTACTGCGATACTGCTTATGCGAACGTCGATCGCCCGCACCCATCGTAGATGAGCAGGTGCGTTTGAACTTTGAAAAAGTCAAAAGAGGTGCTCAGTCCCGTCTCCGTCACAGCTGGGAAAAGCCGCATTACTGCGAGGCAGCTCGCCTGATCGCATAGGCTGAAGCTGGATGTCGACAACGATAAAAGGCTCGCAAGCCCCCACACCCTGACCAGACCTCCGGCACACCGGTCGCTCGCCCGTTCTTTGTGCGGGCCGGACTACCAGCTCCTTTGCTTGGTGCCATTGCGGTCATGGAGATAGAGACGATCGCACGACTTCAGCAACAACAACAGACGCACTGCAAGATGGGAATGCATTTCCAGGGCTCCAAGGTCCCAAATGGCGGCATGACTCTCTGTCATTGATATCAATGTCGACTTATTAAGCAGCGACGCAGACATTGACTGCCACACAAATTGACGAGAAGGCGCGTACTTCGCCAAGAGGTGATGTTCAAGCTGTGAGCGGAGAGGGGGGAGCGGGCCAGGGCGAGTAGAAGGGGGCAGAAAATCCCTGGTTTCCGCCGCGAGAAAAACATGAGGGACTATCCCCGGTGAGTCCTGGTGTGGAAGCGGTGCAGTGACAACCTCCGGAATCGAATTGCTATTGACCCATGTCGTGCATATAAACGTTGGCAGGGCTTGTCTACATCAACACTTGTGAATAAGAAATCGGGGTAAGGTAGGGGACGGCGGGTCATTCCAGACGTGCCAATTATCCGAAGTCATGCCTGCTGACTGAGATGGAAGAGGGCGGGGGGGAATAACCAGATGAAGGCACCGTAGGCACTGCGTCGGTCTGCAAATGGGAAGCACACGCTTCAATATGTCTCCCGTCGCCAGTGCCTCGCTGTGGATAGACGATCGAGGCACTGGGCCAATGAAAGAGCCAGGTACTCAAGTATGCCGCCCAGCCCAGTCGGTCGGACTGAAGCCGCTAGAGCGATTGATTTACCAACACGCTGCCCAGCTTCACGAGAGCGCCCGCAAGCTTGAGACGCAAGCTTGAGAGCCGTGAAGACAAGCAAACAGGGTAGCGGGTAGCGGGTAGCGGGTAGCGGGCAAAGCAAGGCAGTGGCAGAGGCAGAGGCCGAGGCAGCGAGCGAATGCTGTTGATATTGGGGTGGGCGGCCAAGGGCCACTGGGCATCCCAGAAGGTGGGATGGAAATGGAACCGACACACATGGGTCCGGACGGGGGGGTGGACGACATCTCGTGGGCATATCCCTACGTGGTAGGGAGCCCTTCGTTTCCACAGGGTTGGGCAAGCCAGGGTGCGACGAACCAAGGAAGGGAATCGAGAGAAGAAGTGGGCGAGTCGCTGGACACAGCCAGCCACGAGCAGTCAGAGCGACTGTCGGTCGAGTCGAGTCGAAGCACGGGTGGCTGATGATTTTATCCGCACAACGTTGGTGTATCTGCGTCTTTGCTTAGATCTGAGAGGAGAGACGACGAGGAAAAAAACCCCCATTACAAGCATGAGCAGAAGTCAGTGTGGTCGATCCCGATGCCTAAAGCTAGATTGTTTGGAGTACGGATATTCGGCCAGGCAAATCATGACCTGGATAGGATGCATCTGAAGCACGACGGATCACACCAGCGAGCAACTGTGCGTGCGCGTGTGCGTGTAGAAACGATTGTTAGGCGGTATTAGACGAGAGAAAAGCAGCCAAAGCAAACCCTTTTCAAGACAGTTAACCGAAGCAAGAGCACAGCTGGGGAATAGTGTGAGTTCTTTCGATACATGCCAGAAGCGCTGGACTGGCCGTATGTACGGCAGGAACGGCGGAGCGACGTCGAAACTGTAAGGGGAGAAAAAGGGCGCGACGAAATGGGGAACGGGGACGGGGAACGGGGACGAGGCCGAGGATGAGGATGAGGATGAGGATGTGGAGGCAAAGCACCTCAGGTTTACTGAAGGTGCGGTCTCGGGGACGTACGTTAGCTAATTACCTTAGGGCGGGTTAGTTTAGCAAAAGTTTTTGGGATTTGGGCTAAGTTGTGGAGCCACCACCAACCTAATAAATAGTACTTAAACCCCACTTTATACTCTATTTAGTCTATACTACTAGGAGTTACTGCTTTAACTTTAGAAGAGAGGGGTTTAAAGCCTTATCATAAACTTAACTATTAGTTCAAGTATTAAAGAAATTATTATTATTATTCATAATAGGTTGGGTATCTAGCTAAGTCCTAGGCTTAGGATTTAGCTAAGTACTTAGCCTAGGATTATTATTATAATTAGTACCTATCTCATTATTATTTTTATTAATAAGAAACTTATGAATAATATTGTGACTAAGTAAGCTGGCTATAGCTATCTACTAACTAGTACCCGCTGCTATAACATTACTATTATAATCTCATATTAAAGCTTAAATAGTAAAAGAAAAGTTTGGATATTAGCTATATTTATAAGAGAAAGTATAACTATAATAAGCTATAATATATAAGGTACTTCAGCGCTAACATATACTAAAGATCCACCCCTTCAAAGAAGTGAAGTAGCTCTCAATTATTTGCCCTCTAATTATTTTTAGTAAATTATCACGCCCTTACTATTGAAAGTACGCAGGCAAGGAATACTTATGATAGACGTGTCAGCAGGAACTGCTCGGGAAACAACAGCTGGGAACCATACCTGAGGTAGCGAGTTTCCAGGTCGTCTCAACATCCCATACTTTAGCTTCCTCACGCCTTCCTTCACTTATGCCACACGGCCCACCTAACCTGCCTGCTCACTGGCCGACTGGTGAGGTCAGGAAAAAAAGTCCCGTTGTCAGGTACCTTAGGTAAGGCAGGTAGGCGACGGGTGTACCTGAGTACCGATACTGGGAGAAGGTCTTCCAAGTACATTGGATGCCATCCATCGCACATACCTAGGCAGACCCCCCGATCCCTGTCCAAACCAGACTCAACGAGCCAGCCAGCGCCGGCCGGCCGGCTGTTTGAATGTCAACGTCGTCAACCTAGTTTTTCCTTCGTGGGCGAAGTTAATTGAGCCTGCTGGCACCTCGCTCATCGATCTGTCGCACTCTGATAACCCTCGATGGTTTGGCGATCAACAAAAGGTTTGCTGCCAATGAATTGACGTGCCTGATGGGAAGACATGTGGTCGACGCAAGGTGTCTGATGTCCGATGAAGGAAAGGCAAGGCAGGGTCTGTATGCACGGAGTCCCCAGTCAAGGTACGTCAATTACCGTAGCAAGCGAGCGGCGGCACACGACGAAACAGCAAGACAGAAACAGAGAAAGAGAAAGGCCAAATCAAGAACGCGCGAAACCAGAGAGACAGACGTCGCCCTATGCAAGTCTGGTCACCGCCCACATGTGGATGGATATCCCAGACTGGCGCCTTTCTATCGACCGTCCCTGCCGTCAATACAAGTCTCTCCGTGGGCGATGCAGCCAGAGCGCTGTATCTGCTAGCCACCCGGGCGGTCCCAGGCTCCAATGCGCAGTCGCCTGGAAGGGAAAAGCAGATAACCAACTGCCCATGTGGAATGTGTCAGGATAATCCCCCCGAACTCCCACAAAGAATCGCATGGCGGCAGCGACTTGATAGCACCTTAGGAGAAGAGAGGTGAGATGCGCCCGGGGGGGGTGGGGGGGGGTGGTTGGATTCTGCGGCGTTGGCAAGCTTGGGGAGAGAGGTGTGAGGTCGACGGGCCCATGGTCTGGTGCGAAGAGTGATGACTGCGGAAGCGGGTACAGAGGGACGAAGTGGATCTTGTATCATGCGGGTTGCATCGACGTATCGCTACTCCTGCCCAGTGCAAAATTTGTATGTGTATGGGAGTATCGCACCCCGACCTGCGGCAATTCGATACCTCCTACGCAGCCCCATCAGCAGAAAAATAAGAGAGAGAGAGAAAGCGAGGGCCTGGCTGGTGTTCATGCTGTTGTTCCTGCTCCTGCTGCTGCTGCTGCTGCTGCTGCTTCTCTGGCCCAGATGGGATTGGAAAGCACGACCTGGGCTTGTATTGGTCTATGGTCGGCAGCTCGACGATACGTATTGCGGACGTCCTTACCATCCTAAGTACCTACTGGAAGGTATCTTAAGGTAGACACCTACCTTACCTACTCGCCAATCTGACCCTTCAGTCACCAAAGTCCGGACGGGGCAGCAGCTGTAGCATAAGGTAGCGGCAGAGGCTAGATTTATGGACGAGGCGAGGCAAGGCAAGACAGAACAAGCAGAGACAGGACAGTCGTGTTCAGGGTTAAGGGAGGCTAGGTATCGGTGGGTGGTGGTTGACGAGCTAAGACGAGGTAAAGTACGAAAGAGACAGCAGACAAGAGATGTGCAGCAAGTGCAGGCGTGCAGCGGTGCGGGTGCAGGTGTGCGTGCTGGTCCTGGTCTTTTGGTGTGTCGTTGTGGTTGTAAGGTAAGGTGGTCGTGGTCCTGGGAGCTGGGTAAAAAAAAAAAAGGTACGGTACCTTACCTACCTTGCACCTACCTTGCGCCTTCCTTGCCTGCCTCGAGTTCCTTACCTTACCTTCAGTCCTTGTCTGGGCTGGAGCGCGCGACCTTCGTCGACGTTTCCCGTCCACGTCCATGTCCACGTCCACGGCCAATCCACACACGTCCGTCCTTACCTTACCTTACTTACGCCGGCCTGTCCACCGTACCTTCCTTGCCTTGCCTTGCCTTCGCATTTTGCCTTCCGCTTGTCTGAACCGGCCCCGTCTTCTTCTCTTCCTTCCATCCTCCTCCCTGCCCATCTTCACCACCTTCATACTCAACCCAATTCGGCCTGCTTTACCTCTCCCTGGTCGCGCCGACTTTCTGTCCTGACTCTCGGCTTTCATTTTATTTCTCCAGCTACCGAACTTGCCTCATCCAGACTGACCCTTTCCTTCCACCTTAACTCACTCACTCACTCTCAACCTCTCCCCTACATCCATCCCATCACCCATTCACATCAATATCTCTCTCCGTATCCCACCACCACCACCACCCTAACGCGCATCTTTAGCCCTCGCCGTCACGTTCTTGTCTGCAAGACTCGGAGCCATCCAAGGATTATACTCACGCGTACATCTGCATCGCCCCTCTGGTCGAGTTTGTATTCGTCTCGTAACTGTCATATGGGCGACGCATGGTCGTCGTCGCCTTCAGTGCTGGATTACTAGCATCCGGTCTTTGATTCGATCGGTCGTCATATGGCTCGGGGCCGCTGCTATCGTGTCTTCAGAGACGAGCTTCGACCTGTCGGCCCTCTTGCTCCTTCTCACCCACGGGGAGCACTCCCTCGTTTCCAGACTTGCCTCCTGCCGTCGCGCAGCTAGCTACCGGAAGCATGGCGCAGAAAAACCAAAACGCCAGCAGCTCTGAGGACCAATCTGCCAGCGCCACCCCATCCGCACAAGACGCCTCGGATTCCGCGCAACCTTCAACGTCGGGCGCATCGACCTCCAAGGCCGCCGCCCAGAAGCCAATTCTGACTGAGCTCGATGCCGCTCTGCGCAACACATCTCAACCCATGACCAAGTCGTCGTCATCGGGTTCAGACGCGGCTGCTAAAGACGCTGCTATGGAGGCTGCCAACCCTTACGGCACTCGCTCACGAAACCGCACCGGATCTTCGCGCCCTAATTACGCTGAGGACAGAGACATCGACGTCGACATGTACGATGACTTCCCCGAGAAGAAGGATCAAGAGTCCAAAAAATCGGCGCGTCACAGTAACGTGTCAGCAACTTCTGCCCAGGAGCCTGCGCGTTCGAATGGCTCTTCCCGCAAAGCTCTCACTTCCGACGATACCAAGTCGGTTTCCTCACATAATAGTGCCAAGGATGCGCAGCCTGCCAACCCACCCCCGACCACGCAAACTACACCTTCTTCAGGAACAGCCCAGCTCACCAAAAAACGCAAAGCGACTTCTCAGGCTCAGGTATCGTCAACATCCGGGGCCGGTGCAGGGGCATCGCGAAAAGCCGCGTCGGGTCCCTACGCTAGCTCGTACGCAGAGACGAACATGCTGAGTTTCGAGAGTTGCGGTGCCATCCCCCAGGACGGAAAGTTAGTGGCTGATGACGGTACCGTACTAGCACCCAATGGTAAGACACCAACAAACCACACTCCCATCCTTGTGCGCATTTCATTCTTTGGGAGCGTGGCACTGATCAGCATCCCAGACAACGTCTATCTTGTGTGTGAGCCCCCGGGTGAGCCTTACTATCTGGCCCGCATCATGGAGTTTCTCCACACGCAGAATGACAATACCAAACCCGTGGATGCACTACGCCTCAATTGGTTCTACAGGCCCAAAGACATTGGCAAAAAAGTCAACGATACTCGGCTGGTGTTTGCGACAATGCATTCCGACATCTGTCCTCTAACGTCGCTGCGAGGCAAGTGCCAGATTAAGCACAAGGCCGAAATTTCCAATCTGGACGAGTATCGGAAGACGTCAGATTGCTTCTGGTATGAAAAACTATACGACCGTTATATCCAGAAAAATTACGACCTCATTCCCACCTCGACCATCGTGAACGTCCCGGAGAGGGTGAAGAAAGTCTTGGATGAGCGCTGGAAATTCGTTATTGTGGAGCAGGGCCGCGGAAAAGAGTTCACTAGCGCGATGAAGCTCTGCAAGCGATGCAGCGGCTACTGTGCAAGGTTGGTCCCACCCAGTCGCGTCTGAGAGAGGAAGCCGGGGTCACTAACACTACAACAGCAATGACTCGGTTGATTGTGCTGTTTGTAAGAAGACGTATCACATGAATTGTGTCAGGCCACCGCTGCTGAAAAAGCCATCGAGAGGTTTTGCTTGGTCCTGCGCTGCTTGCAGCCGAGCACAAGAAAGGAAACTGGAGGCTCGGCACACGCCCAATTTGTTGGATCCTGCGGGAGACGATGACGACGATTTGTACGATGACGACGACGATGAAATGCAAATCGACACGGAGCGAACGAGTCCTGCCGACGACAATGATGAGCATCGCACTGGCACCGCTGAGCAGGTCTATCAAGCCAGTCTCTGGCCTTGGCGGTATCTTGGAATGCACTGCAAGCCCGAAGATGCCCTGGATTATGACGACCGCATATATCCACGCGCCAGTACCCGTATTGGACCAAAGCACCAAGCGACGGTACTTCCCTGGCCCGGACAACCTGTCCAGTACCAGAAGCCCTTGGAGACTAAAAGGCAGGGCAAAAAGGGCCCCAATCTGACCAAAGAACAACAAGCGGCTTTGGAGGCGGAGAAATCCCGGCGTGAGAAGCGCCCGAAATGGGTGCAAGACGAGCCCCCCGGTTATGTGGCAAGGGGTGAGGACTGCGACGGCGATGACCCGAACGCGACATCTACGCGACTTTGGATGCCGCCACCGAATATCGACGAAAATCAGGGCTGGGAAGATAAGCTGGACCAGTACATGGAGAAGGCTGAAGAATTAGCCCCCAAATTCGATCTGCCCAAGAACTCGACCAATCTGCACGACGTGGCACTGGAAACCTATTTTAACAGCGGCTACAATGGGGACCGAGCACTGAAGCTGTTCTCTGAGACGGAGAAATCTGCTTTCAAAGAGCCCAGTCTGACCGCCACGGAACAGAAAAAGTTCGAAGAGGGCGTAAGCAAATATGGATCGGAGCTGTATCTCGTCAAGCGGCATGTCAAATCAGTCCCTCCGGGCACAATTGTTCGGTATTACTACACATGGAAGAAGACGCCGCAGGGCAAGCAGATTTGGGGTAATTTTCAGAACAGAAAAAGCAAAAAGGAGACCAAAAGGGCGGAAGTTGCCGCAAACAAATTGCAGGACGACATTGCAGACGACGGAGACGATTCTGCGTTTGATGCAGACAAGGCACAGAACAAGAAGAAGGGTTTCATGTGCAAGTTTTGTCACACAAAGTATTCCCGACAGTGGCGGAGAGCCCCAAATGCCTCAGGAACACCTATTACCGAAACCGGAGGCAAGAATCCAAACAAGGACAAGGGCGGACAGTATATCCAAGCGCTTTGCCGGAGGTGCGCAGAGCTCTGGCGTCGCTATGCGATTCAATGGGAGGATGTCGATGAAGTGGCCAAGAAGATTGCTCAAGCAGGCGGGAAAGCTTGGAAGAAACGCCAAGATGAAGAGCTGCTCAAGGAGCTCGAAGCCGCGAAGGACATGCATACCTATTGGAACACACCCCCACCGGCCATTCCTCCCGAGACGACGACGGCTGTCACACCTGCTCCCTCAAGCGAACCTCCTCGGAAGAAGCTCAAAGGGGCTGCCCCCGATCGAGACTCTGAGCCTCTGGCGTCTGACTCGGCACCCAGCCACTCGAAGAAGAAGGAGAAGGCTGTCGAGAAATCCGCACCTCCGCCAGCACCCGAAATTCCCAAGCCTCGGACTATGCCCTGCGCCATTTGCAATCAATTGGAACCATTGGGAGACCAGCATCTATCTTGCAGAGAGTGTCGATTGACAGTCCATCGCAACTGCTATGGGGTTGTTGACAACAGAAATCCTGGCAAGTGGACATGTGACATGTGTGCCAATGACAAGAACCCTCAAATCTCAATTGTAAGTCAAACATTATCCCTGCTGGGAAGTCAACCCTGATATTAATTACCCACAGCAATACAAGTGCGTCCTATGCCCAATTGAGCACACGGAGCATGACTTTGTTGAGCCGCCCAAGGTCTCTACTTCAAAGAAGAAGTCAGAGAAAGAAAAGGAGCGTGAACGACTTGAGCGTGAACAGGCACAAAAGGCCGCAGACTATTACAAGAAGAGGCAGGAGGAGACAAACCGTCCCATCAACCCTCGTGAGCCTCTGAAGCGAACCGCCGACAACAACTGGGCTCACGTTACCTGTGCTGTGTGGACACCAGAAGTCAAATTTGGTAATGCCAAAGCGCTCAGTCCCTCAGAAGGCATTCCTTCTATTCCTCGCGTGAGATATGATGAGGTTTGCAAAGCCTGTGGCCACAAAGGCGGGGCATGCGTTGCCTGTCATAACTGTCGCAACCCTGGTAGGCTGAGTACCTTTTGCTCTTCTGAAACATGCTAACAACCGCCCAGTCCATGTCGAATGCGCTCGTCAGCAAGGCTACCTCCTTGGATTCGATATCATACCTGTGAAGGGATCTCGCAGAGACCAGTTCAACCTAGTCACCATCAATGGTGAAAGTGGTGTCATGTCTGCAACAGTTTGGTGTAAAGAGCACATCCCGACCAAGTCAATTGTCCACCGTATGCATGACATTGTCAGTGAGGATGGCCTCAACGCACTACAACTCTACGTACAAAGTTATAAGCAGGCAGATCTCACCTTGACTGGCACAGTCAGGAAGGCCACCTTGATGACGAATGCAGCAAAAATGGGAGGTGTTCCTGTTACGCCCAGCGCTCGCCGGGCCTCAACAACAACCCTTCCTGCTAATGGCGTCGCCCACACACCGAATAGCGAGACGGCAAACAACCATCAAGCTGGCGAGAGGATATGCATCACCTGTGGTATTGACGTCAGTCTCAAATGGTGGCCTACTGAAAACTCAGACGAGCGAGAGCTTACGAATGGCCACTATGGAAGCCTTGGGTCTGAGGCTCAGAAGTTCGTGGAGCAAAGAAAGTTCCAGTGCCACAAGTGTCGGAAGGCCAAGCGGAAGCCAAACCCTCATCCACCAAAAGACCCGTCTCCAGTCGCAGAAGCTGCACGGCTGGTGCCCCCTCCGCTTCCAGTCGTCCCGGTGCATCATGCCCTCGCCGCACCACCTCCGCCTCTAAGAAGTCCACCAACAAGCGGGCCAGAGGCGAGAGCGCGAAGTCTATCGTCGTACGCCTGGGTTGCGCCCGCACCGGCTCCAATTGCAGCAGCTGCCGCCGCTGCAGTTCCAGTTGTGCCCCCGCCTGCCTCCGCTCCGCAGCCTGCGGGACCTCCTCCGCCAGCCGTTACGGCACCTCTGCCGGTTCAGGCCCCGGCACCGCCGCCTATTCCGCCGCCAGCTGCTCATCAGGCACCTGGCTCGTACGGCCCGCCTCCTCCAGCGCCGAGGTACGACTGGCCTGGCCGTCCACCTCCACCTCCGCAGCACAACTCACCGCCTCCAAGAAACCCTCCTTTCCAACCTCTGTCCACATTAAGACCTCCGCCTATGGCAGTACCACCTCCGCATCCTTCGATGCCGACAGGTGTTCCTAACGGACACATGGGCCAACCCGCGCATAACGCAATGCCGCCATCTCCTCTGATGGCAGGCCCCATGTCTCACGGATCGCCATACATGCATCCTTACCGACAAAGCCCTCATGCGCCACCTCACGGTCTTCCTAACGGTGGACCGCCCTCGCGGGGCCACGATGCGTTCTCGCAAGGTCTACATCCCCAGAGAGCACCGTATGGCAGCCCTTCCGCACATGACTCTGGGGGTCCCTTGAGGACGCCCAGTATGCGGCCGTCGAACGAACCTCCCAGACCCGCAGGGGCGAGCACCAGTCCGTCTCTCAGAAACCTGTTGTCCTAGAGGGACAACCGTACAACTGTTATTTATCCGACCTTAGAAGACTGGTGGATGGCTCATAACCTAAGGCCGTCTAGGGGTCCCTTGAGGACGCCCAGTATGCGGCCGTCGAACGAACCTCCCAGACCCGCAGGGGCGAGCACCAGTCCGTCTCTCAGAAACCTGTCGTCCTAGAGGGAGAACCGTGCTATTGAGCCGACCGTAGAAGACTGGTGGATGGCTCAAATGCTAAGGCCGGATATGGAGGACTAAATATGTAGGCGGAAAAGAAATTTAACTGACGAGCCGAGTTGGAGGGTCGACCACGCACGCATTAGGCTGCTTAGCTCGTGCAGACAACGCATCATTCAAACAAGAATAAGTCGGTGTCAAGATGGCAAATACTCCATGTTTCTGGACCGTATTCAGCAGGAACTCACCCAGCGATGGACGTGTTGTTAGAACAATTATGTTGAATAGAAGCGGCAGATGATTTGATCAGCGAAGCCGCATTTTGTAATAAGTGTTCTCTTCAACTCCGACTGAAATGCTGGCCTCCCCAAACTTCACGTGGCCTCCCCAAACTTCACGCCGGTGCAGTCTACTCCTCACCAATGTCCTCATTCCTGCTCTCGTCAGTCTACGCCATTCCTTTTCTCCACGTCCAAGTCCACATGGCGAGAACGAGATCACTTACCAGAGTTCAGGCTTTTCGGCGATGAACTTGTTCATGAGAGCCTTGCACTCGGCGTTATCGACGACGACCACTTCGACACCACGCTGCTTCAGATACTCCTCGCCGCCGAGAAACGTTTTGTTCTCGCCAATGACGACACGGGAGATGCCGTAGAGGAGGCAGGCGCCGGTGCCTTTGCGAGGACTCGATGAGCAACAGTTGAACACAGATGCAGCCCAGCTGAGGGTTGGGGTTTGAGGGAGAGGACTTACACATGTCACAGGGCGAGAGTGTCGTGTACATTGTGCTACCTATGTTACACAAAGATGTGAGACTTTTTTTTTTGGAGGTGAGGGTTGGGTGTTTACCCTTGTACGCCTTGCCGGGAAGACGGCCGGAGTTGAAGAGGGCGTCGGTTTCGCCCTGGATGGAATATCTTCGTCAGTGATTTGGGAGTGCTTCCAAATAGGGGAACGGAAGCGCGGGGTAGAGCAAGGTCATACGTGATGGATCGCAGAGCCCATCTGAACGCGGCGGTTGTGGCCGCGGCCGAGGAGTCTGCCATCTGATGAGACTAAGGCGGCTCCGATCTATTTTTGTGTGTTTCATGCCGTCAGTTTTCTCGATTCTGAAGTGCGGTCCGAGGTGATGATGATGTTTTGGACACAAACTCACGGGGATTCCGCCCTCGGAGGTGCCTAACTTGGCTTCCTCGATTGCGATGGCGAGGCCTTCCGCGTCGTTCATTTTCTGTCAGTCGGAGGTGTGATGCCCGGGGGGGGGGGGGATTGGATTCTAGTATGTGTGTTTCGTGAGGGTGCTTGGTTCGATCAAGACACCAGAGAGTTTACTTGCGGAATTATGCCGGGACTATGGGAGGAAACGAAAATGCTTGGAGGGCTGAAAGGAGTCTGGAAATGCAGATATCAATCGTCGGGGACGGGTTTGGCGGCGGAGATAATAGGTGGCGATGGTGATGGAGCTGGGGTTATCCTTATCGCGGACTCCCCACTTAAGTGGTGATGGTGGTCTGTTATGCTCTTCAAGATGGATTCGAGGGGGATTTCTTTGCATCACTGAATCAAGGAGATGGGCTCTTTCGATTTCTTGCTATGTTTTTGATCACGTATGAACATCTGTATGTCATTATGGCATGGCTGAGTTTGGCTAAGCTCCGCACCGGGCAAGAACGGACGTTTCTGCTATTCGCATATCTACCTACACCAAGCGGCATATGGGATATGTAAAGCACGTCTTGGTCATCATCGTTCTTCGTCTCGAGGAGTGTGGACTTTCTTACCCCATGAAAGGTTCTCAGCAGAGAACTAGCTTGCCACTTGCTGACTGCAACGAAAAGCACCGATTGAGGCGCGAACGTGTTAATCGCGTTGTTTTGTCGTCAATGTTGCAGAAGAAAGGCACTAATTGTGTGAATAGCGAGACCATACCTTAGGCACTGGGGAAGTCGAGGGCTGCTCTCTCTGCTTGTAACACTTCGGAATTGAGACCTGGATAATTAACTGATGCGCGCTGCATCGAGATGGAATCGTAACAATCCCTCAACTTGCTTAAATCGGTTTCCTCTTCTTCTCGACCTAGTTCTTTGTTCGGGTCGTCCTTCCATTCGATTTGATAAACACAATACCTGCCCAAAAATTACGCGCCTATGGCTTTGCCAGTACAAGAAATGGAAACTTCTCGCCATCGTTTCTCCTGGTTCATCGCAGATACCTTCACGCCAGTCATCACCACCGCCATTTCCACCAAAAAATTGCCAGCTTATTCAACTTGGAAAAACACACCGAGCAAGGTGCGCAATAACAGAACAGGTTGAGAATCCGTCGCTGGGTTTACTGACCTCGGTGCAGAATGTCGGACACCACACACAATGTCCAACCGTATTCGACCGCTGGACAAGTCTTGCGCTCACCCTGGAGCTCAGAGGCATGGCGCGGGTGGAGGAAGAACGACGTGCCAGGATACGGCTTCTACAACAAACAGACATCGATCTCAAAGACGCCTGCGATGCGCATCTCAAAGATTTCACTCGGAAACTGATCAGCAAAAAATACCTCGATGGCAATAAAAGGTTACGTGTGGACTTGGGATACGAAACACGCAGGGTTGTGAAGAAATCCAGAGAGCAAGCTGACGGGAGCAGTTGGTTCCTGAGCTACTGTCCGATTCCAGTTCCGATGACGGCTCTTAGGCGAACAGCGACGGCGACAACAGTAGCAGCAGCGGAATGGAAGAGAATTATGGTAGGCGCGAAATGGACGACCTGGAGCGAGAACTTGAGGAAGCATTCGACGAAGAAATGGTGTCTGCCGAGAGTTCTAGAGACGACACTCGCATATTCGCAACCAGGTCAAAGGGAAGCAGTCTGCTAAGCCCACGAGACGCAATGACAGATCAAAGAAACTGGCATCGAAAGGAACATACCGGAGGACTGATCACACGAACACCCCGACGTACACTACAAGTCAACTCGCACGTTCACTACGCCTCAAGCGGTGGCATCGATTGAGCCTTCCAGGGCGTCGATAGCCGAGGATCGGACGAAGAACTTGGGGTTTGCGTCGACCCAGACTGTTGCATCTGTCGAATCGTTGGAGTGCTCTGAGCCCGAAGTTCGGCCCAAAGACCAGAACACAGCGAATAATAAATCCCAGTCATCAGACGATCGCGCGACGGTCGAGGGGAGCCGCGGCCTATCACAGCAGAGCACATGCACAAAACATGCCAGATACTGGAAGCCAGACACGGACATCGCAGACAGCAGGCACGGCCGAGATAGGGAGGATGCGGGCTGAGTTCGTCGAGATGCGCAAATGCCAGCGGGAAAAAATGCTGAAGCGAATTCGCAAGCAAACGAAGAAATCATTGCGGACCGACAGGAAGGAAATGAAGAAGTTTGCAGAGAAATTCGTGAAGCTCAAAAAAAGTTTGGCAAGCTTAGAGGCTGAGGTTCTACACGTGTGGACGCGTACGAAGAGGATCAGTTAGGTCAGATAGGTGGAGAAGAACCGTTGAAGATCAACAGACAGGCACGGTAGCAATATTACTGTAAAGTAGGACTAATTTCTCCCGAGGCTTGCATCGGCTTTTACAAAATTTGGCGGGTCCCGTTTCGAGATCATCCCAAGGAGGAAAGAGTCCACTGGACAGGCCCGAAGATCAGGATGTGGCCACGTTACGGGGCTGGTGATGATGGGATGATTCCCTCTTAAATCACCGTGTCAAATAGAAGCCGCTCCTACCAGAATGTTGTGTGGCCGCAAGCTGCCGAAGGGTAACAGTAACCTCGCCTGGTCGGCCGAGCGCCCAAAAATGCAGTGAAAGGGCCATCCCGAATCCCCCTTCTCGTCCACCCAGGCATCTTTGCAACATGGGCCGTGCACGGTTGTCAGGCTGAAGTGCCAATAGGGGGCACGGAGAGCCAAGGCCGGGGGTCCACTCCCTCGTCCTGCCAGGAGCAGTGTAATTCCACTCCACTGTAAATACCTAGCGTCCCCGTCGTCACTGTCCCGTCCAGCAGGCGAGATCCAGTGAGAGGAAGAGACCCCGTCCGTCCCCCGCCCGCCCCCGCCGAGACTGGGGGCCCAATGAAAAGGCCCCAGCGAGCATTAATTGAAGATGGACGGCTCTTTCCTTTTGGGCTCAGGTGCTCCGCCGGTTTGCCCTCGTGCGACGAGGCATCGTCAGAAGCGCGACGACCTCATAATTTAAGGTACCGCAGTACGGTGTGGGATGCGGATGTCAAACACGAGATCCAGATCCAGATCCAGGATCTCGTGGGTTTCCCGTATCTTGTAATGAGCACATCCCATCTTGCCGATGGCCACCTACATCTCTGCCCGTATATGCATACCGTATTACCGTGGGATGTTGTGGACGCCACAAGTGAGCGTCTCTGAAGAACCCATACAGTGCATGTAAACGACGATCTCCGTATTTAGCGTCTTGCGGCAATGAGGAGTAAGGTAAGGGAATTGCAATGCCTTCCTTGCACCGCACCTCTGACAGAGAGAGGGGAGAGAAGGGGGGGGGGGGGGGGGGAAGAGCCCAAGGAGATAGACAAACTTACCTCCCACTCCCGTGCCGTGTGCCTTGCCTTCTTCGCCTTACCGCCCTACCTGCCGTACGCCGTGTCATTCATACTTTTTTATTTCATTTTACGTTACTCTGGCTTATCTCACTACATAACGCACAGCCAAGGCACTACGAGGCATAGCTCTCAGGCGGTTGGTTCACCGCGTCTCTTCATTCTTTTACTTCATCACGAACCGACGTTGAGGCAAGAACAGGTGAGGCACCTCGATTCTTATCTACCTCTACCTAGGTACTTTGCCCCTCTCTCCTCTCTCCCTTTTTCTCTCTCTGGCCCGCTTGGAACAAGTCCCTCATTACCCGCGCCCACCTGGTATCATAAGCACTGGGTCGAAAGGTCCCCTACCTTACCTCACCCAGACGGCACCACTGTGCACAGCCGGGTTTGGAATTTGCCCAAGTTTTGGGTGCAGCCGATCGAGCCCACACTAAATCTCCCTACGGCCAGCAGCGAACGCCTCATAACAAAACCAAACCATTCTCGCGCCTTCGCCCACACTCCTTTGATCGCCTCGACCCGGCCCCCTTTTCCCCCTCCTCAGCTGGCGCTGTTTCTGGTTCTGGCATCTCAGGTTGTCTCCAGATCCAAGGCCCGACGTCCGTCCTCTACCTTCGTGGAGGCACTGCACTTGCGCTGGGCTAACGGGACCGAATTGTACACGGCTCCAATCCTCCTCCGCGGCCTGGCAAGACAGCCCTGGACAGATCCGACGGGTTGCCGCTGTTCGCTTCACTTCGCTTGTTTCCTGTTCCTACCAGTCGCAGCTGCGTATTTCCTACCTGGGGGGTTGTCCCTTCCTCCGCCGTCCGCATTGTGATTCTTGCCCAAATTGGTCGCCGAATTCAGCTCCAAACAAGGCACTACTCCACTGCCACAAGCCGGCCAACGGTACCTTACGCAGCCACAAGTACAGTCGGTACCTGGGCTGCCTACCTTACATTTCGTTGCTTTGCCGCAGCGCGCAGAACGCCGTACACAAACCACAACCTAACTTCGACGACCCCAACCCGGTCTCATCCCCCGACTCTCACCACCTGCACCCACGCCCTCGCAGCAGCAGGTGCCTTTCAGGTCGTCCTCACCCTTCACCCTGACCCGACCCCGACCCCAAGTGCCACCCGAACTCCTCGACCAACTCACCACCCAGTCCAATCCCGACTACCACTTTCCACTCCCACCTCCGCCATCATTTTCTTCAGCCCGCTGCTCAGCGACGTGGCCTGCCGTCCGCCGCAGTCACGCGAGGTACCGTCGACCGTTCAGTACCCGACTTATTCATTATTGCTCAACACCATACCGCCGCCGTGCGACGACCAACGCCCGAACCTTCAATTCGACGTCCCAGTACATACCCATCTCCTCGAAACCCCGACCAATCCACGGTCCAGCTGATGCCGACCGATACTTTCCTGTCAATTCCCACGTTCGACACTCGAGGCTGACGGGCCGCATTTCAATCCAAGAAGCCCTACCACTTGAGAGACCCCAACCCGAACACAAGATCAGACCAAAGACACCATCGCAAGCATGGCGTCGGATTACGATCACGCGGCGCCTGACGACCGCTTGCATGCCCATGCCCATCCCGCCCCTATCGAATCCACCTATCCTGGCGAGCGAGGTTGGCAGAATGGAGGAAGGAGGACTCCCGACAACAGCAATTATCGCACACAGCAACACTCACGCTCGCCTGGCCCTAGAACGCCTGGTAGAGATGGCGATTCTAGGCGGAGCGGTGAACGCAGTAGATCCAAGGGAAGAGGCGGGCGTTCAGCTAGCGGTCAACAGAGAACCTGCAAGAAGTGTGGAGAGCCACTCACCGGCCAATTCGTACGCGCATTGGACGGTACTTTCCATCTGGATTGCTTCAAGTGTCGGGTATGTATTCGACAGAGCCCTTTGCCCCCGCTGACCTGTCTAATCTTGATGCTTTGTAGGACTGCGGCCAGATTGTAGCCTCCAAATTCTTCCCTGTCGACGACGAGAATGGCGAAGGACAATATCCGCTTTGCGAGACGGACTACTTCCGGAGGCTTGGCCTTCTCTGCTTCCAATGTGGAGGGGCTCTGCGCGGCTCCTACATCACCGCACTCGATCGCAAGTACCACGTCGACCACTTCACATGCTCGCTGTGTCCCACCGTCTTCGGTGCCCAGGACAGCTACTACGAGCACGACGGCAACGTTTACTGCCACTACCACTACTCTACACAATTCGCGCAAAGATGCAACGGCTGTCAAACTGCGATTCTCAAGCAGTTCGTGGAGATCTTCAGAAACGGCCAGAACCAACATTGGCATCCAGAATGTTACATGATTCACAAGTTCTGGAACGTGCGACTTACGCAACCGAACGAAACCACCGAGGAACCCCAAGAGACCGACGACCCCGCTACTCGCGAAATTATCAGAGAGGAGGAGGAGCGTATGGAGGAGAAGGTTTACCGCATTTGGAGCGTTCTGTCGACTTTCGAGGAGTCTTCCGCCGCCTGCATCTCCGATATGCTCCTGCACGTCAGCAACGGTGCCTATGTTGACGGTGTGCTTGTCGCTAAGAAGTTTATTTGGCATGTTGAGATTCTGTTTCAGTCCGCCGACCGCCTCGACTGGTCCATGGATCAGTTGAAGCTCAAAGGTTTGTTCCGCCGGGCTTCTGTCTCAGAGACGTACTAACTGGCCAGAAATAGGACTATCGTACGGACGTGAAGCCAAGCTTCTTTGCAAAAAGATAGTATCTTTCTTCTCTCTTCTGTCCAAAACCCAGGACACGGGAGCCCGGAAGCTTGGCGTCACCCAGGAACTGCTTTCCCTCGTTACGGGTCTCGCTCACTACCTCAAGCTCCTCATTCGCATCTGTCTGCAGGGAGCACTTCGCCTCGAAAAGGAGTCTAAGAGCTCCGAAGGCATTTACCAATTCCTGGATGATCTTGGCGAGCTCGATACGGTTAAACCCGACGACAACACCCTGCAGGCGATCACCGGCAACTCCCGACTTTCAGCTAAGGACTCGGATCACTGTGCGCTCTGTAACAAGTCAGTCGAGGACGAGTGCGCAAAGAACGCTGATAGGCGGTGGCACATTGCTTGTGTGAACTGCTCAAGCTGCAACAAGGAGCTTGGCCGCAAACTGGAGGAAGCGCGTTACAACGCATTCGACAAGACAATATGGTGCCGCGGCTGCCTTGGTGTGAACAGTGAGGGCATGCCTCCTTTTGAGCATGTCACCAAGTTGCAGCAGTATGTTTTCCTGTTGAAGGTGGCACTCGCGAGATTGTTGGACATTCTCCGTAGCAGCGGTGCCCTGCCTCGGCAGAATGACGACCAGAACATGGATGGCTTTGGCCCAGGCGAGGGACCCCGAGCTTTGGCCCCCGGCGAGGCACCCTACCTAAACTCAGACAACCGCTCCAAATCATACGCTGGAGATCAACGGGAGCACAATCGCGAGTCTTCCTACGAGAACACGCTGAATGATGTTCGCCGGTTGAGAAGCACACGACTCGACAAGCACTTGTCCTCCAGCTTCAGAAAGGCCCGGACTTCGCGCATCATGGACGGTCCCGAGGGACGCAGCGTTCGCCCAGGATCGGCCGGCGAGGATCTCGGTCGGGCTGACGGAGGCTTTTCGATCGTTGAAGACAGAGGCCCAAACGACGAGGGTACCACGGACAAAATGTTCAATCACCAGGACGCCCTGACACTGGACGACATCCCCAGAATCGTCGCGGCAGAGCAAGTTAAGGAGCAGCAGTATAAGCCACGCCAAGAGCTCTTTCGATCCCCCGCGACCGATCCCATGGGTCACCAAAGATCGCAGTCCGCCGGCAGAGAAGCCGAAATCCGTGCAGGTGACCCCATGCCTCAGCGACTCGGAAGGAAGTACTTCTCGGAACTCTCGGGTCTAGAATACTTCATCGTTCGACACTTGGCGGTTCTGACTCTGCACCCCGCGGTTGAGAACGAATTCAGCCTGGATGAGCTGTTGAGCTTCATCGAATCGAGGAAGCAACCCACATTCTGGAAGAACTTGGGCAAGGCGTTCAAGAATGACAGGCCAAAGAACGCCAAAAAGAAGGGCATCTTCGGAGTGCCCTTGGAGATCATTATTGAGAAGGACGGTGCTGAGTCGACGGACGGCGTTGGACCTGGGGCTCTCAAGATCCCTGCCATCATTGATGATATCATCAGCTCGATGAGGAAGATGGATCTTTCAGTCGAGGGTGTCTTCAGAAAGAACGGCAACATCAAGAGACTCACAGAGCTTGTGGAGAGGATCGACCGCGAGGGATGCGACAATGTGAACTTCATGGACCAGCCTGTTGTCCAGGTCGCTGCTTTGCTAAAGCGGTACTTGCGCGAGCTGCCTGATCCCCTGATGACGTTCAAGCTTCAACGACTTTGGATTGTTGTCGCGAAAATCCAGGATGATGCAAAGCGCAAGCAGTACCTTCACCTTATCTGCTGTCTGCTGCCCAAGCCTCACCGGGATTCTTTGGAGATCTTGTTCTGTTTCCTCAAGTGGGCTGGATCATTCCACCAAGTTGACGAGGAAGCTGGTTCCCGAATGGACATCAAGAACTTGGCGACGGTCATTGCGCCAAACATTCTCTATAACAGCAACAAAGCGCCTGTTTTAGACAGCGACCCCATGTTTGCAATTGTCGCTGTGCAGGACATGATCACGTACATTGAAGAGATGTGCTTGGTGAGTCTATTCTTTAACAGCCCGCAACTCCGAACCTACTAACTGGCTATCTCAGGTCCCTGACGAACTAATGGATCTTGTGAACGATCCATTCGTGTTTGGTGCCAACAGCGCTGACATGAGCACCAAGGACATCTTGAAGCGCTACCAGGACCGCATTGGCCAACGACCAGGATATGGCGAAGTCAATGAGGTCTTCAATAGACCGGACAACTCAAGCCGTCCACCTCCCCGACGGGTTGAGACCGACCCCGCTCTGTGGCAACAGCAAGAGAGCAGCGTCCGCCCCGTGCAGGAACCCCCCATGCCCCTGTACAACCAACCCCATCCTAGCACACCACCCCAAAGATGGCGAGCACATGAAGAGAATGGTCACCCTTCTCCCTATGGCAGTCAATTCGAGCAGTCGGATGCCGAGGGTCCAACAGACGCTCAGAAACGAGAGTGGCGCAACTCAGCCGCCTGGGGACGACAGAATGGTGGTGTTGGCGTCGGCGGAAACATATAGTCATGCCTTGGCATCACTGCGACAGGCTTACACACACGATGAAGGGTGATGCTTACCAGCTTCACACTCTTTCCTACGCATTCTATCGGGGTCGCAATTTGGGCTTTGAGACACATATCCATGCATTGTTGGCGGCGTTCCCAACTCTTTTTCATCAAAAGGACAAAAAGATTTTCCTTTTGTTCGGTTACTATTACTCACGACAAGGCGGCATGAATGAAATTTTTGAGTTTTCCTTCTTTCGAAACCCTTTTTTTATTCTCTTTTCAAAACCATTAACTTCTTGGCTTCATCTCTCATCAGAGTAAAGCACCGGGCCATGAAATGAGGAATCGTGGTGGCCCGCTGGTCTTGTTTCGCGACACGGTTGGTCGTCTTCAGGAAGTGGAGAGGTTTGGCTCTGGCTTTGGCTTTGGCTTGGTGGTTTGGTTCAATTTGGAGTATGGCCCTACAGCCCATCGAAGGGCATGACTGGCCGGAACGTTTAGTTCTCTCGAGCTTCAAGTCTCGAAATCTTGGCTTGAGCGCGAGACCTAAAACTTCGCTTCTGTTTGTTGTAATGGGGTGATGTCGAGTTATATTTGAGGGGATATCGAGAGGCTAAAGATGGCACAAGACAGGTGGGCGGAATCAGAGGTGGGAATGTTGCCTATGTGGCCTCGAGGAGTGACAGCGGTCGAGGGCGACAAGATGTCGTTTCGTGTATCTCGAGATGGCGTGAGAGAACCAGGTGGTTTCTCAAATGCGAACTTTACGGGCAGACTTTGCCTACAAGTTTCCCTCTAGACTCTGACTTCGCCCTTCCCAACGTAGCCAACACTTGACTTCCGGACTCAAACTTTGCGTTTTTCACACCGCAGCGACCACCTGCAGTAGCCTTGACTCTCTCTTGATGTGGCTCATGGGCCTTGTATTAGTCCCTACTGCAGTAGGGGGGTGTGTATGTGTGATGTATATGTACCAAAAAACCCACTTTTCTTCCCATGAAGCCCAGATTTACACGTGCCGCTCATAGTAACAAAACATCCAACCATCTCGTTCCGCTGATCGTCTATTTCATCACGCTTTGGTGCTGACCTTACCCGCCTTCTCCTGTTCCAAGAACCAAGAGACGCCCCTCTTGATACCGGCATCCAGACTGACGATGGGGCGGTATCCGAGTAGCCTCTTGGCCTTTGTGATGTTGTAGTAGCGCGTCATGCAGCTGTAGATATTGCGCTGGCGGTTGAAGATGGGCGGTTTGCCGATGATGGCGAAGAAGACCTCGGAGCAGAAGCCCAGGACGACGCCGATCTCGCGCGGGATCGTCCACACGTGCGAGGTCCCCTTGTCGGAGCCCGCGGCGCGCCAGATGGCGCGCGCAAAGTCCCAGAAGTAGATGGGGCTGTCGTTGGTCACGAGGAAGGCCTCGCCGTCAACCTTTTCGTGGTCGAGGGGGATGATGCCGGCCTTTGCGGTCGCGAGCAGCAGGCGCGCGGCGAGCATGTGGGCGTGGGCCACGTTGCCGACGTAGGTGAAGTCGAAGAGGTTGTCGTTGTCGCCGAGCTGGACGCCCGTCTTGCCCTCGCGGTAGATCTTGACGAGCTGGTGCGTCGCCATGGTGTCGCCTTCGCCGAAGATACCGGCCGGTCGGATCGCGGCCGTTAGGAGGGGGTACGGGTCTTGGCGGTTTGCTTGGAGGACCAGTTCTTCGGCGGCGGCCTTGGAGCGTTCACGTCAGCATCTAGAAAAGGAGGAAGGTTTCTGCACGAAGGGCAGCGGTTTTGTTTTGCGCCTGCGCCGTACCTTTGTCTCAGAGTAGTACTCGGACTGCTGCTCGCCGCGAATGACGGGCCACCTCTCGTCGGCGTTGATCAGGTCGCTGGAGTTGTCGCTGATGATGCTGGCGGAGGAGGTGTAGACCAGGGCCTTGACGCCGGCGGCCTGGCAGGCGGCGATGATGCTTGCGGTGCCATCGACGTTGACGCGGCGGAAGAGGTCCTTGGCGACGGCGCCGTCGGCCTGGGGCGCGGGCGAGGCGGTGTGGATCACGACGTCGGGCTTGACGGTCTCGAAGATGGACTTGACCTTGTCCGTGTCGGTGATGTCGGCTTCGTGGTACGAGGCGGAGGGGTTGCGGTTGTTGGCGCAGCGGAGGTCGATGACGGAGACGGAGCTGGTGGACCAGCGGTCGCCTGACAGGAGCTCGTTTACGACGTGGTGGCCTAGGAAGCCGTTGCCGCCGATTACGAGAACTTTGCCTAGGTCGATTGGCTCGGGGCGTTTTTCGGAGGACATTGTTTGACGGATAAGGGGTGAGAGACTCGGGAGAGTGTTGTTGTTGTTGTTGTTGTTGTTGTTGTTGTTGTTGCTACAATTGGTTGGCGGGGATGGAGGGGAGGCGAGAGGTTTGGAGCGGTGGTTGACAACGGAGATGTTGGCTTGTCTGTCGCTTGAGGCTCAATTCCGGGGTAAGGAGTGCAAGGTCGAGCAGCACGTTTGCTACCTATGTGCGCGGGTGGGCCAGTGTTTGCTCCGGTGGTGGTGATTTTGAATCCTCGATTTGACAGCTTCGTACTCGGTACGCGTCTTTCTTCAAGGGAAATACTGAGCGTTGTGGTACAATGACCTGTCGAGCTCTGTGGCGCGCTAACCTGGAAGATGGATTTTAGGCTGCGGACCAGCTCCCCCGGTCTCTGGATGCGACATGAGAGATACAGGGGACCAAAAGTGTCCGTCCCCACATTGAAGTGTAACTGACTTTTGCGACTGCGCTGTTTCCTCCTGGAGACTTTTGCGTTATTCCCATTTGACGGTTGCAGAACTCAACTCTGACCTAATTACACCTTGGGACATTGGCCTTGGTGGTCTACCAGACAATGCGAGACTCTTAGTGGTTTTTTTTGGGGGGGTTTTTTTTTTCATTCTTGGATTTTCTGCTCTTGGACAATAACAAAAATCAACTCATCTTCTCTCCCTACACGGCCTCATACATGATGAGATGCGCGTCTCTCACGTAAACCTGCGGTCGTCATGGAGACGAATGACAACATCGAGATATTAGTGCACGTTGCAGCTCCGTGCAGGGCCATTGACGACGCGAGATACCGAGCCTTGGCGCAGGCGTATCTCGACTTCAAACCATCAGGCCAGACAAAGATAGCATGGGGGCATCCACAAGGAGATGCGGATTCAACTATTCCCAGCTCACTGGCTGAGCCAGCGCCATCACAATCGGTACCGCTTCACGCACCTACCATCCCCAGCGGCGAGGCGACGGAACCACCACCTTCATCACCTCCACCACAGTACTTTCCGCCAGGGAACTCGTTTGGAAGTGTGCAGCTTTCCTTCAGAAGTATTTTGGACAACAGAAACTCGCCGGTCCTCGGCGGAGACGCGCATGAGCAGGATATAGTTCACTCGTCTCAGCCCGCGCCACAGACTCAAGATACTCAGGCCAGCTGGGTTGCTCCGCCAAGTGTTGTCGAGGATTCGCAGCCTGCCAACGACATCAGCCTTGCCGAGTTTTCGTCGCCGAGCCGGCTCTTTGAGCATTTGGCTTGTCAGTTTGAGAGCCAGAGGGACGAAGCGTCCCAGTGGGAGCCATCGCAACATCAGCCTGAATTTTCCTCTTTCTTGGGGAGGGTGGAATGTAGAGAAGTTGAAGAACAAAAGGACTATCAAAGACTGGTGACAGAGGAAAACGGCAACCATGAGGAGAGAGAGGAAGATGACGAGGGACAGGTCGTTCTGACCACCTCCAGCGACCCTCTCACAACCAGCGACATCCCACCGCCAGCTCCCTCACTTTTGGAAGACAACATCATCCTGGAAACCCCATTCCAAGCCCATAAGCAATCACGATTCCAGAGCTCCCCTTTCGATCAAGTCATCCAAGATACACCATGCCAGCCCCCAAAGAGACCACCGCCGCCACCATCCTCGCCCTCCCGCTCGACCAACGACGCAACCCCGTCCCCCAAACGACACAGACGTTCCGCGCCAATATCGGAGTCCAGATCAATAATCCAGGCCTTGTCCGTAATCGAACCTACCGACCAAAGCGAAGCCTTCCACTTCATCCGGCCCCCGAACCAGCGCCACCTGAACTACCTCGAGCGCCTCGAGATCCACCCCACGGGCCCCCCCGTCGGCAGCACCGAGCTCGCGTCCGACGACCTGTTGACCCCGCGGCTCAGAGAACTCGCGCGACAGCTCAACATGTCCAAGCGCTTCCGGCCCGTCGAGCAGACCCGCGAGCTGCGTCCCTTCGAGAGGGGCCACTGGCTTCTCGACTGGACCGGCTGGCGGCCCACGTTGCGCGAGCGGGCGTGGCACTTTATGACGGATTATGTCCTCGACGGCTACGCCGGATGGGGCGTGTGGTGTACGCGCGCAGAGGACTGGTCGTGGCTGAGGGTGTACTGCTGGGGTCACGTCGTCGGGCACGTCTACCTGGCGCTGTACCTCGCGAGCGAGAGGGCTCTGAAGACGGACACGGCTCGGTGGGTGGACGGCGCGGGTGAGGTGGTTGTGACTACCAACGGGCATGAGAATTCCGAGTCTGGGGATAGCCCCGGGGGATGAAGCCCAATAGTGTGAAGCTGACGGTGGTCTTGCTGGGTTGGCTGGAAGTTGAGGTGACTTGTGACGGTCTCGGCGGCTTTCATATGATGTTTCCTGGGCTAGCGAGGCGTTCTTTTCTTGCTTCCGAATTCTTCTTGTTTAGTCGTCAGGGTGGTCAAATTTGGAAAAACGCTTGGTGTCTCGATAACCACAGCATCAGCGTGGCATGGCTTGGCTGCTTGCACACAAGTAGACCCAAAAGACATTCCATTCCCTTCCCTTCGATCGGCGTGACCTATCTAGTATCTGTAACTTGACATGACAATACTGTTCTGGACCTTCGCCAGTCAGACCTGGGGTAAGAGAGTAACGCAAGGGGCGTGCCTAAGATGTACAGTCGGCGCAACAAGATTGGTTCCATGCTGTTCCCCTAAAACCCCTCATCTTCGTTCCTCGCGAACAGCCAGCTCCAGTAAACCATCCACCTAGAACGTCCTTCCTTGATCATCTTTTCGAGGACAATAGTGAACACATGACGCGAACTCCTGTTTTCGGACAAGGCTCTAGGAAAGTCGCCCATTACTGAGTTGCCTTGACTGTTCGCTTCCGGATGTCCCGACCCAGCACGGTTCGGACCTCGCGCTCGTAGCGGTCACTATCAGCCTTCGCCAAATCTTGGTAGACGGCCGCTTCAGACGGGGACAGCTTTCTGAATTCTTCGGCCATCTTTGCGACGACGTCGATAGGGCGCCGGCCGTCGTAGTCACCGCTGCCCCAACGCGCCCGGCAGAAATTGTTATAGGCGCTTGAGGGCCGCTTCGGCATTCGATCGTCCTGGATCAGGAAGGGTTTCCTCCAAGTCCCTTTTATCTTGCGAATGCGCAAGCGAGCAAGGTTCGCGTCTCTGATGGTTTGCGGCGAGTACGATTCCACCCAGGCCCTGTACGCAGCTTTGTTGGAGAGTTTGTTCTGTTCTGCAATCTCCTCGAGACGCTTGATTTTGGGGAAAAAACAAATCAGTTTAGTCCAATTTTCTCACGTGGGATATATCATGATATTTACCTGGCGCTCAGAAGATGAGATGTCCTTGAAACTTTGAGCGAGCTTCCCTAAGGTCTCAGTTATGCGCTCAGAGTCAACGGAGACACCCTTCGCTTGCTCCGCGACATATACCACCCACGCCGTTGCGGCCAGGGGCTTTGGCTGCTCTCTCAACAGAGAAGTCTTCCTCGCCTCTCTCAGTCGGAGCTTGGTCTTTTCCTCCGGCGTCAACTCCTTGACCGGTTTCACCTTCTTCACCTTCTTGACGGCAGGCTTTTGGGACTTTGGCTTCTTAGCGGCGGGCTTCTTAGCGGCGGGCTTCTTAGCGGCGGGCTTCTTGGCGGCGGGCTTCTTAGCGACGGGTTTCTTCGCTGTCGTCGCCTTGTCGGACTTGGTCTTGGCCTTGGTGCTCGACGCGGTGGCCTGGGCCGGGAGTCGCGCCCATTGGGTAGTTGAGAATGCGCGACAGGCGACGCGGGCGAAGAGCTGCGATCGCGGAACGGTCCATGGCGTAGCGCGCAAGACGAGGCGCTGGACTGCGGCGCGACCGATTGCTGTCAACATGATGCGAGGTTTTTCTGCTGTGGGGTAGTTTGTTGTGGGTTGAGTTTAGCTAAACCAAGCTGTCTTATCGGAAATGTTTTTTTCTTCCGTCGGTGTAGGGGGTAGGGTTGTGGCGATGGCCGGATTGATGGGGGAGGGTGTAGAAGGGGGCTCCTGAACCAGCAGTGTCCTGAGCGCGAACAAGCCAATTGCAGGGAGATGAGCAAAGGGGAGAGAAATTAGGAACAACTGCCGTCTGTGATGTTGACCGAATGGCGAGGGAGGGACTGAGAGCAAGCACGCGAGCTGACCTTGGCCTGCCTCCTTGGTTGTTTTACAGTACCTTGACCCCCTGGAGCTTCCTGTAATCAATACTTCTTTGCATGGAACTTCTTCACGTAGCAAGAGGTAGCGACTACTTACGGCACCTTCGCACCACGACAGCTTCCCCTCCCAAGCTGACCTTTTACGGTAAGCCCACCTCAATTCGCAGCCCCATTTGTCAGGCACCACCCTGACGCAACAGCCAGCAACCTAATGACCTACACGTACCTAAGCAGCAGCATAGGCGCCTGGCAGCCAGCGGCAGAGGCATCCACGGGACGCGAAGCTCAGGACAGCAACCCCCCAGCTACAACTACATACTGACCATCACCGACTCCAGCGACCGACCTTCCCCGCGAAACGAAAGTAACCGCCCAATTTCTCCATCTTGACTGCTGTCCGCTCTTCAATCACAGACGACCAGCAATTATGGATCACAGACCGCAAGCTTGGGGCCGTGTGAGCATTCAACCCTTTTCATTCCCTCAGCCTCGCTCGCATCATGGGACTAACAGACCGAACAACTCCCATAGCCTAGAGACGACATCTACGGAGCCTACAATGCCTCGTACATGAACGCCAACGGCCCAAACCAAGCAACCCAAGCTCCCATCGTCACGGGCACATCAGTAATCGCCATCAAGTTCAGCGACGGTGTCGTTATCGCCGCCGATAACCTGGGTACGCTCACTTAACCCGTCCACTCGACCCCTCCGTCTCAAAGGAATGATGAGGAACCGAACATGGAGACAGACTAACTCTTCCGCCCAAACAGCATCCTACGGCTCCCTGGCCCGCTTCACCGATGTGAAGCGCCTGCGTACCTTCGCCAACTCTACCGTCGTCGGCTTTGGCGGCGATGTCTCCGACATGCAGTTCATCGACCGCCACCTCCAGTCCCTCCACATCGAGGAGTCCTACGACCTGCCCGCGGATCAGCCCGCCCGTCTCACCGCCGCCAATCTGCACAAATACCTCTCCAAGCTGATGTACAAGCGCCGTTCGGACTTTGATCCCCTGTGGAACCACCTGCTGGTCGCCGGCCTCGACGACGCCGGCAAGCCTTTCCTGGCCGCCGCCGACCTGCTCGGCACCACCTTCACATCCCCGTCTCTCGCCACAGGTTTCGGTTCCGCCCTGGCTCAGCCCATCATGCGCCGCTACGTCCCCGACGAGGAGGCTGCTACTAAGCTGTCTAAAGAACAGGCGATCGATGTTATTAAGGAGTGTATGAAGGTGCTCTTCTACCGCGACGCCCGCAGTTTGGACTCATACTCCATCGCCGTCGTTACAAAGGAGGGAGTTGACCTCAAGGAAAACGAAAAGTTGGAGAAGCAGAGCTGGAAGTTTGCGGAACGGATCCGTGGCTACGGCACGCAAGTTGTTTAAAGGCGGAGATGGAGACAGACACGATGGGAATAAGATGAAGAGAATAGAAAAAATTGGTTGACTGCATATAGCTGCACACGATTGTTCACGTGGAATTACTCAAGGCGACTCTAGAGGAAAGCAAAGCGCAGGCGAGGGCAAGCTCCTTGCCATATACCATCGACGTCACGGACGGACGGAATGTTCAAGTGACACACTAAATGAAATAGACAAAATTTCTTCCATTGCTTTAGGTTGCCCTTCTTGGGCATTTAACCTCCAAAATACGCTCCTTGATCTTGACGGCCCTAAACCTACCATGCTGGACCGTTCCCTCATTTTCATATTCCCAGTAATACATCTGAGGGCCCTCATCTGCTCGCATTAAATGGCCCGTTGACATTAAAAAGCACCAAGGGCCAGCCTCCCTTTTGGCAACCCAACTCCTATGGCGAGAGAAGCACTTGACAAAAAACCAACCTCATCCACTGTCCAATTCACTTACTCGACTGTAACGGACTTAGCCAGGTTACGAGGGAAATCTACGTTCAGGCCTTCCATAACAGCGAGCCAGTAGGCGATGAGCTGCAGAGGGACGACGTTGAGGATACCCTGGAGGACGTCGACAGTCTTGGGGATCTCAATCTTCTCGGCCTGGCTGGTCTGGAACTCCTCATCACTCGGGTTGCAGATGACGATAGGCTTGCCGTTACGAGCAATAACTAATGAAAGTTAGAATCAACGCGCAGGAATATCGGCTTATCCAAACTTACCTTGCTGGTAGGCGTTGAGCGACTTCTTGAAGAGATCGTCACGAGTAAGAATCATGATGATGGGAAGGTTCTCGTCGACGAGGGCAAGGACACCGTGCTTCAGCTCACCAGACATGACAGCCTCGCAGTGAAGGTAGGAAATTTCCTTGATCTTCAGAGCACCCTCCAGAGCAGTGGAGAACTGGCTACCACGTCCAAGCAGCAGCAGCGACTTCTGGTTCTGGAAGGTCTTGGAGCAAAGCTCCTTGATGGACTGATCCTGTGTAAGGATGTCCTTGATCTGCTCGGGGATCTTGGCAAGACCTTCCATAATCTCCTCGCGACGCCTCTGCTTGGAAGCGCGATCCTCACTAAGGGAAAGCGCGAACATGACCATGGCGATGAACTGGGAGGTGTAGGCCTTGGTGGAGGCGACACCGATCTCAGGGCCGGCGTTGACGTGGACACCGCAGTGGGTAAGAAGAGAAATGGAGGAACCAACGACGTTGACAATACCGACAGTCAGGGCGCCACGCTCCAAACAGTAACGGAGGGCCATGAGAGAGTCCGCAGTCTCACCGGACTGGGAGACGAAGACGCACGTGTCGTCACGGAACACGGGAGCCTGTCTGTCAAGGAAGTCGGACGCCAACTCAACGGCGATAGGGATCTCAGCCAGCTCCTCAAACACACCACGGACGGCCATGCATGAGTGGTAACTAGTACCGCATGCAATGAAGATAATTCTGCGGCACCGGCGAATGGTGGAGATGTAGGAGCGCAAACCACCGAGAGTAACGGTCTTATTGGCGATGTCGAGACGACCTCTCATGGTGTTGACAACCGACTCGGGCTGCTCGAAAATCTCCTTCTGCATGAAGTGGTCGAACTTGCCCTTCATAATTTCCTGGAGCTCGAGCTCCAGGGTCTGAATAGTGCGCACGTTGGAGCTGCCATCGGCCTTCTTAAGGCGGTGAATGTTCAGGGATCCCTCGTGGATGTGGGCAATGTCGTCGTCCTCAAGGTACATGACTTTCTTGGTGTGCTCGACAATGGCGGACGGGTCAGAAGACAGGAAGAACTCGGTGGGCATTGGCATGCCGTCGTCAGTCATGAATGCACGGGACTGAGATCGGTGCAAGAGTGACTTGTCCGGGGCACCCAGCAGGGCATTGGGGTTCAAGAAATTGTCCTGCTGCTTCTTGAGAGCATTGTTCTGGGAGGCGGCCTCGGCGGGAAGAGCAGTCTGCTCGTCGGAATACTCGACATCGACGAAGTCGACCTTCATGCGCTTCTGGGTCTTGACACCAATAACGAGGGGAGAACCCTTACGAGCGGCAATAACCTCATGAGGGTAGTGAACAGACTTGATCAGAAGACCGTAGGCACCCTCGAGCTCGTTGATGACAGCCTTGGCCAGGTCGGTGAAGCCGACCTTGGGGTGCTGGTCGTACAAGTACTTGGCCAGCTTGGCAATGCATTCGGTATCGGTATCAGTCTCGAACTTGAAGCCCTTTGCGCCGAGGAGAGTCTTTAGCTCCTTGTAGTTGGTGATGATACCATTGTGGACGACGGTGAACTCCCACGTAGGGTCGGACCTGAAAGGAGGGGCGATGTTAGTGGAAGGGCCATTGGCAGAAGGGGGGTCGAAGAAAGTTTGCTGTTTTCTTTCCGGGGTGCACGCGTACCTGTGGGGGTGGCAGTTCAGACGAGAAGGGGGACCGTGAGTAGCCCAGCGAGTGTGGGCGATGCCGGCGTGTGAGTCGAAGTACTTGGTCTCATCGACCTTGGATTCGGCGATGAGTTCCTTGAGCTTGGCGACCTTGCCAACCTCCTTGAAGGCGAAAACCTCGTTCTTCTTGTCACCGTCGACAGCTAGACCAGCGGAGTCATAGCCACGGTACTCGAGACGGGACAGACCTGATGAGGAGGAAATGGCTCGTCAGCAAGAAGAGCGTCACAAAGAAAGCGGATGGAGCTGATTGGATGCAATTGGAGCTTCCAGGAGGCGGTGTACGCAGAACTCACCGTTGATCAGAGTCTCTAGGATGAATTTCCGGTCCTTCTCCACCAGATAGTTGACGTAGCCGAAAATGCCACTGTTGGGCGAAGTTGATGTCAGCTTACTGGCTTACTGCATTGCCAACGGCTTCCAGGGCGTATGCCTGGCACTCTTTTTCAGCTGGCAGAAAGCCCGTGGACGAGGCTCAGGGTTCTGGCAAGCTTTCAGGAGAGCGGGGGACAGTTTGGGGAAACTTACCACATGTTGATTTCAACGCAAAAGAAGAGCCAGAAAGATACGAAAAGACCAATTCGCAGAGAAAGACCTAGGCGAAGCGAGAAGTCTAGAGGCAGTGAGGGGTATCAAGGAGAGGGAGAGAGATGGATAGTCGGATCGAGAGAGAATGAGCAGAGCAAAGCAAGCGGAAAGGAGGCGGGAGCTGAGCTGCTTTATGTGTGGTAGACAATTGGAGAGAGGACGGGTGTGTATTGTGTACGTGGAGAGCACACAGTAGCGCCCAGATGTGTGTCAGGGCGTGGAGGTGGGCGGTGGGCGGGGTGGTGGCAGGGGCGTGCTCGTATTGATGGATGACGGAGAGGGAAAGGGGGGGAGGGGAGCACGGGTTGAGGTGAGAGGCAGACGTCGGCTTATTGTTACCTGCGCTAAGGCAGGTCAGGTCAGGTATGGGATGGAGGCAAGAAAGAAATAAGACAGACAACTCTTGATGAACCGATACCTTGGGGAATGCGACATATGCGGCTGCGCCTGCGGCTGCGGCTGCGGCTGCGGGTGGAGTTGAAGTGGTCTTTGGAAGTTGCTGTTGAGTTATCTGGTCCATCCGATGTCGAGCAAAGTCTGAGTGCTTGAGTGCTTAAGTACCTTACGTCAATGTCTGGTTCGCAACAATGAGGCTCAGCGATGCGGACGGACCAGATGCAATCCGGACAGCGAGACAGCAGCAATGAGGGCTGCAGGTCCCCTCTCAAGTTTGGCTCTGGTTTGAGTCTCTGCAAGCGGGCAAAGCAGCTCTTAGTCTGGCTGGCTTTGCTCGCTTGCGTTGAATGTTTGGGATGCCAACCAGGTGCCACTCTGCGCGGCAGAGCAACGTGTCTGACATATTTCGACCAGGATGGCTTTGTTAGGACTCAGCAGGCGCTGGGGCAACGAAGGGATCTGAATTCGATGGACCGCTCTCTGCAGCAGTGCAGCAACCGAGCAGGAGCTTGCCTGGCTAGCAGCAAGGCACATGCCCTGGGGAGGTGAGTGACATGATGGTCTGGGAGACAACCCAGTAAGACGACCTGCTGACTGACCGGGCCAGCCAGTCGACAGCTGAGAAAGCACGAATGAGGGGCAGCTCTGGAGAGCCCCACCTCACCGGCAAACCGCACATCTCAAGGAAGACTTTTGTGACAGTCAGTCAGGACTCTCCGTCGTTCTCGGGTGCTGCAGCCACGCAGGAGCACCCTCAAGGCAATCAAGCAAGGAAATCATTGTGGCTCTCCATGTGCCGTACCTTCACCTGAGGTAAAGTACTATTATATCCGCGGCTTGCTTGGGTCAACTGGATTGCCCAAATTCGACAGGAATATCCCAGGTTCCGGTCTGCGCCTTTATAGTCTGTGCCTCTCAAGTCTGTGCAGTAGCTGGCCTTGCGGCATCATCTGCTGCTGAGTGACATGTCCTGGCAGGAGACCCCAGACGCACACGCACTTCATCCAGTACCTTAAGGTACCTTAAGGTAAGGTAGCACGCGGGTTCAGTAGGCGCAGCGCGTTCACAGTTAGATTGCCCTCCCTCTAGGTGCCCGTCTGCCTCCCCGCTCTTGCTGCTTGGACTGTGGCGCCACTTCCTACTTAGCTCAGCCATTCGGCTGCTGCAAGCCACCTAAGGATAAGGTGCCTTGGCCCAGGGCAGGAGATCGACCTCGGTACGTACCGCCAACAATATCGAAGGCCTTTGCTTTTTATCTAACACAATGTCACGGATACAGTGATGCTGATGACCAAGGACGATCATCTCGACATCCCCTCGGTGGATGTTGGTTCATCTCATAACATGTCATCTTGGGCATGCTCGGGCCTGACGACTTCCTCAACTTCCAACCAGCCAATGTTACTATCGCCTGTTCCCGTCCTCTGCATTCCAGTGGGAGCCACTAGGAAGTCTATAACACCGGCTTTTCCAAATCAGTACCAACCTAAGCTCCCGAGGCACCTGGCAAACTACCTTACCCACCTTAGGTACCCAAGGTACATAAGGTACCTAAGGTAATAAGGTACCTAAGGTAATAAGGTAAGCACCAAAACAGACAGCTCCATCTACGGATACCTCTGCATCGAATTGCAGGTGATCTCTGTCAATCCTAACTGGACTGCATCTTAATTACCACCTTATCAGATGACTCACTACCTTTATCGAACGCGACGCCTTCCATCTTGTTCCTTTTCTCACTTGTCCGAGGTAACGCCTCTCCCGCCATACTTCCCACTTCCACCAGCCTCAACATATCGACAAGACTGAGCCCTCTCGTTCGTTCCTTCGTCTACCCTTCTCGAAGACACGCCCCCGCCATCATCCCCGGTGGCTCCCAATTCCCTCGTCCAATCCTCTCTCACCGCATCCCACGATCCGATTCAGAAACCAACTCATCCAAACAGCCAACTTTTTTCTTACTTGATTGACAGACACCAACGATGCGAACTAAGTCAAGCCGGACCCGAGGGAAGATAAAAGATACCAAGTCAGACATGCACGGGGGATAAGAAAGAAACAGCTGTTACAAGCAACGTTCGACCCCGTCATTGGCTCCCAATCCGGCATTGAATGCCCTTTCCGTGTTCCCTCAGAAGCAACCTTTCTCTTGGGTATGATGCGGACGGCTACCTGCCTTCGTCACTTCCGACCCTACTCGCACTCCCGCACCGGGTGGTGTCAACTCCTTTTTCTTCGAGGGGTTCCGTCGCCGACATCATAGCTCTCGACCCTGTCCCCTTCGTATTCCCTGGTCCCGGTCCCCAGAGGACTGGGTGCAGACACCTTGTTTGTTCAACGCTAGAAAGAATCCAGTGGAGATCGTCGGCACTGCGACGCCTGTCGACAGGAATTCCCTTCGAGTCCCCTGGTTTCTGCTGCGTGCTTGGCTCGGTTGCTGGTTGCACCCATGGAGGAGGGGTGGACGAGGCCGATGGGGGTGCGGGGCGTCCAGGTACGAAGAAAAAAAAGGAAGGGAACAACACACTAAAACAAGGTACAGCCTCAATGGCAATCATGAGAACGAACCAAACAAAAAAGGGGTCGACCTGTCGTCCACTCCGAAGACCATACGAAAAAAACAGAAATCACCAAAAATAACATCCCGCACCGAGAAGAGAACCCTGCTAGGCCGCTTCTCCTGCAAATCACCATCTGGCATCTCTCAATGCCGCCACCCATCGCAGAAACTCCGTTAAAACGTCGACCCAGATCTTGTAGGCTGCGAACGCGACGGCGGCATACCAACACGGCCGAGCGAGTAATCTGCGCCAGTGGCTTGTCGCGCGCTGCCTGGAGGGGCCTCCTACCTGGGCCGTTCTGATGTCAGATTTCCAGGTTGAAGCCCATGTTCCACGGTCCCTGGGAATGGTAAGACGGACGACGAGGACGGGATGGTGCGGACCAGCTTGTGAACACTGTGAGGTGCGTGACAACGACAACCAAACGACTCCACAGAAAACCACCAGGCCCAGGCCCAGATGAGTCCGTGATGCTGCCATGAATCTCATGATGGACGCCCGCGACGCGAGGAGAATCGACACGTCCCGCATGCGGTTGGCTCATCTGGCAATCCTCTCAGATTGAAAACATGTGGCTGACCTTTGTCTCTATTCATTGCCGTGCGAGTCAAACCGTGACATGATGCGGTCTCGGCTTAGAAAAACCCCTTCCGCATGCAGCCAGCTCAAGCAGCCTCATCCAGCTACCTCCTTTGCACGACAGGATGGAATCGTCGAATAGCAGGCGCAGGATTCATGACCTCCCAATAGGCCCTGCCCCCTACTAGAGCTTACCATGTGTGGCCTCCCCCCATTCCCCACTCGTTGGCTATTCCCCCGTCAGACGTCAGACAGGATCACAAGCTTCCGGTTTTCCTGTCCAAGACAGAGTGGGGGAGAGAGGCCATGTAATAAGACTCCAAAGTCATTCAGATCAGATACAGCTTTCGCAGCCAGAAGGAGCTCCCGCGCCTTCAACCCACCCCCTTAGCTGTAGATTCGTGGATGCGTCCCGTCAGACGCTGTGGCTTGCCCAGTACCCTCCCCCCCGAGCCTGTTCTCTTCTCCTCAACACTAACAACAACACCCCGTTGCGTCGCCCTCTTCCCACCGACCCAGCCCTACACTGGACTCCGGGTCTATCGGTTTGCCTCTTGTGACCTGATGTCGTCCAATCCGGCTCGCACGTTCGCCGCGGTCGGGGTTGATTTGCAGAAGCGGCAAAGCGCTTGCTGCCGACCGACTGCGGCACGTGGCGCCGGGTACATGTAGTATACGAATACAAGAAACCCCCAGCCTAGCCGAGGCTGTGTACTGCGTATTGTCAATAGCTTCAGAAGAAAACGGATCTCCAGGCGCAATCCCTGCCCCGATCCTTACAGGGAACACAGCAACGGCGCCTAGTGTAGAGACGAGAATATATTCCCCATCGGTCCCTCCCCACATACCCAAAAAGTTGCATTCGCAAACATTATGAGAAACGTAGCGTCACTCGACGCGTGCTGACCTTGCTGGCGATCACCGCAAGGACCCGGAGGCCAACTTTCAACAACACAATTTCCTCGTTCGCCATACGGGAGCAAGTTACGCCAAGTGGTTGGGGCTCAGTTGCTGCTGCCTCTATTGCATGCCATACGTTTCTAAGTGCCCTCCCAACAACAACCCCAAACCTGTGACTCAGGTATTGTACACTGTTCAACACATTGAAGACCCGGAAGTAGCTGGATCTTCATCCTAGCTGCCTTCTGTTGATATCTTTTCCCCTCCTTCGCCTGTCCTTTCCGTGATCTTCATCATCATGGCGACGATATGGTCGTCGCTTACAGCTTCTGGTACTCGAGCTTGCCCTCCAGCTTCTTGGATTCAGCGACCTTGCGCACCGCCTTGTTGAAGTCGTCCTGGTTGATCGCGTCCCTGTAGTCCTTGATGGCAAACAAGCCGCTGTATAGGATCTTACATTAGTGACCGCCAACCAATTTTGTAGCAATAGGTGGTGAAACTCACGCTTCCGTAACGACGTTTCTCAAATCCGCACCGTTGAGGCCATCGCTCATCTTAACCACACTCTCGAAGTCAATCTCGCCCTCCGTCACAACGCCAGAAGCGTGAATCTTGAGAATCTCCAACCGGCCGACCTCGTTCGGCAGTGCGATCTCGATCTTGCGGTCCAGACGTCCAGCACGCAACAGTGCGGGGTCGAGCGTGTCGGGTCTGTTGGTCGCCATGATGATTTTGGTCTTGCCGAGGTAATCGAAACCGTCGAGCTGGTTCAGCAGTTCCATCAACGTTCTCTGAATTTCGCGATCTGCACTGGTTCCCTCGGAGAATCTGCGTCCGCCGATGGCGTCGATCTCGTCCATGAAGATGATGCACGGCTCGTGCTCCTTGGCGTATCCGAACATCTCGCGAATCAGTCGTGCAGACTCTCCGATATACTTATCTACGATCGCTGATGAGACGACTGTTGCGCGGGCGTCAGCATTACCTTCTCTCACAATCCCTTCCCCCGCCAATGTAGATTGAGTTCATTTAACTCACCCTTCAGGAAGTTGGTTTCGAGACTGCTAGCAACGGCACGTGCCAGTAGCGTCTTTCCCGTACCAGGAGGACCGTACAAAAGAACACCCTTAGGCGGCTTGATACCCACGCGCAGGAAGAGCTCGGGGTTCTTGAGCGGCAGCTCGATGACTTCACGCAACTCGCGGATCTGGTCGTTGAGACCACCGATACCAGCAAAACTGACCTGGCCGGGGTCCTCCAGAGACATGTTGTAGACGAGGGGATCGACTTCGCGGGGGAGCATCCGCATGATGGTAAGTGTGGTCATGTCTAGAGCGACACGAGTTCCCTGCTTGAGCTTGACCTTGTCGACCTTCGACCTACACCCGACGACATATCTGGGCCCGGAGGAGGCCTTTACGATGACTACATGAGAGAAAAGAGATTGTCAGCCAATCCATATTCAATAAATTGATCCGGATGGGGCAGGTGCAGACGGTGGTAGTGCTGTTCGTGACAGTGGAGGCGGTGGGGAGGGCAGCTGATGGAACTCACATCTTTCATCATCGAGCTGCTTGAGAACCTCGCCGATAATCTGACCAACACTTTGCAGAGCCTTAATGTTGTCTTCGGTACGATCGTATTCTCTCTGTAGGTCCTTGATCTCGAGCCGAAGGGCCTTAAGCTTGGCTTCCCACTCCCGCGATTCCAGCAGCTTGCCCCGGTATGAATCGAGAGCCTTCTGGCGTTCTTCGTCGGAAGACATCTCTGATTGTGAATGGGGGTTGAAAGGAGGAATTAGACTAAAGTTCGTGCTCGCGTTCGGGAGTAAAGAGGTGGAATCGTATCGATCTCGCTTCGGGCAGGAAGGTTGTTGGTCGGAGGAGGTGGTGGGTGGTGGATGGTGGATAGCTATGGTGGTGTATGCTCTCGTTGTTTTCGGAGGTTTGACGTGTAGACGTACCTCCCGCTGCAGCCTTCAGCCTCCAGAGAGCACGGCTCAGCTCTAGCGCCTCATCCCTGCAACCTTGGAAGCTCTCCGCTATAAGTAGACTTGATTGGCCGATATTCTCGTAGCGGATAAATAGATGGTCCGACAGAGTGCAGGTATCTACCTCACCTCATCCTGTCCGCACAGATGACCCTACCCTAGATTGATGTTGAGGCGATGCCACGCCTCTCATCAAGGATCGCGTTGTCATTCTAGGGCGATAAGGGAGTATGTGTCATGTATGAAGATATCTCGCAATTGTAAATTGCCTGAATGCTCGTCCTCGCGTATCTCGCAAATAACACACACAATTGTAAGCCTGTTGGACATGATGCCGTTCTGAAATCATCAATTATCTCTAGATGGTATGCAGCAGGGGAGGCAGGTACTCTTTGATTATGTCTCTTGGGGGAGTCTCCTGCAGGGAGCACTTTGAAGAGAGCATTTAAGGTGGAATATCGCCGCAGTCGCTCTTAGTACATGCACGGATAGATGTCCTGAGACAACGACGAGATACCAGAGCGGGCAATAGCAGCACCAATAACGACAGTAACGATGGGATGTGATTCACATTTAGACACTGCCAGCCTGTGTCTCTAGGCATGTTGGCTTTTGGGTTATAAGACGCAATCGGTCAAAGCTCAAGGTCAATTAGAAAGATAAACCTCCAAGTATATGCTCAGAATGTTAAGAGACAACAATTTAAACGCCGATATGTCCCAGACCGCAACGTACGATCATCGATCGACGTCTATACTCTTCAGTTTCATTCCTCTCCTGGGGTACTAGATATTGATGCGAATAAGTTGCGTAAAGCTGTAGATGCATATATGTGCTCCCACATATGTGTCACGAATGAAAACCGGTTCCGCCAGAAACTCCGAGGGGAAAAAACACGGGTATTTGGGGGGCATCAATCATAAAGATGGTAGCCTGAGATTTCTCATGTCCTTAGCTCTCCAGCTCGGACGTGATCTCTTCACGAACCTTGCGGCTCCACGCCAAAACGGCGGTCTCGAAGTCAACCCAGACTTCGGGACTAGTGTTGTAGACGACGCCCAGTGCGTCTACCTTGAGAAGGACCTCCCAACGTAGCTCTGCTGCCTTGGCCCAGTAGCGGATGTTATCCGCGCAGCGATACGGCTTCTCAGTGTCTGTGTGGAAGGTGGTGATCAAGCCAAACCGACGTTTCGATAGCTTGACTGCCGCGTTGTGAAGTCCAACAAGTGCAATTCCGTTTTGCAGGCTCTGGAGGAATGGTGTTGGGAACTCTGTTGCCGACGCCGCAGGCGTGTATTCCGGCCTTTCAGCCTGGGGGTCCAAAGAGGTCATGAAAGCAAGTTCCCTGTCGACTTCCTTGCCCGTCCAGTCGCCCTTCACCCAGGTCCAGCGGCTTCGCTCCGCCTTCTCTGCCTCGACCATTTTCTCTTCGGTCTTAAGCATGCTGAAAAGCCCCTGGATCCAGGAGTTAAGCGTATCATGCTCATCCTCCCTCATTCCGCCAGCCCACTTCCGGGTTGCCATTTGCTTCAATGTTTCCATAACGTTGAACAGCTCGGTACGGATCTCCTTTTCGGACTTGATGGCATCCAATCGCTCAGGAACCTCGTGGGCCGTGTAGTAGTTCTTGGCAGCGCGGATCGCCAATGTCATGACATCAAGAATATGCATGCCCTGAACTTCAAACCAGCCCATTGATCCCTTCTTTGGCGTGTTCTTCGCAGCTTCAGCAGCCGCCCTCGCGTTTGCCTCCTTGTTCTCCCACTCTTTTTTCAAGGCAGCCGCCGCCTTCTCAAGAGACTCCGTAAGATCCGACTTGAGCTCTTCAATCGTTGGCGGCTTAGGCACTGGTTTTTCTCTGTGTATGTACGTGCTAGTTGTGGGCGGCAGCATGTCCGGATCAGGCTCGTCCAAGTCGGAGTAGTAGTCGTAGTCCTCGGTGGGGGATTCCACCATTGCACCGGCAAACTGATCCCCTGAAAGTAGGGGGCTGTGTGAAGGAAAAGACGACTCGCCTTCTGAACCTGCGATTTTCGGTGAAGACATCCCGGAACTGCTCACAGACGAAAGATCCAGACCGCCCTTCGCCTTGTTCTTCCTCGCCAGCTGTGCGCCCTTGCCGTCGAGGAGGCCAGTCCGTGCAAAGTAGTACTGCAAATGGGCGATGCTTCCCAGGCTCAGGACGCTCTCCCTGTGACGAGCACTTGCAGCGAAGTCGGTGCCCTGTGGCCGAACAAAACCGCGGCGGCGACTCGATTGGCGATCCAAGGCGCAAGTCGACTGGCGAGAAGACACAAAGCTCAAATCCGAGCGACGATTATAGCTCCCGGAGGATTGTCTGGAGTTCGTGCTGCTCGCCATGCTTCCCAGGGATTCGCGGTGATTGCCACCGTCGGTGGCGGAGCCATGAGACACAGAAGATGCCGTCGACACGCAGCGTGTAAGTTCAGGGCAGGCGCCAATAGCCGGGGTCGGCGATACTTCGGGCGGCGGGGAATCGCATCGGAGAGTGGGAGGCCCCTCGTTCGCCGTAGCCATGATTTCGGTCGTGGTATGTGGAAAGTAGAGTATTCGGCTGATTCTTGAGGAGCGGAGGGTAGACACTGATGGTGTTCTCGCGTTCTTAAAATAAGCGGTTCCAGCTGCGGCAGCGATCGGAAGAACAGTATGCTGATGTCTCGTCGCGAGTGCGTGTCGATAGCGTAGCTACTCAAACCATGCGCCAGATGGCGTGAGGGGTTTACAAAACAATGTCGCAGTAAGGTATGTACAAAGCGAAGTAGGGAGCTAAGCGGCGGTCGTCGAGGTAGCTGGGTGCACAGCAGCGTCCAGAAGCCAACGGAGAAAAATACTGAAGGATGAACGTGTGTTGGTGGTTCGACAGACGTGTGGTGTATTACTTCGTAAGGTACTCTGCAAAGGCGGAGGTAAAGAGACAATGTACAGTAGGTGAGGCAAGAGAGTGAAGCGAGTTGGACAACGGATGGATCCCAAGCTAGATGAAGCGGCCAGGAAGTTTACTAGACTTTTTTACTGCCCCAGCCGGTAATTTAGGCTGGTCGATTCATACGGTACCTGAGCGCAGGCGAAGGCGAGTTGGAAAGACAAGGCCAGGGACCAATGGTAATAAGGCAGACCGGCCAAGGAAACGACAGGGTAAGGTTGCGCTGCGAGCTGCGACACGACGCGACCTTCCGGCGTCAGGGGTTTGTGTTGGGCTCGGCCTCAGCGCAGGTGCGGGTGCGGTGGGTACCCAGGTACCTAGTCCAGTCGACTGGATTGCCTCTTTCTTGCCTACACGTACATCCCACTGTAGATCCTTCCCGTAGCCAGCTGCTTCGGTGGAGACTCTCGAGCGTTCTGGAGCTCTCGAATTCGCAGATTCTGGAGGGGAAAGGGGCGAGCCGGGAAAGAGCGAGATGGAAATTATCTCTCTGATCAGTTCTCCAGCAGGCAAATTGGGGGTCCAGTGGAGTGGCGCGCGGTTTACAAGGGAGGAATGGTTTGAATTGAACGTCGCGTCTTTTCCGGAGCTGGGGTGGAGGAAGGAGAGGAGGAGATGGAGGGATGTACGTAGAACGCTTGAAACGAGAGACGCGGTGCCTGCTTCCATTTGCACCCAGGGTGCAGAGATACAGTATCATCTGCTGTTATGATATACGGACACTTCTTATGAAGGAAATCGACGGCCAAGTCGTGTAATTACCGTCCACTCTATGGACCTGGCCGCCAAGTTAGCGACGGTATGATAGGCTATAGCAGCAAAACAATGCGGCGTTGCATTACTGGCTGAGAAATGCGAAATCGATATCAGTACGAAGTACCTAACTTCTGCGTTGTCAAGAGAGCAATGTTGAAAATACGGAAGTTTGATCCCGCACTTGGACGTCCTGACGTGTAATAGTGTGGTGCTAGCGTGGTGCTAGCGTGAAGGGCAAGATCCCTTCACACTGACGAATGATATTGTGAGGGGTGTCCCAATGTGTGTGTGTGTGTGTAATGCGATGCGTTGCTGACTATGGGATGCCCGATGGGCGGATGTATCTATACATCGGCCGTGCTGATGTGCTTACATAACAAGGTGCCCATACATATGGGGCAGGCGTGGCAGAAATGTCAGCAGATTTCGATCAACCTCACCTTTACCTTCCGTCACAAGCCAGCTGAAGGGAACCGATCATCTTTAAATTCAACTTCAGCCTTGCGTCGGGAGGATGCATGAGGAAACTGACCAATGGTGTTGCGTACTCCAATACAGACAGGTACAACGAGAACTTAGTCATCGGGACACAGCAACTACAAGCGGCCAAGCATCTGGATCATCGTTGGAGACAGCGAGGTAGGCTCACGCTATGCCGCATTAAACCTCAACAAGCCTCAGGGTTTCGAATTACACAAAATATCCAGCAACTCGTCCGGGCAACACAACGTATGTGGATAATTTCATTTCGTCAGGCGCCTTCGCTCCGCTCCGCGTTTCCCGACATCGAGATTGGCACCCCTCATCAATTCCAGACACGGGTTCGCTGGTTGCCTCTCAACATCCCAGCAGTTGATCGGCCAGCGCAGGGCCTGTTCCGCTGGCTGATGGCAGAGTAAGCAGATCGAATCGAAACCTTGGTAATTGCGCACCTTTGGCCACATGGCGGCAAGGAATCCGAAATGCCTCATTGTCTTGACTTTGTACCCGCGGTTTTCCCCGTTGCCGCTACATGTATCTCGTTGCTCCAGCAGATCATTCTTCCGTGCGTGACCTCGTAGCTCAGGCCGGCCTCTCGCTACGTCCGCTGGACATATTGCTGATGGCGTCGGTGTGGTGTGACTTCCTCGCTGTCATGCATGGCCCTGCGGCAGCTGAATGGCAGATTCCACTAAGCAACGATAGACTTGAACATCGAGCTTGAGCCCGAGCAGTTCGAGGCTCAGGTCCGGAGAATCTCAGGATACCAAAGCTCATCGGCTAAATATATAGCAGGTCCAAAGACCCTTGGCGGCTAGTAAACCCGAACCCAGGAACTTCAGTAAGACTGTTTGGGGTTCAAACGGTCGTAGTCGGAGGAAGGCAAATTAACACTGCTTTAGCACTTACAAGTTGTCCCGTCACTCATCGATGCTGAGTCTCTCAGTGGTAGATTTTTTGGGGGGGACTATTGTCTCTTTCGCCTTGACGCTTAATAAAAGACGCTTTTTCTTCTGCTCGCTAATTACCAGTTTCCGCAACCTTTGTTACGCCACTGACCCTTGGCCCCTTTGACGGAATTGCGGATAATCTGCATGCCATCACGCAGCCAAACTCTTCTTGCCGACTTACAGATAGATTCTTGCCCTATACGTTATGGTCCATGCAATCGACGAGAGAAAATATACTTGGTCCCTAAGCTGACCGGTGGTGATTTTCCTCCTGCGAAAACCCCATCTGAACGGCCAGATTAAAATCTCGACCCTCACAAAACCTTAACCTTAAAATTCAACAGAAGCAATTGAGATCCGAGCAGAGTAAAAGGGTCGTGTCAGACGGCAATGGGTGAGTACCGAAGACGTCATTCGTCGTCGGGAACGCGCCTGTCCCTTGCATAAGTCGGACGACTCAAGATGCAAAAACACTATGCATTAGTAGCGTACCACGGCTCAAGCCGGCACTATCGAAACCCGCATAGTTCTACTTCATCGCTGGGTTGCGTCGATTTTCAGCAGAAAGAGCACTCATCCGATTCCAGCCACTGGCATAAACACGAGAAACATGAGCCATATTCGTACTGCGGAACCGAACCGGCTTGTGCACTGCTACTTTGAAACGCAGAGGAGATGTTTGGCCAATTAGCTGACCAACCCGCAATGATGTGACAACGACCATCAGTCGTTTCGCCTCTGGCCAGAGAACACATGTCCAACTCACCTCGCCAAAGCCGCGAGTGTACGCTTGGGGTAGCGGAAGGGGTCCATGGCACAAGGCCCTCGATCCGCCGACCCAAGAAGCAGGGCTCACCCCAGCTCGTCTAATCTTCCGTCAACCTCCAAACTTGCCAGGCTCCTGGGCCGTTACCAGGCCGGTCCAGAACTGAGAGGAGTAGCTTCTTGCGGTTAGGCCCAGGTTCAGACGAGAGACGAAGAAAGCAAAGCTGCAGCTACCGCACCTGGTGACACTTCATTACGACGCTTTAAGTTAGGGAAACATGGTCGAGGCTCGGGAAGGCTGGATCGAAAACGTGGTAATCCACTGGTGAGCTTCCAGGGCCTCAAGGTGATAAAGTCGACAAGATGTTGGCCTCTGCTTTATTGGCTCCTTCTTTTCGAGCGCGAATGGATGGGGCAGGTTAGTTACCGTAGGATCGGCGACTATTGCGGTAGCTGGCAAATTGACGGTGCAGTTTTGGTATTTGGCCGCACCCTGCTAACAGCAACCATATAACAGATATATACTATAACGCCTAACATGACCTGACTATCACCCTAACCTCACCCTAACTCCCTACCCTAGCTAATCCTAACCTTTGAATTCAAATTATTGCTTTTTATGACTTTTCCTTATTATTCTTGCTATTTCATATTATGTTGATATTTATATTAGCTATTAGTAGGGTAGTATATGTGCGGTGAGTAAGCTAAGTGCACTGACGTTATTTGTATGGGATCGGGCGAAGTACCAAAACTGCACCGTCAACTTACCAGCTACCACTATTGCTTCATTGTTGGCAGCTAATTAACGTCCAGTCATAACTAGTGTCTCGGCATGTGATGATGCCGACTTTCGTGCGAGGGACACCAATGGCTTAAACAATATGCCGTTGACAGGCACCATCGATGTGATTCGCCCACGATGCCCACGATGCCCACGATAGCACAGCTAATTTGGCCTTGGACCGAAGAAGAACCACGAGCCAAACAGATGAGGAAACATGGGGTTGTGTGTCGCGTTTATTCTCATTGCAACTCCAGGCCAGTTGTACTTTTATGTAAGCCCGACGAAGTTATCAACGCCACAGTCGCATATCCCTCGTGTTTGTCGGAGTAAGGGCACTGAGTTCATTGGAGTCGTATGCAAGAGAAGCCGAGGGATTCGATGGGCGTTTCATCGCTCCAGGTCGTCGCAAAAGATAGGAGTTTCCACCACGACAGGATGGAGAAGTTTCGCCCTGTTTCCATAAAGGTCGACGGGCGGGCTTCTTCAGCGCCCGGGAGAGCATTCTGGACGAAGACTGCGTACGTTTTCCTTGAGCCTAATTGTTTTTTCACAGCGACGCTGCAACGTGCTTGGCGAGAGTAAAAAGGCCGATGGAGACTCTCGAGCCCAACGGAGCGGGTGCTTGACTCGGACTTGTTCAAGAGCCGGAGTCTATCTCAGCTACAGTGGACCATACTGAGTTGAGGGCTCCGTGTAACACTGATGATGGAGAAGTCGCAGGTGAGGTAGCCTTCTGCGCGCACCGTAGCATTTGCTTCGTGGCCGATTCAATAAAGCGGCGCGGGATGCTGCAGACGTTTAAAGAATTTTTAGATTACCAGTGTTCGCACCTTGTGCATGTCTCCGAGGTCCTTGTCGCAGCTCATTCCAACAAGCCCCAACCTCAATTCCAGTCCAACAAGTCAAAATGGTCCGATTTGGAAGGCAATTATCTCCTTTTTTTTTCTCCTCCCCTTCCTTCTCGCTCGTTCCTTCTTCCATCTAACCCAGTGCCTTCTTTCCTTCTCTTTTCGTCGTACCTCAGCTTGCTTTCGGCTCTAGCTTACCGCTTTGGCTTTTGCCCTTCTTCGTCGCTCCCTCAGATATCGTTACAGTTTCTCGTTGCATTCTTCATATTCTTCTGGCTCGTATTTTTTCACGTCATCTCAGCTTTCTTCGTCACCTGGACATCTCGGGAAGCCCTTCCCCGTCAATCGCTCTCTGCCTATCGTTTCCTTGCTTCGTCTCTTACATCTTGCCTTTCTTGCGTTTGCGCTTGAGCAAGGACCAACCCAGCGCAGCGGGATCTAAGCAATGAGAACCAATTAAGGTATCCCGACTGACATTCCGCCGGCTGGAGTCGATCCGCCGCCACGTTCTTCCATACCTTTCCGGCCTTCAGCTATCAACGCATTGCAGAAGACGAGACCTTACCTCACCCATACCAATTGGGCCGAGTCGTACATACCAGACCCACGCTTTCCCACCCCAAACGACGGTCAGATCTACAGTGCCTTGCTATCCTCTGCCTTACCTGACGTACTAAGACGACGCTGCGCCACCGTGTGGTCGCCCAAGAACGACGCCAGCAAACCACCGGCGTCGCGCAGTCCCGTCCTGCTGCAGCGCACAACTTCCTGCGCCAATAACGACTACTTTCCCGTCCTTCGAGCCCTCGACAGTCCCTGTCACCGGCGCGATTCCAGTCTCTCTGTCGTCCATCTTCCCTGTAACTTGTACGCCGGACCCCCACCGACTAAGGCATTGACAACAGTGCACTTGAGGAGTTCGCCCAGGCATCCAGCATCCCCAGCATTCCAGCGCCGCTCTTCGTTCTCTCTCTCATTCGGCGGCCTGCGGCTAAACCGACTGAACCCGGCGAGGATCAGTCAACGCGACCCAGTCATCACTCGAGCTCAGGACCACCGGATCCAGCCGACCCACGATTGGTTTCCAACCGTCTTGACTGGTCACGTACAGAGTTGCAGCATTGCGAAGGCCACTATAGCTACGGAAGCACGCGGGGTCGGCCGCCTTGGGTTCAACATCGAAAAGGAGGGAAGTCGGTTAGTCAGGTGAAGCTTCCTTGCTCACAGAACAGAAGGAAATCGCTCGAATAAATGTCGACCGGGGCAGCGTCTGTGTTTGACGCAGAGGCAGAGGCCGAGGCCAACTGCAGTAGTACCGCTACAACCGCTGACGCCGCCAACGCCGACGCCAACGCCGACGCCAACGCCGACGCCAACATCTCGGTCTCCAGCCACAGACTACAGCACCCACAGTACTTCGACGACCAGGCACAGGCCCCAACAGCGGACCTAGACCTGGGCTTCTCTGACGTCTCTAGCCCCGAACTTTTCCAGCTGCAAGCCCCATTCGATGTCGTAAACAACAACAACACAATCACCAGCAACGACAACGATTCGCCCAATTCTTCCGCGAGCACTATCCGCAGCAAATCGACATCTTCCCATCTTGCAACCTCATCACCTTCTAACTCGCCTAGCGCAAATAAATCAATCAACCCTCGCAAACCTTCGCCCGGTCTAGCTGCACGCCTCAAAGCACTGGGTTTGGCTACTCACAAGAAACCAGCAGATTCATCGCCCTATCAACAAGACAGTATTGGCCGACTGCCCGAGGACCAGATTCGCCAACTTGACGAGAAACTTAAGACGAACTCGATCGAGTCAATCATTCATCGCCGGGGTCTTCCGTGGAAAGGTGTTTTACACCACAAAGCCTTCGAAACTTCAAACACACAATCCGTAACCTCCGCAGACGAGCACGGAACTGAGGTATCGTCCACTGCAGACGTTGCCAGGGGCGCGTCTCTCGTCCTACCCGAGATTACAACCACAGAACCGCTGGACATGGAGACACACAAGTACCGCCTGCCCGACCACACGAATGGAAATGGCGCGAAAGTACAGCTTGAGACACGGCGAGAGCACATGGAGCGAAGCGCATCTCAGAATGAATCCGACGTACCCCCTCCTCCGCCCCCGAAGGATACGCCGCCTATTGCGCAAGCCGAGTTTACGCCCGATTTAGCCTCATACCTCAATCCTAGTCACCAGCGTCCAGGTTCGATATACACGCTGTCGCGCGCATCTTTCGCCAATCAACTCGCCCAACTGACGTCCCTCCAACTTCCCGACGCCGAATCCCTCTCGAGCAAAGTCTCTGCTATTCCTACCGCACAGGTCGCCGCAAAGGCCCTCATCAACGCCGCCGAGCAGATCAGAAGCTGGATTTACAAAGCTTCGGAGGTTATCGGTGGCTTGGACAGCGATGATGACGTCGAATGGGCCTCTGCCGGCGGTCGTGAAGGACTGGAGGAAGTGGAGAATGCAATTCATCGCTTCGAGGATTTGATCAAGGTCTACGTCAGTGCCATCGAGGAGCTGCAAGTCCGCAAGGATATCGCCAATGTTCCGCCCGAGGATCTTTTGCGCGCCGTTTCCCAGATGGAGTCCATCATTGAAGAGTGGGCCAATATCAAGGCGACGCTCAACACTGTCAAAGGCCAAGTCGAAATCGCCATGGAGTGGGAGGAACTTTGGAATTCTGTTCTCGGAGATATTCAAACGGAGATGGACGAATTGAGTCGTCTTGTCTTCGAGATGGAAGAACGCCGCCATAAGTCTCTCATAGCTGCGACTTCCGGCGACGGTGTTGACATCGGTGACCTTGAGAACATCGTGGAAGAGAACCCTGCACCAGTGGTCAAAGTGCAGACCCAGAATCGATTCAGTCTACCGGGCTTGGCCCTGAGCCCTGGGTCGACGTCTCCGGGAACACCAACCTTATCGCAGGATGATTCGAGTCTACTGGCTCTATTCGCTCGAATGCAACCTCTACGCGCGTCTTTAGACTTCCTTCCAATGAGGCTCGCCGTCTTTGCTGCCAGAGCCGAGAAGTCTTTCCCCACGGCATGCGAAGAGTTGGAGATGCGACGTGAGGGGCTCGACAGCACCTACCGGAAGTTGGAGAAAGACGCCGAGTCTTTGCGCAAGGAATTGGGAGAAGATCGATGGGTCTTGGTTTTCCGTGGCGCCGGACGGCAGGCACAGAAGATGATTGAATCTGTCGAAAGATCTATGATCAAGTTGAGGGAAGCTATTGATACCGGCGTCCATCTCAGCAACCCGCCGACGATGATCAAGAAAATTGAGAATTATGACGCCAAGAAGACACACTATGGCCCTGCCATCGAGCGCGTTCTGGCTATCATTGACAAAGGTGTCAAGGACCGACTAACAGTCAACGGCGAAATCCTCCGGCTCCACGCGGAAATGCAGTCCAAGTGGGAGTCCATCAAGGACGAGATGCGGGAGATGGATGTGGTTGTTGACGAAGTGCAAGCGGATCATCGGGGCCAGCAATTGAGAGACTCCATATCGAGCATGTTATCGAATGATCGCTCAACTATAGGCAGCGGTCGTGAGACCCCGGGCAGCTCACCTCCCTCTTCGGTCATCATGTCCAGCCTCGGATTCGAACCCATAACGCCGACACCCAAAATGGCGCGCAATCGGTCCGCGAGCAACAGCCACTTGCCACAGCCTTCAGGCCGCAGACAATCGTCACTGCCGACACCGACTACGCGCGCGACACTGACATCCCGCCTGTCAAACATGACTTCGAGGCTTGTCTCACCAGCTACAAGCAAAGCTGGCAGCATCCCTCCTCCCCAATCAACGGCCCCCAACCGCCCCAGGTGGAACAGTTCAACAAACACCACTGACGTCGGTATCGGCCACAACTTCAAACCTCTCAGTCTCACGTCGCCGAGTCCGTACGCCAAGAAGACCTCGCCCATTCCTCGGCCACCGTCTTCTTTGACGCCACGATCTTCCTCACCCGGGAGCTCTAGGCTAACTGCCATCCGCGGCCCTCTCAACAGAGAATCATCCGCCTCACCAATGCCTGAAGACACACCAACCAGGAGGGCTGCCTCGAAGCTCTCATTTCGCGAGCGCCTTGCCTCGCCTGGCCCATACTCACAGCAAACGCTCTCAAAACCGCGCTTGTCTTCGTCTATGTCCACGCCCGGCTTGGAATCTCAGTCTACTAGACGTGCCTCCTTACAACCGCCCCGATCTCACTTGACGGTCAATGACGCGGTCCCCAGTCGCCCTGCGAGTTCCCTCGCATCAACCCGGCGAACCAGCCTGCTGCCGCAGCCCAAGGCCCCAATTTTAAGTGGCAGAGAAACCTCGCTGGGCTTGACACCTCGGGGAGCTACGAGAAAAACCCTACCCGAGCTTTCCAAAAGTACCTCGGTTGAAAACCGGAAGCCTCGATGGAGAGGTTAAAAGTCCGCTCTCGGGGGGCCAATGAGCCGCCGGGGCTCGATGGCGGTCGTCGAGAATCCAGAAACGATGGCGAAAACAAAGCCCCGCTGGCAGACGTGGAATTGCTGACTGGCCGGCTTCTCGGCGGCAGCTTGAAAACCACGATTTGGGCCCATCGAGCCCAAAACCAAGTCGTCATGACACGACACAAACACTTGTACATACTGAACTACACTCCTTTATGGCTTAACGGCAGTGCCATTTGGGCGATTTTGCTTCTAATGCTTTACGGCATGGCGTTTTCAACTGGAGGGAAAGACCTCTCCAGCGGGCTTTGGAATGTTCGCATTATACCCGGAACGGTGGGCTGGAATCTGGTCTTGGGCGAATTTCGGAGGGCACGGAAAGCTCTCGGACCAATCGTGTGTAGGATGTACAAGAGCACACGGGCCGCTGCGCGTCCCCGTCTCGCTTAGTGGACGCGAGGCTGATAGTTCCTACCGGGATCGACAAACCACCATCGTTGGGGGTGGAGCGGAGAGAACGAAAAAGAAGTCTTGATTTCTGTTTCATTTTTTTTTTCGCTTCCGACACGACGTATGTATTGAACCACACCCGACGAGACTTATAACCCCCATCGATACTGGCATCTCAGGGGACTTTGGCAGAGGACTCGCAGTAGTTGGGAGAGTGCCCAGCGTAGAGGGGATAGCATGTTTTAGTTAGCCAGGCGAGAGACGCAGATGATTGATAATTCATATAACCTCGAATCGTTGGTTCTCGTGCAAGCGCAGAATGAAACGGTCCCGAGCATCTCTCCGTCCTTCTAGAGTGGGAGGGAGGTGAAATGGCCTTTCATTGCCTACAAGCGTTCCACACAATAACACATTGTGACAGCAGATGGCTGTTAGTCGAGAGGCATAGATGAAATGCCCATGAGTGGAAGAAACGTTGAACAATGAAACGTTAGAATGCCAAAGAAAAAAACCCCTTTAGTGCCTGCGCTGCTCCGGAAAGATGAAATGCTGTAGACCATACCCATTTGACGCCCGACTCGTACAAACCAATGTCATGCGCCCCCACCCCCCCCCCCTTTTAGCTCTCCGCGCCATGCGATGCGATGCTGTACAAGAACGTCTCCTCCACGAGTACCAAAATTGTTTTAACCATGCAGCCAAACATCTGTGGCCGGTCTTTCTGTTCATGTCATGCGTATCGTTTCCATTGTGGTCATTCCTCGCTTCAGTACGGCATCATCCCGATGAGACTGCCACCACCACTCCTGCCACTGCCACTGCCACTCCCTCCGCCTCTCTTTCCACCCCTGCCAAAGAAGTTCGTCACGGTCGAGTTCCTGGAGCCAGAGGCCGATGTCCCACCACTGCTCCTTCTGCTTGTGCCCCCGGAAGCCTTCTTCTTCGTCACGCCTCCCTTCTTGTAGCCGGAACCCGTCCCCGAGCTTCTGCGAGAGCCCCCGAACTTCTTGCCGCCTCGATAGCTGCCACGGCCCCGTGTCGACGGCGCTTTGGCCGCTGGGGCCGTTTCGAGCTCGTTCAATCTCATCTGCTCGTTCCACGCCTGCACCTCCGGCATCAGGGCCGGCGGCGGACCACCAAAGTACTTCGAAGCCTCTTCTTCCTCTTCCTCGTCATCTTCTTCCATGTCCTCGTCATCCGAGCTGATCAAGTCAACTACGTCACCCGGAACGCCAGTGTCCGTATCATTCGCGGCGCCGTCGGCCATCATCTCGTTGTAGCGACTCTGGTAGTTCCGGATCAGGGGGATGAACTTGTTTCCGAATTTGTCGACTTTCTCTTTCTCAATGCCCGAGATCGTACGCATCTGAGGCAACGTAGTAGTCCAACGAATGGCCATTTCTTGAAAGCTTCTCTCCGAGAAGAGAGGCTTCCGTAGACTTTGCGCGTTGCGCAGTTCCTCTTCGAGTTTCTTTGCTTCTTGGACAAACCCATGCACGACATCTTGGTGCACATCGTCAATCTGGCCCAGGCGACTGTCTCCTTCAATCCGAGGACCAACATCTCGGGAGATATTGCCTCGCTTTCGGGTCTGGGGCAAAGGTCCAAAGGCATCATCCTCGTCGTCGTCTGACATAACGAAACCGTCCTTGGCATAACCATTCGCATGCATGGACAAGTCTTGCTCCTCCATTTGCTGCAGCAGCATTTCTTCCTCTTCGTCCGTATCGAAGACAGTTGCCATGGACTTGCCCTTCTTCTTGGTTTGATTCTTGGCTTGCGCAGGAGATGACACATTGGTCGAAGGCGGGAGGTGCCTAGAAGTTCTGACGTTGACTTCTTCCTCTTCGTCGTTTTGTTTCCTTGTTCGCTTTCCCGGCTTGGGTACCGAAAGTTCCCTACCCCTATCGGAAACCTGTACCGACAGCAACAGCTTGCGGCGTCCTGACAGAAATAGATGCGCGTTACGACCAACCTAGCGTTACGTTAGCTGATAGGAGAACTCAAGAGGTGAGCAGAGCAACGTACAATGAGATATGAGATGGCAATGTTGGCCCTTTTGTTTACCACGTTTTCCTCTTCGAGGGCCTCTTCCGCAGTAAGCCTATCCAGGATGCGCTCAATCTCGTGTTTTTTCATCTTCTTCGCGACGCCACGGGCGTCGTCCGGGTGCTCGGTAACATTCGCTTGACCCTTCTTGCCCGTGAGAATATCGCAGCACTGATTGATGGTTAGTTTCGAGTGGTTATCAACAGTCCGAATCGCCGCAACGGCGATGTCAGAGAAATCCTGTTGTTCGAAAACGGCCCCTGCTCGACAGTTGTCGCAAGTCTTGTTGCAGTCATCCCCATTGAACACTTCGCCAAAGTAGCGTAGAATCTCGACGCGGCGGCAGTTCTCCTGGTTGTCGCAAAAGGCAGAGACTCGGTTGAGCATCGTCCTTTGTCGCTCTTTCTGTACTTCGTTGCCCTCGCCATCTGCTATCATCTTCCTCAGTGTCACAACATCTCCATACCCGAAATATAAAATACAATCGGAAGGGTTGCCGTCTCTGCCAGCACGTCCCGTTTCTTGGTAGTAGCCCTCGAGGCTTTTAGGAACCGAATGATGGATGACGAAGCGGACATCGGGCTTGTCGATACCCATGCCGAAAGCAATGGTTGCTACAACGACATGAATCTTATCCTTTTGCCATTGTCTTTGAACTTTGATCCTGTCCTCGGGTGTCATCTGCGCGTGATAATGATGTGCGCGAATCCCGAATTTGTCTCGCAGCTTCTCTGCCACTTGTTCCGACGTCTTTCTCGACAACGTGTAGATGATTCCGCATTGCTCGTGATACTTCGTCTGAATGAGAGTGCCGATCTTCGTAACCAAGTCTTTCTCCTTCCTGCGGACTTCGTACGTGAGGTTTGGTCTGTTGAAACTCTGACAAAAAACTTCGCAGTTGTCCATTCCCAGATTGTGCTTGATGTCAACAATGACGTTCTGGGTTGCTGTTGCCGTGAGTGCAATTATGGGCACTGTAGGGAAGTGGTTACGAAGTTTGCCCAAGGCTTTGTAGTCAGGCCTGAAATCATGACCCCATTGACTAACACAGTGGGCTTCGTCAATGACGATTCGTGCCAGACGTTTTCCGGAATAGAGTGTTGATAATGCCTTCATGAAAGATGGACTATTGTTGAGCATCTCAGGAGTGACGTAGAGTAACTGGATATATAGCTCCGGACTTCTCTCTTTGAATGATTGAAAAATCTGCTGTCGCTTCTGAGATGGGGTCTCTCCGTTGAGTGAGACGGCTTGAATGTTCAGTGCTGACATGTGGTCAACTTGGTCCTGCATCAGACTGAGCAGAGGAGAGACGACAATGGTGATGCCTTTCGTCTTCCCGCTGTTGATAACCGCCGGAAGCTGGTAGCAGAGAGATTTTCCTCCGCCTGTCGGCATCAACACAAAAGCATCCTTGCCGTCTAGCGTAGCATTGATAGCTTCAAGCTGATTCGGACGGAACCCTCTCATCCTGAACCTGTCTTTCAGAGCCCGACCGACGTCTGGCGACCACGGATGCTTCATCAACTCAGGTGGAATCGATAACTTCGACTTGGAGACTTCTCTTTTCTTTGGAGGTTCAACAAGCTTTGGGCGTTGTGAGGAATTGCCTGATGTCGCACACAGGACGCCCCGTCGCTGGCTAGCGTTCTCGGCGGAAGAAGGCTGTCTTGACTCAAAGTCTTGTGCAAGAGCGAGCATATCTGCATCAGCATCATCGCCATAGTCGCTGGACATATCCATACCCCGATAACGCGATACTTTAGCAGGACTTCTGCGACTCGATATGGTTCTAGAGATAGAAGTTCTGGAACCGGGTGCAGGATCGCACGTGCCAAAATCATCCTCGATGTCGTCCATATAACTATCTTCGAAGTCGTCTCTTCGACTGGTTTGCGCTACGGTGGGTTTCTTTGCGCTCTTGGATACCTGAGGAACGCTTCGCGGGAACGGCGGTGGAGAGTGCTCTCTCGGATCTGTAAGTCTCGAAGATCCGGGGAACTGCGTTTGATGAATGACCTGATTGTCGATCTCGTACGCCTGTGCAGCTTTGGATGCTCTAGATGGAGTCTTGCTCGGTTGTGTGCTCATGACGGTAGACTTTGACCTGCGATAATCCTCGATGAAGGAGTCATCCTCGATGCCGACGCTAGGAAGATGCCGTTCAACGGACTGCTCCAAGTCTCTCATTTTTTCGGCGAGCTCATCCAAGCGATTCTCTTCTTGTTCAGTATCCCCGCCCTCGTCGTATATGCTCACGATTTCTTGCACAAGGGCCTCATGCTCATCATGAACCTTCGCGTAAGATCTCAGGAGATCAGTAGCAGCCTTCAAGCAAGCTTGTTGTTTCAAGAGCAACTCCTTTTCACTCTTGTGCTTGACACGATCTTCCTTGGAACCCTCTCTGAGAATAGTGCGCATATTCTCCGAATTTCGCTTGAGCTTCTCGAGAATTATTTTCTCCCGAATGCCCATGGCGTCCTTATTGGTCAAGACGAACTTCAACACCACAGATTTCTGTCCCTGGGAAGAAGGCATTGGCTGCGATGGTGTGTTTGTTGTGTCGTCATTGCCGACATTTGCCTCAAAACTCAAGAAAGAGTCATCCCCCATTGATATCGAGGTCTGAGGCTTTGACGGAGTGTCGGGAGCCACCAGTTCGTCGGAGGATTCTGCGTTTGCCAAGGGTACCGATGGTGGCCGATAGCGAGCAGCGGAAGCTGGCATGAACTTGCTTTTACTTGGCGTGGCAAGAAGGTCAGCATCAAGATCCCCATCGTCAAACTCGTCGTCTGAATCTTGAATGACGCGGGGCATAGCACGGTGCTGGATCGACTGCCCCGCGGCTGACTTTGCCCTAGAATTCGAGTCTGGACTTGACGATATCCGCAATGCCTTGCTCGGAGTTCGTCCAAGGGCTTGTTGGTTGCCTAATGCCGTCAGAATCCCAGGAGGTGTACCATTCCCATGCGAATCGTCCGTCATCTTGTATGTGCGTTGCGTCCGACAGATCGTTTGCGTGATTGTGCGTTCCTCAAAGAGACCGTTGTCCGTGTTCGCTCGACGAATGATCGAGGGTATAGTCCTGTTGGCCTTCACTGAGCGGCTGTCCTTAGGAGCCGGTGTGCCCAACGTCTTGTAAATATCTGGGAACTCATCGGAGTCCGAGTCCACGCTTCCCGATTTGCTCATCTCCGTACTTTTTCGCTTCTGCCCTCGCTTCGATAAGGGCTCGGGTCGTGCAGCCTGTGTTTCGTTCCATACTGTGACCCCGTCGTCGAAAGCAACCGAGTCCGAAGATAAGATGGTATCGTTACCCGTTAGATCCAGAATTTCGTCATCGTCGTCGAGTAAATCCGGTGTGGCGGCAGGCGGCGGCTTAGACCGTCTGTTTTGCGACGATGACGGTGCAGGTCGCTTGCGCGCATTCTCAGCATCTACAGGCATGTCAGCAGAATCTAGGACCTGGCGCACACGCCAAACCCACCTTGTTGCTGAAGCTGAGCCGATATAGCTTGCTGGAAACGCCCACCACTAGTGGTTGATGACGGTGTTAGCAATTGTTGCTGATTGACCACCAAAGAAGGCTTCGTATTCCTCGAATTCGAGGTCAATCTCGCCATGGAGTCAGAATTTCCTGTTATCGCCACCCTTGAATCCCGCGTCTGGTCGTCCACCGCGTCCAAGGCATGGAGGACCGGTCTTGCGTTCGCACGTGCAAGATTTGGTTGAGATGAATGTCTGCTCGGAAGTTCTTGCTGTGAGCTAAGGTTCCCGAAGCGAGACTGTTGAGACTGTGAAGACTCGGTTCCTGACGGATCGCGAGCCGGGGGAAACGACAACTCTGGTGGATGACGGATAGTTATGTTGCCGAGTAGCCAGGAGAGTTGATCCCCAAGGTTGTTTCGAGTCATTTATCCGACTACGAGGAAATCACCTAGGGAAGTGTCAGGCCTCATCGGGGACGTTTTTGAGGCGCAATTGAGACTATGGAGCGGTCATTTGCGAAGTTGGTCGTGGTGTTTACGCCGAGCTCTGTACGATGGGCGCGAGCGCGTTTGGCCCCCACCCACTTTAGCTAGCGTGCTGCTCGCGTCAATCCATCTCTTAGTCAGCAGGCCAAAATCTCGAGCTCACGTGAACTGGCGCGGTCTCTGTGTTCGCCTGGATAAACTTTGGCTGGGCTTTCCTGAGTCTGTGGACGACCCTATTTTCGTCCCCGTAAATGTTGCTTTCGTTATCAGGATCACAGTGGATGGCATGCATCTTAACTACTTCTCGCTCGCCAGCTCAACAGCATTCGCCAACATAACTCAACAAGCGTAATTGGGTTCCGGAATGGCTGTTGCACCATACCGGGCGCTGTAATTCCGGGGACTGATATCAGGCTATCGCGGTATGGCTTACATGGCTTGGAGGTTGTGTACGGTTGACATCGATCGCAGTCCACTGATGCTGCAGCCCACAATAGTAGGTCGCTTAAGCAAAAGCGAAAAGCTAGACGCACAGCCGGACCCTGTGCCGCCTAGCGTTGAACTCCCGCAGATTTGAAGCTTGATTGGCTTGATCCTTGTTACGACAAGAAGCGCATCTGGTGGAGGTATAAGGGGAGTTGGGTTGCGTGGGCGAAGCGGCCCCATCCCCGCGCGGATGCCGAAGCTGCATACACGTAGATAAGGCAGCAGGTGGTCTCTGGGAAAGCTCTGAATGTGGATACGAGATTGACGTCAGCTAGCCTTTCCATTGACCACGTTGGTTGCAAATGGTGTTCAGTGTTAAGTCAAGGATTACTCACTGCGTCAGTCGGAAGAGCTTCTCCAGTTGCAACTGGGAGACTGGTGGTTCGGTCAAACATTCACTGAAACTCTGCCTAGCGGGTCCATTCGGCTCCAGACGTGAGGCACAGATTATTCCTTACTTCACCAGGGAGCGCACAACCAGCTTCCATAGAATTGTGAGTCTTCACGCACTAGACAAAAATGGATCCAGTCATGAAATTATCAACTGGCTTGTAATCCACTAGAGAGATGTGCACTCCAGATATAACCCGTGGATATCATAAGTTCCCGACCCCTGACTCCGAATAATTCTTCCCACAAGCCATCCCTGTGCATGTCCCAAACATTACCTGTGTCCACAAAATGAAAGAAGAAAAGAAAGGAGGCCATAACTTTTTGATCATCAACATTCCCCCAAGCAGCCATTTCTAATGTCGCTGGGCTTTGGGTAGAGGGTGAATCCAAGAAACTGCCAGGTTTAGGCCGATGTGGATGCAACCAATGACCCAGAAGCCCTTAGCGTAGTTAGTACCGTTCCCCATGAAGCGGAAGATGATGGCGAAGATGACGCCACCAAGGTTACCACCAGCACCAGTGACACCCGAGACGATACCATTGGCGTAGCTATGGACGTGGGGGATCAGGCCAAAGTTGGCACCGTTACCCGCCTCGTGGAAAACGGCCATCAGAAAGACCAGGCCGAACATGGTAGCCTCTTTGTGGGGATTCAAGTGGCCGATGAGGAGCAGAAGAGCGCCGGTGAGGATGCCGCAGGTGGTGATCCACGCCTTCTTGAACCAGAGGTTGTGACCACTGTACCGATAGAGCAGGTCGGAAACGACACCGCCGGCAGGGCGGGTAATGACGTTAAGGAAGCCAAACATGGCGGCCCAGTTGCTGGCACCAGTTTGTCCGAGGGCGGGAAAGTTCTTCAAGTAGTAGGAGGAAAGAATAGAGTTGATGGCGAGCTCACCACCAAAGGAGCATCCATATGCGACGATATGGAAGATGGTCTGCGGGGAAACAACGACTTGCATGGCCTCCTTGAAAGTAGGCTTGACAATGGTATCAACCTGAGCAGTCTCAAGCATCTCTGATGGTGAGAGAGGGGCCTCATGATCCCCAAGTACACCGCTCTTGCCGTGTTTGCTTTGCTTCTCCTCGTCAGAGGCCATCGGGCCTTCCTTCCGGTCAGCGATGCCGCCGGGTACATCGACGAGGTCAGACCGGACGACGGCATCACCGCCATGAGCCTGGAGATTCTCCTGGGCATGCAGGTGGCGCTCAGCCCACTTGCCAGTAGGAGTATCTTCGCAGAGGAGAAGAAGGCCCAGACCGCAGGCAAAAAGGCAGATGACGGGAACAATAAAGGTCAAGCGCCAAGCTTGACCAGGTGTGTAGCCTCGAGCATGAACGAAGGAGTCGTAGACCGCAGGCATGACGAAGTAGGTTATGCCACCACCAGCGTTACCCCAGCCACCAGCCAAAGCATTGGCAGTTCCAACAACATTCTTGTCGAAGAACCCAGTGCACCAGACCTGACAGGGAACAAAAGTCGCACCAAGAATACCGATGAAGAAGCGGCTGATGTACAGGCCAGTTGCGTCCTTGACAAGGGGAGCAAGTCCAATGGGAATGGTGCCGAGGAGGAGGAGAGAGCCGAAGACGATGCGAGAACCGAATTGATCGCAAGCAGGACCGGCAATGAGCCGCATGAACAGTGTCGCGACGATGGAGACGATATTGGAGTTCGCCACTTGAGCTGGGGTCAAGTTCAGATCCTTCTTAATGGTGACTGTCAAAAGGGGCGGGAACGTGTACCAAGCCCAGAACTGAGATGTTGTGTTAGAGGATTCATTCCAGGGGTTTTTCAATAGCGTAGACGTACGGCAATCATAAAGCCAAGCCAGGAGAAGTGGAAGGCTCGTGCGTAGACATTAAATATGTTGAAGACCGGGATACTGCGAGCCTTCCGGTTGATGGGGTTCACCTCGGGTGCCTTCCAGAGGATGGAAAGGTGCATGGTGAAAGCTCCTGGTGTTTCCGGTGTTCAGATTGATGTGGGGTCGTGGGCAATATTCGTCGTCCTCTCGTGTAAGTCGTCGATTATGAAGTGGGGAATGACGAGAGTCCCAAGGCATGCCCTGTCAGAGATTGGTATCTGGAAATTGTTGTCGGATACTGTATGCTGGTGTCTTAGTTGGCAGCATGAAGCGGGCGTCTCGCTTGAGAGTCTTATATGACTGCTTGCATTCGAACTACATAGGGTTTTTCAGGATTGAAGGCGGTTGAAGCATCTCCGGAGAAGCACAACGCTAAACCAAGTCAACTTCTGCCGCGAACAATCCCTTGCGCTGTTTGTGGGGGAATACAAGGGAGATGGGGGTGTGCAGAAAGGAGGGTGATGAAGGCGTGCTGATGGGACGGAAGACGGGCCAAGCGGTGCCCAGGATTTAGACCGGACCAACAATGTGGTAGCCTTAAGAGCGGGCTCTTTTGTCGATCTCGTCTGATAAGGGGTTTTGGATGGGTAGAGGACGAAAAGGACACAATTCTTCCTGTACAGAGTAGTTTCGGCGTTTTAAGGCACCAGGGTAGTGTCCCGAACGAGAGCATCCGTCCTGCACGATGTGTCTCGATCCACCTAGTCTTTTCGACGACTGAAGCTTAGTCGGTGTTCAGAAAATCGACGAGGCCTAAGGTTCTTTCTTAGAGCTGTTGCTCAGGGGGGTGAACTCGGTACGAAGCCCAGCAGTCTTTTTATGAGCAGACGCAAGAGAAGGCGAAGCGCGAATATCTCTGTGTTGACAAGACGGCTGGCTGCGAGGCTGACTGTGAGGATATTTCCCCAGCTTTTCCCCTCAACTTAGTGACGATCTTTTCGAAAGCAGTGACGGTGAAAGGAGACAGTGTTGCGTCGTGGTGGCTGTCGGGAGACCCAGCATCGAGATAACGAGGGCTTGTCTGAGCTGACAGGCAATGTACGATTGTCTCTGGCACTAGGATCATGCCTTATCTCGACAGTCTTTGCCTTTCTAGGGTGATCAGTAAAGTGTTCTCCAGGCGGAATGATTGGGCAGGACAGAAAATGACGGGGAACAATACGACGAAACGGAGGCTTCTGAGCTTATTGCTTATCTCTGAATATTCGAGGAGGCGCTCGACATGCAGTGGGAATGGGCCAGCCAGGCCCCACCCCTGGCATACAAGAGATAAGAGCACTGACTCTGATAGCTGACTGGTGAGTACTTGAATCGCAGGTGTCGATCTCCGCGGCTGACCTTAAAAGTGGCATGTGTCCACTGATTCCAGAGACGAGCTGGAGCTAGAGAACGCAGGAGTTTTCAGGCATTGTTTCTGGTGAGCCGGTGCTTTGGCAGCAGTTGCAGTTGGAGAGTGGTGATGCAATTCGATGAAGTCCCGGCCGACAACCATTTTGACTTTCAAGCACTGACTTGGCCTCCAGGGACAGTAGAATAGAAGGTAGGAAGCTGGCGGGACATCGATAAAGACAAGGGGCTCGGGGAACTGGCATCACAGAAGGGTATGGCAGTTCTCCTTGATGCCGGTTTTGTCTACGCCAGCATTCGGTCGAAATCTAGCCTGGGCGATATTGTACGCAAGGAGAGTCTCGTCATTATTTGACGTTACAGACGATTGGCAAAACTCTGATCCTTATCCTAGACTGGGTTGCTATGAAGCGTCAAGCGTCCTTCGGCAGCCGGCCGGGAATAGATGCGTAAGGTGGTGCGAATCTGGCGTAATCGGAATCCAATGCCTACTACTGGGCAACGTTATGGCTCATTTCCGTTGCTTCTTTCTCCACGCAGCCGCTTTCCCCTGTGATTAGGTAGGCACATAGGAGGGTCAGACATGATGCGGACGCTGATGAACGAGGGACGAGAGGTTGAGATAAGATAAAGAGATAGCGGAGCCAAGGAAGCCCCCGGCCACATCAACTGATTATGTCAGCTCAGGTCCCCCACGCAAAGGATCCGCTCATGTGGTTCACTTCTGGTGTTCTTTCTCCCGTGTCGCCCCGGCTTCCCCACCGGCTGGCTGTCCCTCAATTGCCCCGTGCTGCAGGGGTTCTAGACTTCTCCAATTCAACTGACTACATTTCTCCATTGAATATTTTCCGCTTCGAACTGCCTACGTACGGACCTACATGTCTGAATTGCAACGTCAAGTCAACAGCGTTGGTCGACGTCACTGATGGATTCGGCGGTCTGGCAGTGGGCTGCGGGCGTTTTGAACGTCCCTTTCAGCCTCTACCTTAACGCGGCGTTGCGGAACCTTTCTGCTTTTTCGCACGTGTAGGTCAACCTCCGCGGAGATGCTTCATTCGAGATAACGGGAAGACAGCCGCAATCTCGAACCGCGAGACGGCCCATGCGTCATGCAAGATAACTTCAACGTTCATGGACATCAATTGATGTCTGTGAAGAAAGCTATTCGACGAGATTGTCGGGCCAGCGATTCCAATCATCCCAAGAAACGCACAAGAGGAAGACAGACAAGTTCTTCTGCTGTGCCTGTGCCAAAACATGGATGGTGAGGGCCATTTGCAGTTTTCAACGATGAGACGACTTCACTTGGGATTTCACTCGTGGAGCGCCCGAAAACCTGCCCACCTAAACCCCTGGACGAGCAATTGTCCAGATTCCCATACCGGGCTTAACGCCCGTGAAGAACAAGTCCCCCCCGAACGGGTCAATCCTGGTTGTGTGATCAGGAGCTTACAGCGCTGTCGACTGCCGTACGCTTGACAGAGACGGTCTGATCGCGCCGAACTTCATCAGCTCTTGTTACCAGCATTGGCCTCATTGCTTATCGTTTGATGGTTCAAAGTTAAGCAGTACAACTCGACGACGACTGGCCCCGTTCGTGCCGAGACATTAGAGCACGGCGCGTCATGGCATTGATGCGCAGCAGCTGGCCAGCGTGGGGTCTTAGCATCTGATTCTAAGGTAAAGCGCACACCACGCCGCCACAGAGCCTGCAAAGCCTCCTGGGTGTCAAAACTGCTCGCTCGCCTGAGCGAGTGGATACATTCCTGCATCTCCGGATCTCCTGAAGTTCATTTCTCTACCCAATATCAAGATTTTGCGTCCGAATCTGGCCCACGGGTGCAGAGCTATCGATGACCTTACCTGTAGCCTCATATCGCGGTTTGATTGGTATCTGAGCTGATGCTCAACGGTAATTACTTGAAGCAATGTGCTCAAGGCAGCCAACATATCAAACAATCACTTCAGCGGTCGTCACTTGGGTATCGAGGGCATTCCAGAGTACGTGCCCGTCATCTATCCCAGCCGATTTACGGCTTGCGGTTCTCATTACTAGGCAGACATTATCAAGAAACCGCCTTGTTTGCGCCATGCTGCCTTATGAGAACGTATGGTGAAATGCAACTGGATGCTTTGCTTGAAGCATACCTCACGACTGGGTTAATTATGAAAGGAACAGCAATGGTATCTTCCGAGCCAGCATAGCCCCTAATGGAATATGTGCGGGTGAGGGATTTCTCCTCTTCGTCTTCCATGCTGACTCAGTGCTGGATAAAGCTGTGTTATTGCGTTTTCTGATGTTTGGGAAAGGCGCGACGGTGTACGCCCAGTCTTGTTAGCTTGCGACGCTGTCCCTTGGTCTCCTCATGTTTTGCATCTTTACAAGCCTTCCACATTGCATTCCTTCCAATTTACATTCCTTGCTCCAACCCTCCGATCGTTCTACTGATCCCTTCGACCAGCGCATGGGTTAATTCTGACGACTGACGCGGCAAGAGAAACTTCGCCGACGAGGCTCGATGCAGTACCTCAGCCTGCATGCGTCGCACACCGAATCACGTCGATACACCTTCCACAGCGCTCAATCGCTACGAGGCCTTTCGGGCGCCACTTCTCGCCCTCCTGTCAGACCAGGCTCCACGCTTGCTCTCATCTTACCATCCTCGTCTCTTTTAGGTATTCTATCCCACAGTTCTATCAGGTTCTACTTACGAAGTCAGTCGACCGATGGAGATCAGGTAGCTGTCATCCCACCACCTACCAAGTCAGTGGCCCAGGCAACACTCCAGCAAGCGAAACCGCCGACCCATTACCGAAACAACCGGACGATACGCTGACACAGGAGAATGAGTTACAGGAACAACAAAGGATAGAAGTCGTCCTGAACTATCCGTCGTGAAGGCGGCTGCGGCGTGCGTATAGGAGGCATACCTATTGAACAGACGAGATCTCGTCCTAGTTTCCCGGCCAAGGTTTGCTTTCCCGTCTGTGAAAAGGTCTGTTATGCTTGTTCTGGTCGAGATTTCACATCTCACATGTCTTTAGAGGCACTTCCCTCACAGCCGTATCCTGGGAGGTTGGGCAAGATTACATGCGTGTTATTAGGGCACCGTCCCCTATCCTCTCTTTATTGTCGACGAAAGCCGCCCTTATTAACCTTTCCGAATTTACTGTCGCCTCAATGTGGCAAGATTTTTCCCCCGCAGCTATCCCGTGGTAAAGGGCATCCGTATCCAGTCAGGAACCATCAGCCCCAAATGAGCGCTGTCTAGGACTGCGAAAGAGCATCAAAGAGTTTCCGCAGGTTTCCGTCGCAAACTTGTGACGGGTTTCTCTGTCTCTAGTACAGCATCTCACAAGTTTACTGGATGTTTCCTTAACGACCGGCAACTAGTTACATGTCAAGGAGAAACCCACTTCTCTCGTAAGTCTCTCATTTCAAACAACAGCCTCAGACTAAAATGAAGCCCTGGAATTCTGGTTTAGTCTCCACCAGTCTACATTGAATGAGTTGTTGCTTGATCACTGAAGCTCCGACTCAATGACACTACCAAGAAGTGAAATGCGAATATCTCCAAGTTACCGCTACTTTGGGTGCTTTGCCCCAGGGAGCCGCAAGGGTCTGCAAGACGGGTTTGTTTCTAGCAGACGCCGATAAGACTGCTTGAATCATAGGTTTATCGTCGTCTTATTGGACACCGAGGTACACGCAAGCTCGATTACCCAAAGCACGCATTCATATATCAAAACCCGGTTGAACTACAAATTAAACGAGCCCGCACGATATTGAAAAAACCCAGCCCAAGACAAAAGCCCCGTCGTAAGTTTTCCAACGAGACTTTAAAGTTGGTATAATAACAGCCGGCCTACCCACATCGTCATTCTGGTGCCACTCAGCAACCCGAGAGGACCCGCTTGACGCTGCGGATCCCACCATCAAGAACCCAACCATTCGAAGTGTCACAAATCAGCGCCACCCCCAACAGCAAGCAGGCTGGGTTCCGTCGCCCGGCTAGCTCAATCGGTAGAGCGTGAGACTCTTAATCTCAAGGTTGTGGGTTCGACCCCCACGTCGGGCTCAATTCCCGTCAGCGATTGGCATCCAGCTTAAGTCTTTTTGTCATGATTTACCTGACATCAAGGTTGTTTTTGAACTGTTCTTCGTCGTTGTCACCGAGCTTGGAACTAACTAACTCTGCACTCTCTTTCGAATCCTAGCATCTATGTCTTTGATTGCGATGGGTACAATGACACAATGATGACTTACTCCAGGTCTCATGAATGCTTCTGAAGTAGCTGAGCATCTCTTCTGTTTTGCCGTATTCTGTAGGCTAGAACGTCACGGATTCATGAACCATGATGAAGACACTCGTGACCAGCCCGGAAACTGTGATCAGATCAGTAACTGCACATGCGCTCGCTCCCTGAAAAGCATAGCAGTAAACTGAGCCCCGCGGAACCTCTTGATATGTGTAATCAAAACGCCTTGCCATGGAACCAACAGCTTGACGGCAACACGAGCAAACATGCAAACCACATCGAGAATGCAATTTCCGTTCAGAAGTCGGATTTATACTTCGATCACGTAGATAGATGCTCTATCACAGTCGGGGGGTCCAAAGACGATTGATACAGGTAGGTAGGGTAGGTATATCGAGCAATGTGACTGACGCAGCCATTCTTTCTCTCCCCTTTCTCGTTTACGTCTAATCGGATTGATTGACTTGTTTGAACGTATCGAATGGCGAGATTCCGATGACCGACGACTCTGGCGTGACTGAGACTGCCCCCTCCCCGTCCCCTGCAAGCCACAACAGCTACACGCAGGAGGCGGAAAGGGGTATGTCAATGTGTCAGTGGCGAAAGTCAGTAGAATCCAGGGTCAACGTAGATAATACAAGAGAACTCGGTCCTCGCGTGCCATGAGAGGTAGAGCGGCCGTAAGCAATAGCCATCACTGACGCGAGTTCAATTAGAGGCGATGGAGATACAAGAGACGTAAAGTTTCCTGGTCAGGTTATCGCAACCCCTTGCCACAACTTCTCTCCCCGATTGGCTTCAATCACAGTGCTCGGCAAGTTGGGACCTGGACATTTGTGTTTGCGTGTTGACGACTGAGGAAGCCGCAGTTTAGTGACTACGTAGAAGAGTGGAGACGACAAGCCTGGTTGATGTGAGGTGATAATGTTTCTGCATGGCGCCGTTCAAGATATTGTCAGCCCAAGGTATTCACAAGCTGGCCTGGCCAGGCGATAACTTTCACCCTCAGTGATTACTAGCTAAGGCGAGCGAACGTCAAGTGATCTTTGAACAAAATGAATTTCTCCTCCTAGTTTACACGTTTTTAACTCCAGAGCCAAAGCCCAAAAGCCTGCGGTGTATGTACCAAACCCAGCCGGCCTATTCCAGAGCGTAGGTAGCGTATCACCCACACGACTTTACCCACGATCATTGACTAGATCTGTCGTGGTATTATGATTGCCCCCGCGCCTCTCCTTCGTCCTTCACTGTTGCTATCTCGTCTTGAAATTCCCAGTTCGCACATCTACGTCTCAACCTCGAAACACTCGGCACCCGGTCTATCGTAACATTTCGATGGCTTAGTACACACGCTTGAAAGGAGGGACGGCCTTGCACTCGTTCTCGTCCAGAGTGTTGGCAATGACACCGCGGTAGCCGAGCTCGACCTTGCCGTGAGGCTGCTTCTGGAAGGAAAGAGTGTGCTTCATCCAGTTCTTGTCGTCACGATCGGGGTAGTCCTCGCGGGCGTGAGCACCCCGGGACTCCTTGCGGGCAGCGGCGGAAGTAGCGGTTTGAGTACTACGAACTGTTTAGCCTTGTATCGTGATCATGTGGTCGCGAGTTTACTTACGCGCAGGTCAACAGGTTGCGGAGCTCAAGGGTCTCAACGAGATCTGAGTTCCAGATCATGCTGCGGTCCTTGATGCCAACCTCGGGGAACTGGGCGTCAATCTCAATCATCTTGCGAACACCCTCGTCGAGAGACTCCTGTGTTCTGAAAACAGATACCTCAGTCTGCATAGCCTTCTGCATAGAGAGACGGACCTCGGCGGTGGTTCTAGGGCCCTCAGACGTGCGAACCTTGTCAAGAACCTCGATATGCTCAGCACCAGCATCAGCCTCAATGGGCTTGAGCTTGGTGCCGGGGGCGAAGTTGTCGCGGATAGTGTGGGAAACGGCACGGCCGAAGACGACCAAGTCGAGGAGAGAGTTGGCACCGAGACGGTTTGCGCCGTGGACGGAAACACAGGCAGCCTCACCGCACGCGAACAGACCAGGGACAACCTTATCGTTACCCTTCTCGTCGACAGTGATAACCTCACCGGTGTATCTCGTGGGAATACCACCCATGTTGTAGTGGACAGTCGGCAGAACGGGAATAGGCTGGGTGCGGACATCAACACCAGCAAAGATACCGGCGGTCTCGGAAATACCAGGCAGACGCTCGTGGAGAACCTCAGCGGGCAAGTGGCTGAGCTGAAGGAAGATGTGGTCTTTCTCCTCGCCGACACCGCGGCCCTCTCGAATCTCCATGGTCATGGAACGGGAAACGACATCACGAGAAGCAAGATCCTTGGCGGTAGGGGCGTAACGCTCCATGAAGCGCTCACCCTCGGAGTTGAGAAGGTAACCACCCTCGCCACGAGCACCCTCAGTGATCAGGCAGCCGGCTCCGTAAATACCAGTGGGGTGGAACTGAACGAACTCGAGATCCTGGTTGGGCAGACCGGCACGGGCGACCATTGCCATACCGTCACCAGTGCAGGTGTGGGCGGAGGTGCAAGAGAAGTAGGCACGTCCGTACCCACCGGTAGCCAAAACAGTGTGGTTCGCAAGGAAACGGTGCAGGGTGCCGTCCTCCTGGTTGTAGGCGAGAACACCGCGGCACTCGCCGTCCTGCATGATCAGGTCGAGGGCGAAGTACTCGATGAAGTAGTTCGTGTTGTGGCGAAGGGACTGGCCGTAGAGGGTGTGCAGAAGGGCGTGGCCCGTACGGTCCTCAGCGGCGCAGCACCGGTAAGCCTGACCACCCTTGCCGAACTTCTGGGACTGACCACCGAAAGCACGCTGGTAACTGTCGCCATTATCGTCAGTACGAAGCGCCACAGTCTTCTGTAGGATATCCAACTCACATCTTGCCGTCCTCAGTTCTGGAAAACGGGCATCCGTAGTTCTCGAGCTCCACAATCGAAGCGGGAGCCTCGCGGGTCATGTAGTGAATAGCGTCCTGGTCACCGAGCCAATCTGAGCCCTTGACAGTATCGTACATGTGCCATCTCCAGTCGTCCTCGTGCATGTTACCCAGAGCGGCGTTGATACCACCCTGAGCAGCGACCGTGTGAGATCTCGTAGGGAAAAGCTTGGAGATACAAGCAGTGTTGAAGCCGGCCTCGGCAAGACCGAATGCGGCACGGAGGCCAGCACCGCCGGCACCGACGACGAGGGCATCGTACTCATGGTCGATAACGGGGTATTTGTTACTAACGTATGGCGAAGCCTCCTTCGCGCGGAGAGGCTGGTTTGCGAAGACCCGCGCGGCGGATCTGGTCGTGGAGAATGCGCGCGCCTGCGAGAACTGGTTGCTGTTAGTTGGGCTGCCGTTCGCAGAGGACTTAGAATGCCTTCAAGCACTGCCACGAGGGAGGAGTTTTGCTCACAGCAGGTCTGGCGACAAATCTCCTCAGCGCCATTGAGGAGGCCATCTTGATTATAGAGACTGCTGTTGGTATCAGTACAACTGCGTGGTGAAGTTTGTGGGCAAAGATTCGGGTTTCGAGCGGCGAAGGTAAGCAGAAATGTAGACCGAGGATGTCGACGGATGAGTGGATGGGGACTATAGGAATGCACTAACCGTTGTCGGAAGCGAGAACTCGGGCCTGGGGCAAAGGGTCAGTAACTACCTAAGATGGGAGGCAAAGTCTACACAGACCCGGGGTCTCTCCTGCGTACCTTCAGTTGGAATTGGTGTCCCAAACGAGATGCTAGTCAACAGCCGGGAGTGAGAAGTTACTGGGGACGAGCTCGAGCGGTTCGCGAAGAACGGATTTTGTGGCATTCCAGCCAATCACCTGGGAGCTAATTGGAGATGACCTCCAAGTTCCGAAGCCACAGCGCACCGCCACAGTTCACATGCCCGTGAAATTCCGAAGATCAATCCGGGGTCAAGTATCATCAGTGCGACCGGCGAAAGCTGAGCCCTCTCAGATCAGCAGCATTGAAGAATTACATTTATCCGTTGAAGCAGAGAGATGCGATGCATAACAGAGGTTTATTCAACCCAAAACATTATCATATTTGTGCCTGAGTTGTTTCAGCTCTTTTTTATTCGTTTTTGTCTCTTAATTGATTTCAATTGCTTCTGGTAGAACTTGTCGCATTGCGTGCTGGCATTGCGGTGCTTCCCGGGTTGCATTGCCGAGGTTTGGGTGGAACTGAGTCCTTTTCGATGGGGAGGCCTTAGTCCATGACTTCACGACCATAACTCGACATCGACATCGCGAGCGACTACTCGCGTTGCCACACAGCCAGATTGCTTGGAACCTCGGTCGCGCCGTTACAACCAAAACAGCAGATAACTTACTTAGGATTAACTGAAATAGCAGCGCATAGTCGCGATTCGCTGCAAAACTGAAGCACGTGCGTGTAAAGTCGCAGTGGTTAAAGAACGGAAATTTTTTTAGGTTTACCCTAGGTATCTCTCAAGAAGCCGCCGTTCCACAGCCAGTTCTCATGTTGCCACATCCTTTGTGGTCTCCTCTCCCGACAAACCCCTATTCGCCCCTCGACTCGGACCCGACACTACGTTCTAGGGTCCACCGCCATTGCTTCCATTGCTTTAGCACGTCCACACAAGATCTTATCGGTAGCCGCATTTCAACGGAAACAAAAGAAAGCCTGAGATCAGAGTCCCCTCTTAGTGTGTCCAAGGAGATCAAACTCCAGCCATGCTCATAAAGTACATACTACCTAGTATACAGCCAATATCGCGCCGCCCAAGATTATGACTCCAGCCCGTAAAAACTATTTCACTGCTTTCTTAGAAAGCCATCTGCTTCTTGATCTCGGCAATAGCCCTTCCAGGGTTGAGACCCTTAGGACAGGCACGAGTGCAGTTGAGAATGGTGTGGCAACGATACAGACTCATGGAGTTGTCGAGAGCGGCCTTACGCTCGGCCTTGCGCTCGTCACGGGAATCGATGAGCCAGCGGTAGGACTGAAGTAGAATAGCAGGTCCGAGGTACTCCTCAGCGTTCCACCAGTACGAGGGGCATGAGGTCGAGCAGCAGGCGCAGAGAATGCATTCGTAAAGACCGCTCAACTTCTTTCGGTCTGCAACAGTTTGGCGGTATTCCTTGCCCTACTCAGCGTTAGTTCTATTGCCACAGAGTCATAAAGTAAGTGTAGTAATCTGGCGTACGTCAGGGGCAGGAGTGTCTCTCTGCAGGTAAGGCTTAATCGAGCGGTATTGCTTATAGAACTGCGTCAAGTCGGGGACAAGATCCTTGACGACGTAAGTGTGAGGCAGCGGGTAGATCTTGACGTCGGACGCGCTCTCAGTGGGAATGCGGCCTGCGCGACTTGTTAGTCAAGGTCACAACCGTGAACACTGCGTGCCACCGGGCACCGCAAATCCCTCGGGGACGTACAAAGGCAGGCCAGGGTGTTCTGTCCGTTGATATTCATGGCACAGCTACCGCAGATACCCTCTCTGCAACTCCTGCGGAAGGTGAGAGTAGGGTCCAACTCGTTCTTGATGCGGATCAAGGCGTCCAACATCATCGGTCCGGTCTTATTGAGGTCCAAAGTATACTCTTGCATGCGAGGCTTCTCGGTCGGCGTGTCGGGGTTCCAGCGGTAGATGGTGAACTTCTTCATCTTAGGCTCCTTGGTCGCGGGCACCCTATCGCTAGGGGTAGCCAGACCACGACGAGGGATCGTGACCGCAGGGCGAAAGGCAGCCATTGAGGCCGTTCCGAGGACTCGGGAGGAAGCGCGGAGAGCTGCCATTTCGGCGGTTGTTTTCGGGTGCGGTTGATCAGGTGTTGGGATAGGAAGATGTTGGTTTTGAAAACACCTCAGGTAGTAAAAGCGATGCAACGTCGTCGGCAAGGCGTTTTGTGGGAGGAGGCGGTTGGTTCCCTTTGGAATTGTCCTGTGAGTGGCGTTCAGGCAAAGGAAAGCATCATCGAAGATTTGGCTGCTGGTTCCGAGCGATGGACATTGCCGCGGATATCTTGTTGAGCCTGACCAATCAGAGTAAGGTTGTTCATAATCCCAAATCTCCACAGAACGTCCACAGTCGGGAAAGCACTCCAAGAGTCGGCACTCCGGAAGGTCGAGCATACACGTGATCGGAAGCGGGAATACGGCGGGGACGCTACCCTTGCCAGATGTGGGGCGTCTTCTTTTGTGATGACATCAAATCCGAACGTCGCATCCCTTCGCTGGCTGCAGGTTCGCGTGTCTATAGTTCAGTCGTGCTCGTGCGCGTCTCCTGGAAGCTTCATCGCTTCCAAAAACCACGATTCGCAGCGTAGTGTTGCCATGCAGTTTTCTGCCACCGTCTAGCTTGACTCGGTGACAATTAACATGCAGACTGCGGAAGCACCGCATCTTCAAGAAACACTACACGTTGCTGCTCATTGGAAGCAATGGCCCCAGCGGTGACAGCTCTGCGCCAGCCTCTGGTCTTTCTTCCCACTTCCATGCCTCTCGCCAAGGGTACCGTGCTCAATTAGCAGAGCTTCGATTGAATTGATTGGAGGCTAACTACGTGCAGTCTGCTCGTCTTTTCCAAGACACATACCTCGATGTCAACGGACCCCTCCATCGCTGCTCTCCCAGCGCAGCATCTCGACAACTAGAATCATGAGCTCCGAAATGGCGACAAAGTTCTCATACCACGTCGCCGCCTCTTTTACCGGAAAGGATCGCCCCTACGACCCGTCTACGCACATCTTCCATTTCAACCCCTACAATCGCATCCAGCAGACGCGCAACAAGCGATCGAGGCCAGACAGCGGCCATGATGCCTTCTTCGTCAGCAGGGTAGGCGATTCGGGTGCCGTAGCTTTGGGCGTGGCTGATGGGGTTGGCGGTTGGGTCGACTCCGGAGTCGATCCCGCAGATTTTTCTCATGGTTTCTGCGAATATATGGCCTCGACAGCTTACGGTCACGGCTCGGTGAAGAACGATCCGACGACGAAAGGCCTCGGTGACAAGGAGCACTTACGAGCGCAAGCTCTGATGCAGTCCGGATACCAAGCGATATGTGAGGACGACACCGTACTCGCCGGAGGAAGCACCGCATGCGTCGCTGTGGCCTCGCCCCTTGGCAACCTCGACGTTGCGAACCTGGGCGACTCCGGTTTCATCCAGCTCCGCTTGAACGCCGTACACACCTATTCCGAACCCCAGACGCATGCTTTCAATACCCCCTATCAGCTCTCCATCGTCCCTCCTGCTGTTGCCGCCCGTATGGCAGCCTTTGGTGGTGCTAATCTGTGCGATTTCCCAGCTGACGCTGATGTCAGCCAGCACAACCTCAGACATGGAGATATCATCGTTTTCGCTACAGACGGAGTTTGGGACAATCTGTTCAACCAGGATATTCTTCGAATCGTGAGCCAAGTCATGACGAAGACAGGCGCCTGGTTCAACAGCAAAAACGGTATCCGCATTGTCGACAACCTGAAGACGTTTACAAAGCCGTCAGAAGACGCGAATGAGCGTCCGCCATCAAAGTTTCTAACGCTCCAAAGCGTACTAGCGGCCGAGATCACGGCGGCTGCCAAATCTGCCAGTCTTAATCGCAAGGTGGATGGCCCCTTCGCCAAAGGTGTGCAGAAGTACTTCCCCCAGGAGAACTGGCATGGCGGAAAGATTGACGACATATGTGTTGTCGTTCTCATCGCGTCAGATGACTCCAAGGCCATGTCCAAGAGCCGTTTATGAGAACTTCTTTTTAACCTCTGATTGTATCATTATCGAAAAGCACGTTATACCACCGGGTGGCCCCTAAGGCTGGTTTGTTTGTCTTTCTCCTAATATACATTTCGAAAAGGGTCGCTGCCTCCATATCTAAACAGAATCTCCTAATCTGATATCATCGCCAACTGACTGATTGCGTCTGGTTCTGCTAGAATTGTTGCTATCGGCATTTTAGCTTGCTTACTTCTAGTATTTATACGTCTGACAGCCCTCTTTCTTCAAAAAATGAGATCGCTATTTTATAGACGACACAAGCCTTCCGAGACCAGGCAACAAGTCTTCCCAAATTTGTTACCTCTGATCCTCTGGACAGGTCAGCCTTCACATCACGATTTTAGCACTGTTGTATGCGACTTTTTGCTTCTCATTAATTAGATTCTGGGCCAGGGGGCGGAGTGGGAGACACACACACACACAGAGAGAGAGAGAGAGAGAGAAAGAAAGAGAGAGAAAAAGAGGGAGGGGAGAGGGGGTGGATTCTGGGAAAATATTAGGGTGAATGTCATCACCCTATCGATATCGAGAGTAACTACTGGATGAAACCGCTGACTGCTCCTCGCGACCGGACGGGGAGGGGGGGTGAGGGGGCGGTTGGGGTTTCTCAACAGACATATCATCATCCTATGCAGCCAGCGTTTACGATGTCACCGCTGTGCTTACCGTACTGCCATTTTCTTCGAGCTCCGGCGAGGGCTTCGGATTGACGAGATTCATGCTGCTCTGCTAGCCACTTACAGCGCCAATCCGAGTCGGCGAACGTCACTATGACTACCCTATCGTAGCCGCAATACTTGTCATCACCATACAACCAGAATCTCTGCGTATCCCATTCCCTCAGATTGCGCAAAGTGGACTGGTCTCAGAGGGGGGTATCACGCCTTTTGACCGTTCCATCACATCAAGCTTGACCCATCCCATCGCCATCAACCGGTTTCACACGTTACCTACCTGGATAAGCCTCCCAGGCAGACCTCTGGCGTGTATTCGGCATCAACAACATTGCCCAAAAAGCATGGCGTCGTCTTTTTGGGGTCCAGAATTCCCACGTTTTTACATCGAGCAGCCACCCAAGCAAGTCAAAGCCTCAATATGCTCCACCCATTAAAACCACAGATTGTCTGACCATCTTGACCGATGGGACATTTGTGCGTCTGCAGATCGGTCCCTGGGAACTGACGTGGTTCGTTGTTTGGGATTCCACTCCCCTTGCTTCTTTTCTGCCTGCTTATTTGCCGTCCACCGCGGGTCCACGTGGAGAGGCTGACGCCGGACGCGGGGAACGAGAGGAAAAGGGGATCAGGATCAAACAATCGATTGATCTGGTCATGAATGTTTATTTTCTGGAGAAATGTCATGCGTGGGAGGCTCCTCCGGACCTAAAATGTAACGACTGGTGAAGATCTCTTATAAGCAGAAAGGCCGGTTATCACTCGATTCGCAGACGCGGAGCGCCCAACCCACCGCCCCCCGGGGTTGGCCCTGCATGCTGGTGCCCGAGTGGTCGCGTTCAAAGTCGCACAATGAAAGTGCAGCACAGCAGGTCACGTCACTGAGGACAAACGGTCATGTCATGCATGCATGCAGCCCGGATAGGCAATGCAAGTTCGGAGGAAACGAGGGTTCTGCCGTGGCACAGTCGAGATGTCAGAGGTGATCCCTGGTAACAGGCCGCAAGTGTGTTCCGCAGGAGCGGAGTTGAGAGGTTAGAGGCAGTGTGTCTGATTGCTTTAATTGACTATGCGTGTGTACAGACCAGTTGAATACAATAGACAGAAGTGGTACGCCATCCATCCGCCATGATGACCCCCTTCATCGATAGAGTGCTGCTACTCAATCTAGCTAGACTCCAAATGCAACGCCTCATCCTGATTGTTTCTGGATCGCATTACTATGTATTAAACCTTTTCATTCACCTCATTGTCCGGGACAGGAACTCATATCGTCCGTTCATTTCCTCACAACGCACACGCTTACTGGATGTAGAGCATGGCGGCGACAGCAAGGCCGATGAGGGCAATGGGGGAACCGATACGGCCAGCGTCAGAGCCGGGAACGGTGGTGGGGGCAGTGGTGGAGCCGGAGATAGACGCAGAGACACCTGGATTTTTATTAGCAGATTGGTCCTTCATTACTCAAGTCAGACAGCAACATACGGGTCCTAGTAGAGACAGTAGAAGCCATGGTAGAAGCCGTGGTAGAGTTGGCAGCAGAGGAGACAGTGGCAGCGGTCTCAGAGGCCGTCTCGGAAGCAGAAGAAGTGATGGTCAGAGTGACCGACGCGGAGGCGGAAGCGGAGGCAGAGTCAGAAGCAGTGGCGGTGATAGAGCCTGAGGCAGAGGTAGCGGCGGGAGTACCGGAAGCACCAACGACGGGGAACTGAGTAGAGTAGTTGACATCAGTGCCATCAGAGATTTCGATAGCGTAGGTGTCGGAGGGAAGGCTGGCAGAGGGGGTCCAGGAGAACGAAGTGCCGGTAGCGCCAGCTGGGGATCATATTAGCGAGATGCTCCCATACGAGTCGGACAGGGCAATTAGACTTACAGGTGATGGGGGAAACGGTCTTGAGGTCGTCGCTGGGGCCGTTCTTCAAAGTGAGGGTGACGGGACCCTGAGCATCGGTCCAGGTGATGGTGAAAGGCTGGCCGGCCTTGACGGAGAAGTCGCTGTTGGTGAGGGAAACAGCCTGGGCAAGGGCAGCGAAGCTGGCAACGAGAGCAGTGGTGAAGGTCTTCATTGTGACGGTTTTTTGGGTTGTTCTTTTGTGAAGATTAAAGTAGGCGAGTCGATAACGAGTGTAAGGTGGTAGGTATTAGGTATCGTACTACTGTAAAGTCGCAAAAAGAAGGTCAACAACGAATGTCGGAAGGCTCGTGAGGATACAAGAGAGAGAGACGCACGGTAGACTGAAAGGGGGGGCCCCAGGAGTAGAAAAAGGCTTCTCATGTCGAAGGTACGAAATTAGGCGAAGGAATCATCAGGGGTAGAGCATGGAAAGGGGAAGGGGGGGGCGTGCGGGTTCTGGGGGAGGCATGCGACTTACATCAGTAGCGGAACCTGCGATGGTGGTAGGTAAGAAACGGAGCTTTTCCTGATTGCGCGAGGATGTGTTGGGGTGAACTGGCAAGGCGGTACCAGAGAAGAGTAATTTGGATTCCGGGGGTGTGGTGTGGTATGGTTTTGTATGGTGTGGTGTGTTGATCAAAGTGTTTGTTGTGTACTATGGTACAGACTACAGACGGGTCTGCTTGTGTGTTGTTGGTGTCGTATAAGAATGGAATGGAGGATCATCAAGGTCACAATAGACGAGCGAAACTGGGTTAATAACGGAAAGCCCGATGGGAGGCGAGACAGAAGCACAGTCAAGCCTTCCTTCCTCGTTCTAAGGGCGTTTCTCTGGACAATGATGGAATCACAACAATGGCTAACACAGTAACCGCGATGCGCGGAGCGCTCCTTCCTGCCTTTTTGTGAGAAACCACAGCTCCCACCCGGGAGATATTACATACAAGTCGTAGGCGGCGCAGCGCAACTCGTCGCAAAATGAGAGAAGAGCAACAGCGATCTGGCGCGGGCTCCTTCCTACCAGTCCTCCCATACCCAGCAACCCAGGCAACAGGGGCACGAAGCTAACCCAATCTAGATTGGGGTGGCGGGAGGGGACTTGTAGGAGGGGAATCCCTGTTGCAGAGAGGAACATGGCGGACCCAAGACCACGCGCTAAATGGCACCAAGCTTCAGGTTCTTGCCCGTCGTGCGCTTTTCGAGTTCTTTCTTTGCATCTGGACACTTTTCCACGCTTATTCTGGCCGCGCATTGCTGCAGCTATTACAGCTTGTCAGCTACAGCTGAATGAGCTTGTTCGAAGAGGCGTTGGCTGAGCGGGCAACAGAGCGAGGCGCCCCCGGCCACTTTGCGAGCTGTGAGCTTACGTGTAGTGCAGTCGCCCCGGCTTGCGGAAGGAACCTCGAGTCCACCTCAGTCTTTCCCAGCGATCTCAACGGCGCGCCCGAGCCCCTTCACTGTTATTGGCTTCTGGGACTAGGGTCCCTCCCAGCTTCTTTCTGCTTGGGGCAAGATGCTTGAACCTAGAACCTGGCTCTTCCGTCCCGTCCATCCATCCATTCATCCTGTTCACCAGGCGGTGGCAGGCTCGCAGCACAATTCAATGGTCAAATGGTTCCGATCCACTTCCTTCTCGCCTCGGTCCATCGCAAGTGACACCCGCTGGAACCCGCTGGAACTGGTCCAAGATGGCCCCGAGACCCCAGCTTCCCTGATTTGCGCCAGTCCCTGACTCTCGCCCATGTCTCTTTTACCCGCTTTGCTCGTTCTGGCCGGATGCCGGGGTAGGCCCGGGGGGTTCCTGTCGATCTGGGTCTTTCGAGGCGCAGCAACGGAGGGAGAACTTGAGAAGTCATTTTCAGCGCCGAATACCACATCTCTCGCCCGAGAGGAGTCACGACACGCTGTGTGCCAGCGGCCCGGCACCAGCAAGCGCTCTTTCTCTCGCCGCCCAAGGTCTTTAATCCGATCATTGATGCAGGCTGTGCCGTGAGTCGTGATAGCTCAAGGTTCCCCCACCACCTTCGACGGTGACGACGCCTACTATCGAGTTGTTGGTATTTCCAAGCATCCGAACGCAGCGACGCCTTATTTCCCAACCCTGATCTTTTGGGTCCAGTCCACGGCTACGCGGCGGCGTCACTTACGTCTTCGCCCAGCCTTCTCTGTTTCTCGTCGTCGAGGTCTACCTTAGCGCGAGGCATCCATCCTAGCCACACGTCCCTGCTCGTGGAAGCACTGACGGCGCCCATCAGACAACAGAGATCAGGTGGTGCGTGCACATGCAAATTCCTTTTCTTCATGCTGATACTCGCCAAATGGGCTGACGCATCTGTGAGAGGTAAACCGCTCGATCGTGGCCTTATAAGTCGGCGCCGATTAGGCTGGAATAGGACTCTCCCCTACCGATTATGACGATGACAAACTGCGGTCGTCGCTTCCTGGCAGGCGCCGCCTGATGAGGTCGAGGATCTACCGAAGGGGGCACCGGAGAGAAAATTTTGTTCTTCGCCTGCACCCGCAGCCCGCTTGACCCGTGCCGTCCATTCCTCGAGCGGCCCCTCTCTCCATGCCACTCTTGCTCCCGCTCCATGGCACCTGCACGGGTTGCACATAATGGCTGTGTGCCTATATCTATATAGCGACATGACATCGCGTACAAGTACCAATTTCGCTCCCTTTCGTGAACGGGACTGTTCTACAGATTGTGCAACGGGATGGGATGTAGCGACGTCAGGACGGGCCAATTGCAGCTCAAAAGCAGCCAATATCTGGAAGAAAAACACCTGAGTATGTAAGTAATTCCAATGCGCCCCATTGGAAACCCATGGTGGAGACCAGCATTGGCCCAATTTCCCCAGCATGCGAGCTATTTTACGGCTTGCACGGTGCCTGCATTCTGCGTCATGGGCCTTGTACCTTCACAATCTGAGTTCCAAGGTAAGTCCATGGACTCGGACACTAACAGCACCCGGCTTGTTAGCCACAGTCCTTTACTGTTTCCTGCCGTACCGCTGTACGTCCATGCGTCTGTTCCGCGTCTCCTTGGTGAACATGCATCTGAACTTCTGAAGCATCTGAAGACGTCTCGCGGCCGACAACGGAATGCCTGTGGCTGTGGCAGTCGGTCTGTAATTTCATGGGAATGTCATCCGAACAACATGGAATATCGGACAATGGCAGCCTATTCCACCACGACGGACAATGACATGGCTCGTGGTTGAATGACCCCACGCATTCGCCTTCAGTTGAGTTTCAAGCTTGAAAGCGGTGTCTCCGTGACAGGCTTGGCTTTGTGTGCCTCTTTCTGGACGGCACCTTTTCGACCATTTACGCCGATGACATCCCGTGGTAAGATGTTCTTGGCTCCAGAGATTGGGTCGCACAGGGTCTGATCGCCTCAGAAAGCGTCTCAATGTGACACACTGCTGGAGCCTGGAAATGGATATCTCCCCCGGATTACCACAGGTTTCTGCTCGAATTCGTCGACGTGGGGAGCCGCGACTCAATGCCACAAGCGGGAATGCCGGCACTAGATCTTAAGATTCGATGCAGTGCTTCGCCGTGGCTGCAGCACGCGGGAAAAGGAAATCGGGCTGACGAGGATTTCGCGACGCCGCAGCCGCGCTCATCAGTCACATTTGACGTTTCACGTGCTCAGCATTTGTCGAAAAGTCTTGGTCCATGCCATCAAGACCAAGATTGGCGACAAGGGACAGCCTGACTCTGCAGGACCAAAGAAACTCCCGAGTGTTCCTGAGGAGCCATGTTTCAGTAAGCAGCGCCCAGGCTCCTGACAAGTCCAGCGCCTCGTTGGACGAGGATTCCGTGCCTCTCCCTAGAATGTCTGCCCGAGGCAAGGCCACAGCTCGACTTCGATTCCAATCACGTCGTTGCGCCAATGCATTCGTGCCTCGAGACACCAAGCGGTAGTGGCAAACGGCACCATTAGCAAAGGCGTCTTCCGAAAACTTGGGCTGGAACGAGGTCTATTAGCCGGAAGAACTCAATGTGCAACAAACAACCCCCCGTCGGACGCCGTCCGTCTCCTCCGCGACTTGCGTCACGGTCGCACCCTTGCCTCTGGCCTTGTCGACGAAGTCATCGAGCGAACCCCCAACGCCGAAGTACAGCCTCTTCGCTCCGACTAGCGCTCGTGCCTGACAGCCGCTGCCACGCTCTCTCTGCTCTCTGCTAAGGATAGCGAACACCATCTCGTTGAATGCCTGGAGGGCGAATGGGGAGTAGATGGTCTCGGCCCCGAGAAGCAGGGTATCGAAGTTATTCGCACTGGTCTTGTCCAGCTTGGACTGACTCTGGTACAGGAGCTCAACCAGTTCTTCTGACCAACCGCCGGAAATGAAGTTGAGAGATATTCGAGAAGACGCAAGGAAATCCTGAAACTGGTCTAACACCGCGGGCGTAAGTTCGAGCTCATCCTCAAGCGCGAACGCCTCCTGCAGGGCTGGGCTTTGATCCTTCCGTTCCAAGGCCCAGGCCAGAATCAAGTTGGGCAACGTGACCAGCTGCAACACCGTCGGGTTGTAGTCGGCCAGCGTGAGCAGCAGCGGCGATGTCGCCGCGGGATCCCTCATCATCCATTGCAGAATCGCAAGAGAAGGCAACGCCGTGCCGCATCCAAGCTGCGCCGAGTTAGCCACTCCATCGCCACGAAGATCCTCTCGCCGAAAAAAAAAAAACCTCTCATACCTCGATGACGCGGAGCGGCCGCTGCTTCAGCGCGTCCAGGTACTTGCCACTGGCCAACACCTTGACGAGATCGACGCTGCTCTCCCAGCTCTTGAACCCGCCCTCGTAGACGCCCGTCTTGACATCATGACTGCCGAGGCCCTCCGCCTCGCCACCCTCACCGCCGGCCGCCGCCGCCGCCGCCGCCTCGTCCTCGGCTTCGGCCATCAGCTGCACCCGCACGTCCCACAGTTCGCGGCGGGGGATCGCGATGGTGGTGCCGTCGTTCAGGGCGACGTCCAGGATGCCGAATGCGACCTTTGACGGCAGCTTCGCCATCATGGCCTGCAGGTCGTGGCCGGTGGGCGTGAGTTGGGGTTTGCCCGGGACGGGGAAGGCCGACGACGCACTGGCAGTCGCCGCGGGGTGCGCCGGGGTCGCCTCGAGCCCCGGGGCGGCGGGCGCGGAGGCCGGGACGGCCGAGGTGTCGTCCTCTATGTCATCGCCGCCGAAGCCAAAGGAAAATGACATTCTTCTTCTTTCTTCTTTTTCTTTCTCCTTCTTCTTCTTCTTCTTCTTCTTCTTCTTCTTCTTCTTCTTCTTCTTCTTCTTCTTCTTCTCTCGATGCAAGACGGAAAGTTGAGGTTGGTGGAATGCGCCGCGTGAGTTGTGGGAACTTTTTGGCACGATAAGAAGATCCTTTGGGTTCAGTGAGAGAGGGAGACCTACCTATCAAAATGTGGGGGCGGGGTTGTCGCAAACCTCAAGTCGGTTCGTGCGTCGTACCTTGTGCAGTGGAGGCTCACGAGCACAACTTATACCAATTCGGTGCCCCTTATTGAGGTAGTTATGCCCTCCGGGTCTCCCTCCCCACAGAGATATCGGCTCTGTTTATGTGACCTTGTGATTCTGTTCGTACTTCAGTGAATCCTTGCAAGCCGAGTGTTACAGCACCAATATATCACTTTTTCGTTGTGATGGCTTTGAAAGTTTCAAACTCCAGATATTTATTTACTTTTTAGAAAACTTTTACATTATTTGCAAATGATGCGACCATGGAAATATATCCTCTCCTTCTTCCGCCATCGTAAGCATAGCATCGCCAAGTAGGATCGGCGCGTTGTTGCTATTAACAGAAGGCCAGGTAAACTGAACAGTGTAGTAAGGTTTGCGATATCTTCGAGACCGTGAACGAATACCGGTCGTTGCCGGCTCGGCCTGGGCTTGTGTCGGCGTAAGGGTTTCCGGCTTTGCCGCATGCGCTCGCGGTTGAGGCCGTCTCGGAGACCTGTCCAATGTAGATCTGCAAAGATGGCACGATGGAAGCAGAAAGGCCGTCCTGCCGATCGATGGAGAAAGACAGCGTGACCGGGCCTGTATGGCCATCTGGCATGATGGACGTTTGGTAAACGGCGGGCGTATGACGGCCCTGGAGCCGTTGGCGGCGAGATTTGACTGTGGTCAGTTTTATTAGATGGAATGGCGACGATTGGGTGTCTGTTCTGATCGGGGTGCCAGAACTTACGCAGCTGAGCACCCGGATGCTTGCAAGCCGTCTGAGACCAGGGTCGCTGCGCCTCCGGAACCGCTTGAATAAGTAATGCATGGAGACAGAGTCTCGTCGACTCGAAACCTGGGTTCTGCAAGTGATTGTGATTTCCGGTGGCTAGAGAGATGTCAGTTGGGAACCATCCGGTACGACTCTGGAGGAGCCGAAGGCGAGGAATTCACACACTGCTTACTATTCTGAGTTAGTATTGGGGCTTTGAGGCAGGGGATTTTGGGAAAGGACTACACATCCGTAACTTGTGGACGTGACAGGCGGGCTGGAAGAACTGCTTGAGATCTTGAACGCTTTAGTCGGCGTGAACATACGTCAGTGCCTGGCGAGGTTTGCATACCGATGTGCTGGAAGATGAAGAGCTGGCTGGGTTTGGTTGCGATAGGGGACAAAGTTGAAGTTGAGCTTGACGACGCGGTGAATGGGGGAGTGGGCGAAGAAGTCGAGGAGGATTTAGTGGAGCTGGTAGAAGTGGCAGAGCTGGTCGAAGAGAGCGAAGTGATCGAAGAGGACGAGCTGGCGGGAGAGGACGAGCTGGTCCAAGTGGAAGAGCTGGACGAAGACTTGGATGAAGTGCTTGACGAAGCATTTGATGGAGACGCAGACGAGGAGCTAGAATGGGTGACCGTAGTCGAAGTGGACGAAGAGCTGACACTTATCGGCGACGACGTGGAAGACGCAGAAGAAGACGTGCTTGAAGGAATGACCAGATTCAAAAGAACGTTGGCGTAGACATTGAGGCGATTGGAGCCGCCGCAAATGTCACGCGTGTCGCCGCGACAGACCAGGATGCATCCGTCAGCCGGGAGAGTCGCAATGTCCCCCCGTTGAGGATTTCAGAACCACACCAACATTTCTGGGAATATTCAACTCCAGCAATGGGGGTAGCCGGCGTCAGGGCACGCGGCAACGCACCCCTCGATGGTCATGCTCGCATGGCCGCCAGCAACCGACAGTGAGGGCACGGGCGAGGACGTCGTCCTTCACGCAACCCTGAGCAGTCCGGCCTGTAGGAACCACACCAGCAGTCTTGAGCGCGGGTGTTGACTTGGAAAACGTTATGTAGTCATGTTCGAACATTCACAGTACTCGGTGCTGTTTCCATGGAGCACATAGCATGTTGCGGCCGGTCTGGCCGCTGGAGGCACCGCTCAGGATCTGGTTGTTGCAATAGCACTCCGCAGAGTACTCAGCTCCGGCGTAAGCGAAACGAGCAGCTTGGCAAACGACGGTACACCGGGCTACAGACATGGGCGTTGTCACCGGCCGCAACGCCGTACAACGGTAAGCAAGGACTGGGCCAGGGATGTTGTCGTTGTCGCAGTCGAGCGAACTCCAGCCAGAAGGTCCGGGGTTGAGAAGCGGCCAAGGTCGTCGTGAAGACGGAGAGTCGGTCTCCGGCTCCGCAAACCTGGGCCGGGTTTCCCGCACAGCCGTAGTTGCAGTCCGAATCGGGTTGTCTCGTAGCAATCGAGCATATGGCATAATCGCAGTAGCACTCGGAAGCGTACTCGACTAGGCTTCCCTTTTTGGTGGACAGCGACTTTCAATTGTCGAAAAAACGTGGACCGCACTCCCCAAGACTTGACTTAGACTAGATGGATTTCCCAAAGAAAGAACTCCCGAGTCTCGGTACTAGCTACCACGTGATAGTGGGCGACGATGGCTTCGCGGCCCCGGGGAACTACTTCATCCCGGGGAACTACTTCAAACATCAAAGGCTTGCAAGGACGGGTAAACGCTCTACTTCGAAACAGAACGTCTCTCTTCTTTCCCTTGCTGCTGATATTGGCCGCTTCTGGTTAACAACAAACGCGTTGGACTTCACTAGCGGTTGGCCTACGCCAGAACGCGTGATCATGGCGCAGGACGTCTTTGTTGGGCAGCGCTGCGAGCTCAGGTCTGGGTTTCATCGTGGGCGTCCGCGATAAGCTTGTTGCTTTACCTCATCATATTCGATAGTTAGCCGAAAATATGTGGTAGTGTACGAAAAGACCTTCGCCACACACCGATGCGCGAGAATGGCTTGGTCTATTCCAGGGGCTTGTTGACGTGTAAGCGGGTATTGCAACGACTGAGCTGCAACGAGCGAAGACTGTAAACAAAGGGAGAAGTTTTCGCCGCAATGGATAGTAGAGGCCTTAGATGCCCGGTGGAACGGCTATCGGGCAGCAGAGTAAGAGTGTGACAAGCATTTGCTACGGTCAATAAATAACCTAAAATACCGTGGACGGATGCATACCTAGGACTAGGAGGACAATGTTGATGGGAAGTTTTAAGATAACGCTCGGTGACAGCTGCTATCCTACTGGGGACATTAGGATGAGACATAAATTAGGATGGCGCATCTGCGCACTGCAAAACGAGCAAGGTCAATGGGAGATCTTGATTGGCAAAAAGACAGACGGCACTTTCCCTGCCGTCGCTAAGACGCACCTGTCCTGTTACGTTTCCACCTCAGTCTCTTTGCTCTGGGCTTCCCCCAACGCCAACACCAATTCACTCGCAAACCAACCAATGAACAAGAACCCTCGAAGAGCTTCTTTTCCAGAGACAATGTCTTTCTTTTTCCAACTTTGCCCTCCCGGAACCTAGGTACTTTCGGTCTTCGGCCGACCGTCGTGCTTACATTTTGTGCTAACCCCATTGCGCTGGACGGGCGGGATAGCCAAGGGGCAACGCTGCGGTCATGATAGGGGCATAGGCCGACATCTGGCTTCGCCCTGTTCAAGTACCTTAAGCCTATGCCCTCGGCGTGTCTGACTGCATCATCCTTGCAGGTCCTTCAAAGTGCTTAAGAACAAAATTCCTCCCCTCCCCGAGCGGCGGATGACGACTTCAGCAACCATGCACCCAAATCGTTGCCGCATGGTTCAGTTGCAGCTGTCTGCCAGACACCATCCGTGCACGACAACCCTGCCCATCGTGGACCAGAGGATCTCGTGCATCTTGTGCTTCGTACTTCCCGTGAGATCCCGTGTCTCAGTGGTCAGCAAACGCGGCAAAAGACGCCTCTCCACCAAAAGAATGCGGCGTAACGGATATCATCCACGCGGTCGATCGACACTGGGGCCAAGTTAATTCAATGCTTTCTTTACTCTCCGATTCGCGCAGCCAAACATTACAATATGCCGCAGCTTTCAACAGGCGCTTGCGTCACTAAGAACCGTGACCCTTGCTGACGAAGGCACCAGCGGCAGGGTTCTCCAACCTCATGACCCGAAGCGTGATGATGCCAGGGCAGGGCTGCCGTATCTCCCAATGGAAGCTCGACTTCGAGCAGTCAACAGTATCCGCCATCGGCTCCTTCATCTGCGGCACTTGCTACGATCCTACTTCGGCTCCAGACCTCCGTCGTTCACACCTCCGCGAGTGTCGTGATTCGCCACTCGCCGTGTTTGGGTCCATGCTCCGAAGAACCCTCGACCTGGACACTCGTCGTGGTTGGACGATTTACGACAGTATTCAGTCGGAGCCGCTTGGCTAATCGCAAACTTGCCTGACCGCAACAGGCCTACATACTAGCATGCTTGCAAGCAAGCCATGCCGTCGGTTCGGCTCATGGCTGCTTTGATCCTAAGCTGTTTGGATACGTGCAGCCACAGCTTTCCCGTTCCACCAGCCAAGACTGATAGCTGGCTATCGTATATCGACCAACAATGGCGCTTGTTGCAGGAACCCCTCAACCTAGCTTCCGATGAGGAGACCTTGCCAAATGGACAGCCTTAACTCCACAGTTTTGTCTCATGTGAGTTGTCTATTTTGACTATCAGTTACCATGCTAAATGACCAGAGTTGATTGCGCTAATTGATCGTATTGGATGCATCACTGCCCTAGTGAGGTGGTGTGGTCGTGATGTTAGTTGGGGATGGACACAACTCAGTGGCTTCCCAAGTTCCCTCGGACTTTGCCAGCCTCGGATGGAGAAGGCGTTGTTTCCCAAGGCCTGTCCAATGCCAGCCCAGTCAATCCAACTTTGGTTTGCTTCTTCCTTCGCTGCCATTTGCATGTCTCGTCCCATTCCTTCTCCGCCCTGTGTTTCTTGTGCCTTCATTGGTGCCTCTCCGTACGCACCACCAATGCACCGAAGCTGCCAAAGTTTCTGCTTTGCTAGCCATTGTTTGCACCTTGCTCGCCATCCGTAACTCCCCCAAACGGTCAACGTCGCTCGGCACTGGAGCTCTTGTAAGGCCTTGGCAGCGCCTTCCTCATTAACGGTCTTAGACCTTCGACCTTCACAGACCCATCGGGATATAAACCACCGGGTCTTCCCTTTCTTCCTCGGCCATCCTTCACTTCAACCCAACTGACATCACAATGACACGCCAACTCATCCCCCGACTTTCTCGTCATGTCGACGGCCACGGCGGCGGATCCGGTCAACCGGCTCGCCCGAACACAGCATATTCGGTGCGCGAAGCTCCATTCGGCACACCACGGCCCATCCGCATCATCGGCGTCGGGGCCGGGGCAAGCGGTATCAACATGATCCGAACTTTGAGAAATACCTTGGGTGCTTCGACCTACGAACTGGTGGTTTACGAGAAGAATGCCGATGTTGGAGGCACATGGTTCGAGAACCGCTACCCGGGATGTAAATGCGATGTGCCCAGCCACAACTACCAGTTCTCCTGGAGGCCGAATCCTGCCTGGTCAAGTTTCTTTGCCCCAGCAGCGGAGATTGAGGAGTACCTGTGCAAGATATGCGACGATGAGGACATGCGGCCGTACATTAAGACGTCACACCAGATCATTGCTGCGTCGTGGTTGGAGTCGAAAGCCGTGTGGGAAGTACAGATCAAGAATCTTGCGACTGGTTCCGTTTCAAACGACCATGCCAACTTCATCATTGACGCCACTGGCATATTGAAGTATGAACTTCTCTTCAACCCATGTCAAACGAGAAACTGACGTGAGCAGCAAATGGAAATATCCAGACGTGCAGGGCATCGCAGACTACCAGGGTACACTGGTTCACAGCGCGAACTGGCCCGAGGACTTGGACTATACCAACAAGAAGGTCGCCGTAATCGGCAACGGAGCGTCCGGTGTGCAGATTGTGCCGGCCATTCGACCTCGTAAGTGATACAGCTCATCCTCCACGCGTCACACCAAGCTCACAGCAGTAAAGACGTAGCGAAGCTGCACCACATCATTCGGACACCTACCCTGATTATCCCCCCGCGAGTTACGACGATGAAGATGGGACCTTCGGCGCCGCTTCTTCAGCAAATAGAAATGGACGACGAGGAGCGGTTTTCCGCAGCGCAGATGGAACGTTTCAAGAATGACCCTGTGTTCTACGAGAAATTCGCAAAGACCCTGGAGGCAGATTCCAACATCAAGTTTGCCGTTGCTCTGGTGGCGGGCAGTCCTCAACAGAAGTGGGCTTTGGCGAAGACGAAGGAGTTCATGGTGGCGATGCTCAGGGGAAACGAAGCGCTTTGCAAACAACTGATTCCCGACTTTGCTCTGGGATGCAAGCGTCTCACCCCCGCGCCCGGGTACTTGGAATCGTTTCACGACCCGCGGGTGTCTCTGCATACTGGAGGCATCAAGAGGTTCGTGGCCAAGGGGATCGAACTCGATAACGGAGAAGTCTTGGAGCTTGATGCGGTCATCTGCGCTACCGGATTTGACTCGTCTTTCCGTCCCTCATTCCCACTTGTTGGCCGGCACGGCAACTTGCAGGACATCTGGTCGGAGCAAACCCCAAAGGCATACATGTCTCTTGCTGTTGCCGGCCTTCCCAATTACTTCAGTGAGTTGAGATTCGCCACTTGATTGATCCCGTTTTCTAACAGCTGCTGATAGAGTTCCTTGGCCCCAACGCACCCATCGCCCACGGCGACGTATTTACACTTAGCGAGCACATCGCCACTTACATCGCCAAGACGATCCGGAAATGCCAGACGGAGTGCATTCGATCAATCGCACCATCCGAGGCGGCCGTAGACGACTACTTTGAGCACACCACGGCCTTCATGCCGCGGACAGCGTTCACGGGCGGTTGCAGGTCATGGTATAAGCAAGGAGAGGTCGACGGCCCCATAACGGCCTTGCACCCAGGAAGCAGGATGCATTTCATTCGCATGTTGGAGCATTTCAGGGGTGAGGACTGGGCGTACACGTACGAGAACGCCAGGCAGAACCGGTTCGCGTATCTAGGCAACGGCTTCACGCTGCCTGAGATGGAGATGCTCAAGGCCGGTCCGCCTGCCTAGCAGGCTCAATTCCTTCTCGGGTGTATTTATGTAGATAGGGTCCGATTACCGTTGCTTTTTTCTCGTAGGGTGGGTTTGCAGGCGTTGCTTTCGGACGAGGTTCTCTGGCATGACGAATACAATGTCTACTGAAGTTCTCCTCTTGAGTGATATGTGACTGAAAGATTTGCTAGATGATATGGACTTGATTAGGCGCAAATTGTTGGCCTGGTGTTGCAACTGAACTCTCGCAAGACGCAGTGCCTCTAGGTATGCTAGCATCGTTCGATGTCTTGGGAGCTGAGCCACAGGTAGGCTGCAGCCAGACTCCAGTCGACATGGCAGGCTGCGCCTCGACCAGGTCTCATACCGATGTGGCGTGGGTGATTTTGGGGAAGAGATCGTCGTCCAAAATCCAGATCGGGCAGCTGGTCGAGAATGAAGGATAGCAAGTGGCCTTGCGCCGTGGGCAAACGGGTGTGCGGGTTAATTACCCTCCAGGGACAAATGACAGATGGGAATCCGCCTATATACTGTACCCTAAGCGCCTCTCCCGCCTCTCCCGTTGCTCCCGTTGCTCCCCGTTTCGCTGCGCTCGCTCGCTCCGCGGTCCGCAGCGGTCCGGCCCACAGCGGCGCTTACGCAGGAGCGCGAAACCTGGAAACCCCCCGACGTCGAATCCACCAAAACTCCTCATCGTAACTCTGCTGCAACTTTGATTCGGCATCTCCGTCGACTTCAACTCAGTCGCAAGCGCGATCACTCGACCCGGCGTCTGCCATTGGCCAAAAAAAAAAACCCCCCAACAAAAATCATCCCGATCGAGGAAGCTGATACACAAATTTTTAGCCACGACCCTGCCTGCTGCAGGTATTCGGATTTGCCAACGGACTCACAACAACCAAAACCTCGTACGCCGCGGCCCCCCTTGATTCAGGAGCGGCGGGGTTCTGCGGGTACCTAGGTTGGTAGGCAGGCAGGCAGGCAGGCAGGGCAGACTGGGCGGATAATCCAGTCGGTCGTCTTTGGGGGCCGTCCAGCCATGGCAGAACCGTTTCCTTGGGTCGTCGAGTCGTGTCGAGTCACCAGGTTTGTCGAGGTGGCTTCGCTGTCGGCGGTGACGGCACCTCGGTGGTCTTGATGGAGACATGATGGCCAGAGAAGGAAAAGACTCCAATCCAAGCACGTTGGTGAAAAGTTGGCGGCCATGCCCCCTCCCTCAAACCCCGCTCATCGATGCAGGGCGCTTATCACAGTATCCGTATGAGCCCATCGCCCGTTCCAAGGCCTCCGAGATGGCCGCGCCCTGGATTTTGTTGTTGGTTATGGAAGGAAAAAGTACATCATCCCCATTTCCGCACAGTAACAGGTTTCGCTGCTTCTATAGGAAAATCTAGCGTTACGGTCTTGATTTTTCACACGTTTCCAGCAACCGCGCTGTGCCTTTTCATTCCTGCGTCTTTGTTACACCTAGTATATCTCTTCAATATGTCCAATGATGAGCCGGTCTATTTGCTATCGCTTGATGGTGGTGGTATTAGGGGAATATCTGAGCTTATTATACTTCATGAGATCATGAGGCGGTTTCAAAAAGTGGCTGGTCTGGCAGAGTTACCAAAACCTTGCGATTACTTCCATTTGATAGGTGGTACAAGCACTGGCGGGTCAGTCGAAGCCTCTTACTTGTTGTTGTTGTGTTCTCACCGACTTTCGTTTGTTGGAAGTGGAAAAAACCAATACAGCGACACAGAGAACGCCAATCAACAAAATATGCTGACAAGACTGCCAATAGCCTCATCGCAATCATGCTTGGGCGCATGGGTATGACAACAGAAGAGGCCATCGACTGCTATTTGAACTTTTCAAGAGACATCTTTCGAAACAGCAATCGACGACTGAACCTGACCTACAGAGAGAAAACGCTCGAAAATCGCATCAAAGAAGTCGTCACCAAACAAAAGCTAGAAACCAGCGTCATGATTGACGAAGGCAAGGAGAAAGGCTTGGCCTTCGTCTGTTCAGTCCCCGAGGATGAAAAAACAGAACCTTACCTGTTCCGCACTTACCGCGGGACGGCCAACGACGCTCACAACGCCGAGATCTGGGAAGCCGCCCGGGCGACGACGGCGGCCCCGACGTTCTTCAAGCCGATGCTGATCAAGATCGAGGCTTCTTGGAGACACTACGTCGACGGCGCGCTGGCGGTGAATAACCCCGCGAAGCTGGTTCTGAAGGAGGCCGAAGCCCAGTTCGGCACCGGGCGGCGGCTGGGCTTTCTCTTGAGCTTGGGGACGGGCCTCAAGGCCAACGACAAGGCGGTAAACGTCGACGCCGACGCCGAAAGTGTCGTTCGGCGCGCTGTTCAGGGTGCCAAGCCGAGGACGAACAGCGGTGCCTTGATCTCTCGCGGTACCCTTAGCATACTGAAGCATGCGAAGGAGGGCGTGACGGACCCGGAACCCACACATCACGAACTCAACGAGCGATTCAGCGGCACCCCAAACGCGTACTTTCGACTCAACTTGGATCACGGCGCCTCGGATATCAAGCTCAACCAGTATAAGAAGATGAATATCCTACGGGCTGCAACGGAGAAGTATCTGCGCAAGCCCGAGACTTCGATTGAGATTGACGAGGTTGTCGATCTGCTTCACAACCGCGGAGGCGCCATGATGCCTTTGGCGTCTGCAGTTCGGGCAAGATCGGATGAGTCCGACAAGCATGCCGTCAATCGCACAGTGCAGAATAGAACCGACCTCGCCAGTGGCCAGTTCACGGGCAGAGAGGAGATTCTCACGAAGATGGAGCAACACTTCTTCGTGAATCCTTCTACTTCTTCGTCATCCTCTAGAAGACTACTTAGGATCTGGGGCATGGGTGGTGTTGGCAAAACCCAGATCGCTGTGAGGTTCAGGGACTTGCACGGATCCAAGTCGGTCCTCCTCACCATACACGAAGCCTCGCTTCTGAGCTGACACTTCACAGGTTCGACCATGTCTTCTGGATCAACGCCGCCGCCACGGACTCCGTTTACGAAAGCTTTCGACAGGTAACGGAGGCCATATTCGGCGGCGAACACAGTCGTCCAGACATCAAGAGAGTCCACCAGTGGATGAAGGTGAACCAGAACTGGCTTCTCGTATTCGACAACAACGACTCTATCGATGTGAGCATATGGGTTCCGCCAGGAGACACCGGCAACATACTCTTCACGAGTAGGCGTGCGGACATCCAGCCCAAACTTGATGACAGCCAAACTTTTGCCATCGATGCTATGAGCGAGGATGACGCGGTGAAGCTGTTGCTCAAGTCAGCGGATCGATACGCTCACGACCTCGATCAAGCCGAGAAATGGTACGTCCGAGACATTGCCAAGGAACTCGGATGTCTGCCGCTAGCTCTCGACCAAGCTGGTTCTTACATCAAGCTGATGGAGAGCTCCTTCAGCACGTACTATTTTGACTTCAAGAAGAGGAGAAAGGAATTCCTGGAGGACCCATCGATGGCTCGCGGCGCTTTCGAACACAACCCGGCTGTGTACGGAACCCTGGAGCTGTCTTACGAGGCTCTGATCAAGAGGACGAGGGAAGACAACAGCCACGGACGAGCGGCCTTGAACGCGCTAAGAATTCTCAATATCTTCTGCTTCTATGACAATAATAACCTGACGGACGAACTCATTGCCCGAGCTGCGACGAACGAAAGATTTGATAAGGACTACTTGGGTGATGCTGACAGCCTAGCGCCCCTTCCACTGTTCGATCTCAAGGACGACAAGTCCTGGGACAACAGGAATTATGCAAAGGGCATCAGTCTTCTGCGGAGCTACTCATTAATCAAAAGTTCCGCAACCAACGACAAATGGTACTCGATGCACGTGTTAGTTCACTCCTGGGCTCGCGATCGCATGCATGAGGACGTCTTCAGGTTTCAGCGGCAGGCGGCTCGATCAATCATCTTTGACTGCTGGCGTCTGCAATACAAGTTCGAGGACGAAGTATTTCTTGCTCAGGTCTTGCCGCATATCAAAGCTGTGATGGAGCGCGGTGGGGCCGAAGACGGGGACTGGTTCAAGATGACCTGGCAAGATAGCAAGTACGCGAAGCTCTTGCTGGCAGTAGGGATGTGGCGTGACGCGCTCAGAGTAATGGAAAAGGTCGTCGAAGACCGTCGTGCGAACTTGGAGACGGGCAATTGGCTGCTGATTAAAGCGCTTTGGGATCTGGGCAAGATATACCAGGTGTGCTGCAAATTCGAAGCAGCGTCAGAAACCATCACCGAAGCCCTCCACTTGCTACCAGAGTGTGATCGGAAGGGCTGGGCGGTCACGAACATATGGAATATGTCCATTGACCTCGCCGAGATCCTTATGCAGCAAGGGTTTTATGGCTCAGCACAGGCGATTCTGAACGATGTCATTGAACGCGAGTATACAGTACCGTTCAAAACTAGCCCATCGTATCTTCGAGCAATTGCGGCGCTGGCTATGGTGATGCAGCTCACAGGCAAGCTTGATGAGGCGGAGGGACTCGAGGTGCGGATACTGGCCGAATGTTCAGATGACCCAAAATACGGACCTGGTGATCGGCTGACGGTGAACGCAACGAGCAACATCGCTACGTTGTGGTCTGCCAAAGGTCTGCACGAAAAAGCGGACAGGCTGTGGCGTGACGCGCTATATGCCAATGAGAGATTCAGGGGCAAGGAGCACCCGAACACGCTGCAGTCAAAGAGAAATGTTGCCATCGGCTGCGTGAAACTGGGAAACCTCGACGAGGCAGAGACGATCTTGCGGGAGGTGCTGGAAGCTAGCGACAGGGTGTTGTGGCGGACACACACAGAAACGTTGAAGACAATTGAGTGTCTCGCGGAAGTGTTGTATCAGAAGGGAGGGGTGGAGGAAGCGATCGAGTTGCAGAAAGAGTGTCTTGATGGCAGACTGGAAGTCCTTGGAGATGAGCACCATCTTACTGTCAAGACAGTCAGAGAACTGGAGAAGATGGTTGGTGGCCAAAGTCTGGGTGCCGAGGAACTTGCGCAGGTGCAATGGCAAGGCGACGTTTCCAACCAGACCGGGGACAGCAACTTCGCATTACAAGGAATGAACGACAGGTATTTATACTAGAAGCGACCATCTGTCTGATGTAAGATTTAGAAAATGGTGATAGAAATCGAAAGAAACCAGCCATACCGCATCTATTGACAAACGAGGATTCAATGATATTTCTGTCGATGTTTCTGTTACGACGCAATGCAAGCAGATGAGCTGAGGTTTCACGGTTTCACCAGCACAACAGTCTATCATCATCACATATGAATCAAATGAAATCCATCAACTTAATGGAGGCGACTGAATAGAATCTATGAGACCAAGGCACTTGGATAAAATTAACGGTCAACTCTTCAAAAGAACAGGCTATTGGGGTCAAGGGTGCGTGCGCAGCTCCGCGCACTGTATGGAGCCACCCTAGGCCCCGGAAAGTGCATCATAGACAACAACGCTCATCACGACTCGCACGATCCAGCGAATCACACTCTAATTAACCCATCCGCAACTCAGGCGATTCCAATATTCTCAAACTCAGCGACACTCCGTCAACTGCGCTAGAATCAAGGCCTAAAGCCTTACCTTCACGCGACGTCCAACTCAAGTGCAGCTGGATCACCACCTTGACAAGGTCACCCAGAGAAGCCAAAAATGCGGCCCTCACTCGTAAGGAGGATGGCTTCGGCCGCGACCCCCAAATCCGGCCTCTCACCTGCACCAATGGCCCTTCTTCCTCCGATTCCACTGTACCGTCGTCTTCTACGCGCGCACCGGAAGTATCTTCCCAGCGAGATGCGCGTACTGGGCGACGAGTATATCAAAGCTGAGTTTCGCGCACATCGTAAGGTGGACAACCCGGCGCATCTGGTATGTTATCGATAGTCTTCGCGCGCTGCAATCGTTTCTTCCAAAGACCTTTATCGACCTTTGTCTTCGCCAGATCTCACAACCTAGAATCTGGATCTCGACGGCCAAGTGGTCGCGATTACTGGAGAGCATGGCAATACAGTGCATGTGATTGGTTGCTTGGAGAGAGCACTCACAGGGGCCAACACAGCCGATGGCTTGAGTAGCGTTCACCAACAGACTCAAGCATTACGGGGTGCATTGTCCAACGCCATGCTAACATTGACTCGCAGATTGGTTTCTTGACCGAATGGCAACTGTATGCGCAAAAGGTCGAGGGTGACCAGTGGAAGGGCGAGAAGCTCGATCCGGTCAAGGTCGCCAAGATGAGCGGTGAGTATTGGCCTTGCACAAATTCAAGATTGCAGACTAATGTTTTCCGCCGCAGACGAGCAAATTGGTCAAATGTATGAGCTAATGCAAGCGATCAAGGAGCGAAGCAAGGAGGGAGACGGAGAGGGAGACGAGCAGTCGTAACAGCCTTCTCGGAACCGACGATGATGTCGTTTAAAAAGAAACCTCATACAGATTTATGTATAGAAAGGACATCTTCCCGCAAGTCTGAAGAATATTGTTCATTTCCACAGTCGTAGCTGATTCCAGGCCTTGCTCTTATTGTACGTCTGAGTATTTGGTGAGGTCCTGGACTTCACGCAGATTCTTCCAGCGCCTCCACTATCCAGTTTGCCTGGATGACGCTCACCTTTTTGGCATAGTTCTTCTGAGTAAAGACGTGTTCCAAAAACATGATGGCCTCTTTCTTTTGCCCATGTAACACGCTGGATGGATGGATGGCGACAACGTGCTTACCTTGCGACGTGACATAACTCGCGTCCGGCGCCAGAACTGCAGTCTTTGAGACGAAGCCGCGCATGAAGCACTTGAGTAAGGCCTCAGCCCGCTCAGGCGCCAGGGGACTGAAGGGCTGAGGGTCCGGCGGCGGAGGTTCCGTGAGCAACCCCTCTTTCACACATAAGTTGCGGAGTTGCTTGCGAATGTTCAGAGCGGTCTTCATGTTGCGAATGTTAACCTTCCTCTTCTTACACCACTGGATGCGGTCAGCGTTCTCGGCAGCGTATTGCTGCATTGTGCTGAGGATCGTTATGAGGTCACCCTCGCGGCGGTATAGCTCCTTCCTCAGCTCCTCAATTTCTTCACGCTGTTCCTCGGATTGCAGCTGGTGGAAGATATCGTCGCCCGAGGTGATGCAGGAAATGATGTCGATAGCTTCAAGGACGCAGTCGAACTCGGGCTTCGCTGATGCCAAAAGCACAGCGCCCAATGGGGCAGAGACAGGGAAACCGGCCATCTTGCGACCTGCATCGGTGATGGTGCCGTCATCCGCAAGAGCGCCGAGCAAGTGGAGGCTGATGAGAGCCCGCTCAATGGCATCGACATTTGGAGTATCCATGAGAGGAAACCCAAGGATGTCATCAATCCCTCTCGCCTTCATCGTCAAGACAGCTCCAAGAACGTCGATTCGTAGAATCTCCGGAAGGTCTGTTTCTTCCAGCGTGTTGAACGTGCTGTCAGTGTATAACCTGAAACATTTTCCGGGCCCCTCACGACCAGCACGGCCAGTTCTCTGGATTGCGGATGATTTCGAAATCGGTTTGGCCAGTAGAGATTCCATGCCTAGGCGGGAGCGGAATTGTTTGACCTTGGCTTTTCCACAGTCCACCACATAACGTACTCCCGGCACGGTAACGGACGTTTCGGCAATGTTGGTTGCCAAGACAATTTTCCTAGTCATGCCTTTGATGGGCTGAAAAGCTGCATGTTGACCCTCTATGGAAAGTTGACCAAACAGTGGAAGGACTTTGACCTTCGGGACATTGGAGTCCAAAGTCGCCGTGTATTCTTCGATCAAGGCTTGTGCTGACTCGATTTCCTCTTGACCGGTAAGAAAGGCTAATATGTCGCCCGGCAGAGGTTCTTCTATGTGAATCTTGAAGATAGTTTTCAGCAGAGATTCCTGAATATCCGATACCGGCTTTGGCGTATGTATCGTCTTCACCGGATACTGACGGCCCTGAATTCGAAGGACCTCGACTGAACTGGTATTTTTTCCGCAGTGATTCATGCTGATGTCCTCTTTCCCGGGCTTGTCTGCAGAGAAAAACCCTTGGATGCGCTCAACATCGGCAGTTGCACTCATGACAATAATCTTAAGTGGGACCCCACCGCGCCCCTTCTTGTCACTCGTGAGAATCTGCTTGAGAAAGCCTGAGACGAGATCGACATCAACGCTTCTCTCGTGAATTTCGTCGACAACCACGGCGCTGTATTGTCGAAGGTTGGGATCTCGCAAAAGTTCCTGGAGGAGCATACCTTCGGTTAGGAACTTGATCTTGGTGCCCTTGGGCACTTGATGGTCGAAACGGACGGAGTATCCGACCATTCCCTCGCGACTTTCGCCGAGCGGTGTTCCAACCTCGCGAGATACACGGTGCGCAAGTGTAGTGGCAGCAACTCGACGAGGCTGCGTCACTGCAATCATACCACCGACACTGCCCTCCCTTCCACCCTCTGTGTTCACGGCTTGCCTCCTGCACCAGGGCTCGGTGACCAGGAATTGAGGAAGTTGGGTACTTTTTCCAGAACCAGTCTCACCAACAAGGAGAAGAATGTCCCTTTGGCGCATGCAAGCTCGAATATCTTCCCTGTGAGCCCAGATAGGCAGCTTTTGTCGGATCTTAAGCAGGCCTGGATCTTCCTTCCACCTCGGTCCTCGGTGTCCTGCTTTTGTTCTTCCATTCTCGAGCCTTTCATTGAACTGAGGCTTGGATGAGGATGAAGAAAATCTTCCTGTCTTCTCCGTCTCCTCTGGAGTAGACTTATTGATCTCGATTGCTGTCTTCTGTGGTGTCTCTTGTGGTTGTTCCTGTTTCTGGGGAGTCTCTTTTTTAGCTGGAGGGTTCAAATACCCCTCCAGTGATATGACCCTATCGCCAACTTTGATGACATTCTTCCCGTTGAACTTCCTCTTCTTGGCGGCGCGCTCGCCGTCGGGTGCTGGCGACATTCTAAGGATTTGTATGTGGTGCAGTGTGGTGGAAAGTCGCCCATCGAAAGCCGAATTGAAGTGACAGTTGTAAGAAGAATTTTTGAGGGTCACTGGGCCTGGCACCCTGCTGATTCCCGATTGGGGAATAGCCCCGCAATTTTAACTGTGCAAGCACTTTAAACCTACGTGGGATTGGGGGGGAGGAGAGGAAGTTAGTTTACACTATTAGCATTATAAACCTATAACATATTATATACTAGCCTAATATAATACTAGCATACTACCTTCCCTATATAGTAGGTTAAATATTAAGTATAATATTTAAATTCTTTATTATTTTAAGAACTTTCCTAAAAGCTAAATATATTATATAAACTAGGTTATTTAGATCTAATTAAACTAGTTAAATCCATTAAATTAGCTCTAGATCTACTCTCTATAAGTAATATAAGTAGAATTATAACGACTATTAATATTAATAAAACTAGCCTTTAAATATATATATATATAAGTAATATGAGTAGGATTTTAATAACTATTAATATTAATAAACCTAGCCTTATATATATATCAAAGCTTTATTAAGTAAATTTCAAAATAATCTAATAACTTAATTATTAGTACTTTAATATTATTAAATAGATAGATGTATATTTATAATTAACTTAGTTTCAAAAATTCAATAATATCACACTTTTATATATATTTATTTACTTAGTTATATAATATTGAAAGTATATTAATATTAATAACTCTTTCTACTCTTACTTAAGTATATTAGTAGATTTTTAATAGGCTAGACTATTAGTGTTAGGTCCTAGCTGAGCTAAAACGCATATAGATAACTACCTACTTTATATCGCGTGTGTTTACTATCTTCTATTCTACCCTATTTGTTATGCTTATTTTAAATACTCTCATTCTCAAGTTGCGAGCTATGAGCCGCATATTTGATGCGGTGCCCCTCCTCTTTCTACGTGAGATTACGCTCGTAGCTACAATGCTAGTATGACGTGTAGTTTTGAGCAACTTCCTCCGCAGCCACTGCATATCCCGTCATTCTCACTCACTACCCCTCCCTTGCGCTTTGTATCTATTACCGCAAGGAACCAGCTACCAGGAGATTCAGGTTGACCACCTTTTACCACAAACGCTCCATAACGACTACCAATATGGCGGATCGATACAAGCTCATCTATACTCGGATGGTGAGAGTGTGCAATTGCTGACTGCGTTCTCATTTGCAACCTCTCACTTGATCGCGACCAAAGACGCAGTTTTTAAGTCTGGCGCTGGTGTTTACGACGAAGGCAGATATGTCCAGGTCGCATTTGAGATCACCGGACAGGGCCGATTCATGCCCGTTTCAGCTGTGGGAGCGAGTCCCCACATCGGCGCTCTCGACAAGCTCGAGGGCGTCTTGAAGTACCGAGCAGAGATACTTTGCGTGGGAAGAGATGTCGCAAAGGCTGCTGTAACAGCTCTCAAGAGGTACTCTCCATCCATTCACAATGCTCAGAATATTTATCGACACAGGTCACTCCAAAGCGCGCACCCGTGTGAGGTTCCGGCATACGAGGTGTACAATCTGGAAGACATCTAGTTTTTGTCTCTAAGACTCCTGTCCGAGTCTTCATTGCACAAGCTTATGAGCGAACAAGTTTTCTCAAGGTATACCAGCTATAGTGCTTCATCTGATCCGGTTCAAGCGTTCTCTGTTCATCCTGGTACCATCGTCGACGGCATCGCTCTGTAAAAATACAATTAGCATATGTGCAGTAGGTATGGGGAAAACAACTTACCTTGTCGCCGAGTCTGGTAATCACGTGATTCTGGTTCTCAATCTCGCCTGCCTGAGCCAAACCAAGCTGGTGCAGACGACCGGTAGCATCTCCAAGCTGGTCAAGAGCTTGGTCGATCTGCCTCTCCTTTTCATCTGCCTCAGCGGCGTCATCCGAATCATCGTCGTCCAAAGTGTATTTGGATCTTTCAGCTGCGCTCAGCGAGGTTGACTTTGCCTGGGGGCGGCCGGAGAGGCTCATTCCACGGAAGGTGTCCTCCATCCGTTGGTTGGATTTGAAAGCATCACGCCTTGTAGCTTCGCGAGTCTCACGTTCCTGGCGATGGCGATCCAGGACCGCCTGGTCACGCGCCTGGGCGCGGGACTTAGATGTGAAAGGGTTGCTGACATGAACTGCGAACATACTCCGGTTGAGGGTCTTGAGTTCTCTGGCGCGGTCCTCTGCAACCTTGTTGTGATTCGCAGCCAGGTCCAAATTTTTTTCCGTGTTGTGTAGACGTTCGCCCTGGGCACCGAGTCTAGCGAGAGTGCCGCGACCAGTCTCTTCAGCTTGCAAGGCAGCTTGGAGAGCTCGGTTAACTGTGTTAACCGACTCATTCCTTACATCCTTGATTTGTTGCTTGGTGGCCTGGTATTCGGCCTCTTCTTGCTCTTCAGCTGTGAGCTCTCTTTGTTCCCCGTATCCGCCATATCCCCCATCGGCGCCGGACGATCCTGCACCGTATCCGCCGGGGCCACCAGGCTGTTGCTGCTTCTGTTGGTAACGATCTTGGGCCCCTCCAAAAAGCTCATCGCGCTGGGCGTCTGTGTCGTTACTGTCGGTACGACCCAGACCTCCATAACCACCCGGACCGCGAGCTCCTCCAGCAGCTCCTGACGTGTAGTTATTCGCGCCGTAAGCGTTCTTATTGTCGTCATAACGATTGGCTCCGTACCCGGAAGCAGCACCGTATTTTTCGTTACCGTAGCCGCCAACAGCTGGAGGTGGAGCGCCGTAACCACTACCGCCACCAGCACGAGGGCCGCTGGGGAGTCCTCCGACAACACCAGGACCAGGCGCACCGGCTCGAGCTGCCTGGTAAGGCGTCATATTGGCATACTTGTTATTGTCTTGAGCATAGGGATCGGCGCCGGCAGGTGCTTGAGCGTAGGGGTTGTCGGAACCTGGAGCAGGTGACTTGTTCTTGCGGCCAAAAAGAGCAGAGCGACTGGCATCGTCGCCGCCGTCATCGCCGCCTTTCTTGCCAAACCCAAACTTCTTCATAGTCGCTGCGGCAGGATCGAATAGGTAGTTCGAGGTTCGACAGGTAGGTTACTGGGGTAGAATAACGATCGCCTTGGTTGAAAGCTGATGGGTATTCTGGAAAGAAGCAAAACACCAGAAAACGTGCTCTGCAGAAAGTTAATCTAACGAGTTAGGAGAAGATCAGGGGAAGTCTTGAAGGATGGACACGGTGTGGCAGAGGCGGCCTTCTAAAGATGGACTGGACAATTCTGGGACCAGAGAGTAATCGGGCGGCAGGGGGTTGGAGTAGGTAAGTACCGCCTGCGGGTAGCTTTGGGTGGCAAAAATCGGGCCCGTCTTGGGTGTGTTTCGAAGGCGAGCGTATGCGCCCCTCAGGGTCTAAGCCATAAAACATTCGTTAGGCCAGGCGGTTTAGGACCTGACGGAGATTGGAAAAGATTGAGGTGGGCTCGGGGTCGTGGCGTCCAGCGAACAGCGCAACCCGGTCTGCAAGCTAGCTGGAACATGCCCGACATGGATGTATATAATAGGACCGGATTCAGCGCTATTTCTGCTGACGAGCAATTCGCGATTGGGGATTTTTGAGGGTGACTGGCAGGTGCAGATGAGGGCTGTCAATCGCCCAGTTCCGTGGAGGATTAACTTTTATGGCGCAGTTCGGGCTGTACGAATGACGGTCGCCATTAGCCTATGACAACCAGCTGTCGTGCTCGTCCTTGGCTCAGTCTTAGATCTAGTGCCGAAGAGCTGTCGTGTTTCTTGTCCAAAGTCTTGATATTTTTCAGCCTAGGTGTCTCCTAGGCATGTATGGTTGGTATGCTGGACCTGTACGGATACTTTACCAAGTATCAAGAGACAGTGTTAAACATGAGTAAGCTGAGTGCATATCTGTGCGCACGAAAAGCATAAAATAGTCATGTCATGCTTCGTCTGTACTCAGCATTCTGCTCATCCTCAACCGCGCGCAATGTTAAGGCCCGCATTTGATCTCGTCAAAAAGGAGACGGAAGATCAGCAGCGCCTGCGTGATGAAGCCCAGTGCAGTTCGCTTCTGCCGATCACAGGAGCTGGGTAGACAGGAGACTTGGTACAAAAATGGAGCTGGACTCTGCAGCGAAAGGACTGACACATCGCAACAGTGAGCCGTCAGCCAGGTGGAAATTCGACCTAGCCAATCATGAGCTGTGTAGATTCTGTCAGGGGCGCCATCGTCGACTTGACAGCTCGTCAGCGTTTGTGATAATTGCTGCAAGGGGAAATCAAGATATGTTAACCATGAGGACAATCTCGAAGTCGGCCATGGCAACATGGCAAGGAGAGAAAGAAGATGCGACCGCTTCAGCGACGTGGAGAGCAGCGGCAGCTCCCGGCGACCTGCAAACCAACGGTGGAGGAGTGATTCACCGCGGGCAGAACCTGGAAGGCACCCGTGGACTAGTGAGAGAGTTGGTTACCCGCACTTTCTCCGCAGGTTGAGCCACCCGACCCCTTCTAAGGTAGGCCAGCGATACGGCCGCTGCATCACATTCTACCTGACTGAGTCCTCACCGTCCTCGAGTCATACTTTCTTTTTTTCAGGAATTTCAACGTCTTCGACTAAGCCACCTTCATCTTCAGTGCGCCATAACGGTCGCCCTCTCCCCGCAACATATCTAATCGACTTGACTGTGCTTTTCGCACTAGCAATGGCCTCCAATTAGGTCTCTAGCTGAGCTCTTTCCCAGCGCCTTTCTATCGCAACGACGACCCCTAATCATCCCGTCGCCTCGTCGAGAAACGATACCCTGTAGCTGTCAAGATGATACCGCGTATAGCAACTCGTTCTGCTACCATTGTTTCCGCAATAGCTTATCGCAACCGGCATTTACATCCATTACGACATTGTCTTCTGACGGCATTACGTACATAGAATTCTCAACGCGTTCGGCGTTCCCTACCCCAAAGCACCGGAAATGGCGTCTGGATCAATATTTACCTTCGATACCGACCCTCAACGGGTCGCCTCCCCATGGCTAGCTCCAGAAGATCTGGGAAGAAAGCCGAAATCTCAGCCTACCTCGGAAGATGTAGAGCCCCAACCTGGCCATCTTTCGGATTACGGGGTCACTAAGCTCGAAGCTGAGCCTCAAGAAGGGCCAACCGAATATAAGCTCCATTTACTTTTACGGCCACGACGAACATTTATGTCCATGAGCACCATTGGAAAGCCCCCTTCTCAGCACCCCACAACGGCCGCCGCCGGGGCTCGCCCGGCCAAGATTGTTCCTGCAGCACTATCAGCATCCAGCCAGAGTCGACAGGTGCGTCTTCAACAACTCACGACACAGCTGCTTTGGAGACTTCAACAGTCGTGCACTTATCACGCCCTGAACCCGAAAGATCTCATCGTACCAAAGCTCCCAGATGACACGGCCGACTTGAGCCAGGCCATGACGCCGCAGAAGCCCCTTCCAGGCCTGGAGGAATCTCGCGGTGCTCTGTATGAGATTGGCGTAGCCGACGACGGAACCTTGGTGGGATTGACCAAGGATGAGATGGATGAGAGTATTACTACTCTGAGAGTCATGGCAGCCACGTTGGGCTGCCGGGTCGAGATACTACGCCACGTCATTGTAGGAGAATGTGAATGGTTTGAGACATCTGAGTTGGTCGACAGCGTGGCCTCACAGCCAGCACAGATCGGGAGGCAAGCAAGACTCTGGGTAGTCGAAGCTTTGGTTACCCCGGATTTCTCAGCAAAGCATTCTCCCGCAGGAGCCCCGGGAGCTGGTCATCGGGATGCAAAAAACTCACCCAGAGCCAACGAACTTGTAGTTCTACCCAGCAGGGGTCGTTCTACTACGGATCAGCTTAGGATAACGCTCACAGGGCCGACTACATCGGGAAAATCGACTCTTTTGGGTACATTGTCTACCGGCACTCTCGACAACGGCCGTGGCAAGAGTCGCATCAGCCTTTTCAAGCATCGGCATGAGGTCGCTTCCGGCCTGACCAGTTCGGTGGCACAGGAACTAATTGGATATAAGGACCACGTTATCTTCAACTTCTCACAAGACCACGTCGAATCATGGATCGACATCCACGACAGTGCCGAGAATGGTCGACTGGTCTTTGTCTCCGACTCTGCCGGGCACCCTCGTTACCGGCGCACCATCCTCCGCGGCTTGTTCGGCTGGGCACCTCAATGGACAGTCCTCTGCCTGGCTGCGGATGACGTCGAAGCCAGCACGACTAAGGATGGTGCTAGCTCTACGGCCAACGAAGTTCTTGGACCCGCAGGTGCTGGTGTCGACCTCGCAAAGTCTCACCTTGAGCTATGCCTGAAGCTCAAAAACCCATTGGTCATCGTCATCACCAAACTTGATCTGGCAACTAAAACTAGTCTTCAGCGGACTCTCGGACAAGTATTGACGCATATTAAAGAAACAGGAAGAGTTCCCAAGATACTGCAGCCTGCCCCGGGGGGTGTCCAAGAATGGTCCACTGTTCCATCTGCAGATTTGGACAAAGCTAGAGCTCTGACAGCAGAGATGGAGAGAGACGGGGACTTGTTGAAGTTCATACCCATCGTCCTTACCAGCACGGTCAATGGCTCAGGTATTGGATTGACGCATGCTCTACTGGAGAATCTGCCGTTGCCGCCAGCGCCAACAGCGCATGATTTTATTGGGATGGCCCTGAACCCGGAGCAACCCTCTTGTCTCTTCCACGTCGACGACACGTTCAGTCTTCCCGCATCTTACGCTTCTCTGGCCGAAAACCCCAGTCAAAATGACACGGGAACAGTGGTGTCCGGCTACCTGAGATTTGGGCAGCTCTCTGTCGGAGATAGTATCCTCGTCGGACCATTCCCGTCCGGCGATGATGATTTCAAGGGCCTGACGCCAGAAGACCGGCCCTCACCCGGAAACTGCGGCTTGTCAATATCCCATCCTTCGTCTGCAGAGCTGGCTAAGATCGCAATTCGTAACACGGTTGCTGCATCTACCATCAAAGGAGAATGGCACAAAGCGAAAATAGTCAGCATACGAAACCTGAGGCTTCCTGTCAATACGTTGGAAGCTGGACAAGTTGGTACCATCGGTATCGTGCTTGATATGCCCCCTGAAAGCCCAGCAGAAAGCGATCTTGAGCGGCCGCCGAATACTCCTCGTATCAGAAAAGGAATGGTCCTCTCAATACCCTCCAAGCACATGGTTGACACGGGAATGTCTCTCCAGGCCGCCAGCGGCTTAGCAGCTCTATTCAAAGACCCACACACGGCGTCTCTGACGTATGGGTCTCTTGTCAACGTGTATGTGGGAAGCGTACGGGCTGCCGCTCGAGTGATGGGTGTATCAAGGATACGTCATGACGAATACAAGCGCTCGACGGTCGATGATGACGACGAAAACATTTTCAATATGAATGAACATGATGAGCCATTATTGAACTTAGAGATGCAGTTGTCAGGAGGAGTTCAGGTCATGTTGGAATTGCTTACCAGTCGAGAATGGGTCGAGATGGGCTCGCAAATCCTTCTAATGGAAGGAGGCCGTAACGATAGATCTGGTTTAGAGGGCTTTATTGGGACAGTTGTGGAGATTGTGGATTAGTTTGCAAGCAAGGTGCTGCAGTCTCGCTTTTGTATTTGCAGCGGTGCCATGAGTAGCGGGATCCGTTTTGCGTGTTTGAGTATCATGAGAACGTTGCTTTGTTCTTCTTCTATGTGTTTAGTTCATAATATATTGCTTTCCCCTGCATGCCTCTTATTTCCAATCAACGAAGAACGAACCAACGCCCAGACGCCAGCCATGCCCTTCACATCTCACGTGGTTCCCATCATGCCCGCACGAGACCATAGAACAGTGTCCACGTAAGGATGAAGCCAGAAAGCCCACCCAGTAGTCCTCCTGTCCAAAATTCGAACGGCCCTCTGAAGTATCGGCTCGTGCTGAGGAAGGGCAAGCCCGCGGATGTTGATTCGGGCGCAATTCGGAAGATGTAGACCAGGAAAACGGTGACGAAGGAGAAGAGGATGTAGAAGAGGAAGCCGCTATAAGATTCGAGTCCGAGGATGCCGGCAGCGACGCCGAAGAGAGAGGCCGTGAGACTCTGCAAATTTGAAAGGGCCTACGGAGCAAGACTAATGTTAGCGATGTCGTCGGTAGCCACAGAGGGGAGGCTGCTTCGCAGAGCTATGCCACCTTCGTGTTGTGCATCACGGATTCCTGCACAATTGGGGAGATTTGGTAGTCGCGTTCCGTAGGCATCTTTGCGGTTGTGTTTTAGTTTCAAGTCGCGAAGTGTTCGTTTCGTTGGAGCGACACCGTAATCTTCGAGGTCTTACGATCGTGCTGCTGTAAGCGGTATGCTTCGTTGATAACTCGAATGGGTGATGTCTGTTCGATGTGGTAGAGCTACAGCTTGGCGAATTGAATTATGTAATCGCCAACGGTGCTTTCTTAGAAGACTCCCTGTTCCTGGCTTTGGGTGCCTGTGGCTAGTATTGGACCTGATTGGCCAAAGGGCTGGCTCAAATCTCGGTTCCCGGTGTAACGTAGTTCCTCGGTGACCACTTTGCCCAGCGCCAGGCCCCCCCCCCTGGTTGGTGGAGAGTCGGTCTCGGCTCCGCCCCGTGTCATCCCATGTATCAAATTTCAAATATGCAAATAACACGCAATACACTACAGCAGTACCTGACGAAATGCGCGGCCATAGCTCCGGCGCGCTCTCGTCGCCGTTCGCTCCGTTGGCTGGGGCAGATCACAGGTGACGCACCCCCACCGACGCTCTAGGGTCGGCCTAATCCTTGCACGTTAATCGGTAACAGGGGTACACGTTCCTTCCCCATTCGCGAGCTGGTCACTCGTAGTCTGGTTACTTTCGGGTCGGTGCTTGGAGCAGTTCCAACTCTCCCTTCCACCCCCTTGTACAACACTCCGCAATCACACTACGTATCCTACACGAACCTACCGTATATATCCCCGAGGCACCGGCCAAACACTCATTGCCCATGTTCTGCGTCTTCGATTAATCTTGGCTTTGTTCATGGTTTCTGATCGCAACTGGCCCTCTGCCCCGTCCGCCACGATCCCATCACGCAGCAGCAACACGACAACTCAACGAGACCGATAGCGACAGATGGCCGTGCTGCTTGCAGGAGCCTCGTCGATATTTGCCGCCAGGTCGCTAAATGGAGCCTGTTGTGTTCGACCAGACGCCTCTCGCCGACTACCTTCGTGGTGAGTGCAATTCTCCGAAATCCGAGTAGTAAACGCTTGCGAAACTATCGACTAAAATTGCGCGCTTGACAGATGAAGGCGAAGACGAGCAATCCGGATGGGCGCTCGACGATCCAGCTTACGATGTGTCGCCTCCCTCGAGTCCTGAATTTGCGCCGACAGGTCGGCCTATGGTCAGGTCGAGATTTCGCAACAATCCTCTTCAGATAAATATACCAGTCAAGTCCTCCGACAAGTCATACAGGAAAAGCTATTCTGTGCGCATCCCGAGATCCCCTTTTCGTGTCACATGGAGAAATTACTGACTTACGTTGTGTGTCCTCTTCTAGACAGCGGTAGCGTCCAGGATTGACCGAGCCGACAACTCCAAATTCCTTGAGCAATTTCGCTATACTATTATCGCATCCCAGTTATTGAGTGGACACTCAATATTATCCCAGCACCATACATCATCCCGGCCTACCAATGTTGCAATTGACGCCAGTTCGACCGAGAAATTGTTGGATTCAACAGGCGCCATCGCCGCCGTATTGGGAGCATTGGCGTTGGTCGTTACGATCAAGTGGCTCGCGGGCTCAGGGCCTTTGAACAAGAAACGAGCTGCGGTAATTCTGTTTGTGGCGGTGATCGCTGCAGGGATCGCCCATGTGTACATGCGAAGGCAGTGGTTGCGGTATAGACGGCTGCAGGCACTGTCTGAGGTCACTGCGTTTGCTTCAAACTCCCAGGAATTCGACAGCGCGACTAGCGCGGCCATCGCTTTGGTACAGGAGGTTGAATTGGTGTCCAGAGGCTACCGTCTGTAAGTTTTATCTTTTCGCAATTCACCCGACCACATTGAGAGTCTCTTCATGCGCTGACACAAGGTTTAGGAGTGCGCCACTGCCGCCAATCAGTCGGATTGAGGACCGCTCACAGACTCGAAAGTGCGTGCGTTTACGCAAAGCCCTGCGGGCTTGCTTTGCAGATGTCATTCCAGCATACGACCAGACCATGCTAGTGGTGAAAGGGTTCTCGGAGCAACTCGACCTGGAAAAGTACTACGACATTTACGATATCAGCGATTTCGACATGTCCGATGCCAAGCAGGGCTTCAACGAAAACGAGTTTGACGACCCAGACTCTTTGAGAACGCTCAAAATTCTTGCCGCACGGTTTCACACCATCCGTAAGCTGTTCTTGTGCGCGCTTTTGGCTCTAGACGCAAGTGGCGACAGCAGTGATATCTTAAGGTGGACAACCATCGTGGAGGCAGTACGCACGCTCACTTCTGTAACGCATAATGCTTTCGAAAGGTTGAGAAGGCTACTGAGCGAGCAGGAGTGTAAGTGGCCCGCCCACAGCGTAGTGAGGCATGTAGCTGACATCCCCGTAGCATTCCCAGCGCCACCTACTCCCAAGATGCCCCTGACTCCCGGCAGGGAGAGATGGAGATCGCAACTTCGCAAGCTGAACTCCTTGTCCAGTGGCATTCGCGGCCTTCAGGCCAAACTGACGTTATTGCGGGAGGAGTCAGACCGAAGCCTCAATGAATCCGACGACATTACTGAGCTCGGCCCGGACCTGATGTCCCAGTACGAATCCATTGGCACAGACTTGAAGATCCTCATGCAGGCTTGGGAGGAAGGCAAAGCGGCACTCGCTGTTGGAATCGACCGTAACGAGAAGAGACTTTCATCTATGAGCACGTTACTTTCTCCCGCAAGCTCTCTTAGTGGGCTTACCACCGTGGAGGAAGGTGGTGTTTCTGACGCTTTGAAAGCATTGAACGGGGAGTCTCCATCATCTTTGGACTTCAGCAGTACCGGGGAGCCTGACGTAGAGGAGGTCTTCGAGGCCGTCGCACAGCCGCGGCCGAGAAGCTTGTTCACAAGAGAAGAGCGCATCATCAAGATGAGGGAAGATCGAGAGAAGCGGGAATCGTTGAGAGAAAAAGCAGATGCTAATAAGGGCATGCTTAAGGAGCTGGAGATGGTCATCAACCTTAGACCACGTCCGCGTACTGGTACGAACCCGTCACGCATCGTTTCGATGTGACGAGCACATGATATTTAACGATAGAGGATGGGCGTTTAGGGAGAGGAGAACCAACTAATCCTACAGTCATTCGGGCTTTTTTTTCCTTTCGTTGTTTGGTATATCATCCGCGCAAATACTTTCAATTTGCCAGCTACATACAGAAGGGAAAACGGGACTTGGGGATGGGAGGCATCGTACACTGACATCGTTCATTTGTATTCTATTTGATGACACTGATGCCAGGCAATTTATGGGGCCAGAAACCATGCACATTGCTGGTATCATAAGATAGTTAAAAAGTCTATATACTAAAGTTTCAATTTGGACAATCACGGCTGACCAAATTTATGTTTTAATAAAGGATGCTAGTTGCTAGGGTAAAGGAAAGGTGCCACTATTCAGGGGCTAAGAATTCCCCTTATCAAAAAGCCCGCAAGGAGCCCGCCAGCAGTCCGATGCGTCGGGCCAGCCTTGAGCAGCCAAGTGTGGCTGACAGCTTTCCAAATTAGGTCGCTCCTCGGGCACCTGCGTTCCATTACGTTGGTGGAGAGCGCACGTGCCATCATCGATATCGCCTGCTCTGCGCGCGTTAGGTTGGCGTCGAGCCCTATTAAACTTGACGCGTCTCCCCTCAGAGGAATCCACCACGCGCAAACGTGTCTGCCCATTAAAGTGCTTGCGCGACTAAGACTTCTCTTCCTGCACCAACCCCTCCACCACTCAAGTCTGCCAAACCTCACGATCATCTCTGAGCCTCGTCTTCTGTTTCCTTGATTTTTCCAGATACCCCCTTCTCCTCACTTTAAAACACATAATCAGCCAGTACGTTCTTTTCCGTCTCACACCGAGTTTTCGCCATCACCCTTTGGTTCCTCGGCGCCAGCTACTAACGCCTTGCAGAAATGCTTGAAGCCAGACTCGATCAGGCCGATATCCTGAAGAAGGTGGTGGACGCCATCAAGGACCTCGTCCAGGACTGCAATTTCGACTGTAATGACTCCGGTATCATGCTGCAGGCCATGGACAACTCTCACGTCGCTCTCGTTTCCATGGCCCTCAAGACCGAGGCCTTCTCCCCCTACCGCTGCGATCGCAACATTGCCCTCGGTGTCAACCTGACGTCCCTGCAAAAGGTCCTCCGCGCCGCTCAGGGCGAGGACGTCCTGACCCTCAAGGCCGAGGACGCCCCCGACAGCCTCAATGTTGTCTTCGAAAGCTCCGAGCACGACCGCATCAGCGAGTACGACCTCAAGTTGATGGACATTGACCAGGAGCACTTGGGTATCCCCGAGACGGAGTACGCGTCGACCATCACCATGCCTAGCAGCGAGTTCAAACGTATCTGCACGGATTTGCAAGCCATGAGCGAATCTGGTAAGCAATTTAGGTGGTAGTGAATCAGTTTGACTTGGACGACGACTAACCCGTCCGTGTCACAGTTACGATTGACGCGAGCAAGGATGGTGTCAAGTTCGGAGCTAGTGGAGACATTGGTAACGGATCTGTTACTCTGCGAAGCCACACCAACGTCGACAAGCCCGAGCTCAACGTCGACATTGAGCTCACCGAGCCCGTTTCCTTGACCTTCTCCCTCAAGTACCTCGTCAACTTCTGCAAGGCTGCAGCCATTTCCAAGCAGGTCAAGATCTGCCTGTCCAACGAGGTACCTCTGCTGGTTGAGTACACTTTGGTGGGCCAGAGCTACCTGCGCTTCTACTTGGCGCCAAAGGTGTGTTGATCCGTTGTCACTCATTAGGCGTATAGAAGCTAACGTGGCTACAGATCGGTGATGAGGAGTAAAGAAGTGATTGATGATGGGATGAAGATGCTAATGCGGGCGTTGCACGGTACCAGAGACGGGCATTTGGGCCCGATCTCTTACTCTGGATTGACTTTTTGCATGTTCCAGAGACTGCGGAATATGTTGGTAGACGAAGGGCAAAAAAGCACTTTTGGGACCACGACAATAATGAGATTACTGTTTCTGCGTAAATAATAGCATGAGTTCACATTCAAGGTCCATTGAGTTGATCGATTCTGTGGGTGCGATCGAAGTAATGACTGCATTGAGGTGCGCCAGCTACAGCCAGCTTATCCATCTGCGGGCGACTTTTTCGCGTTAATGGTCTTTTCCACAATTGCTCTAGTGCGGGGCTCTCCGGCGTACTTTGGCGGGGTCAATTCAGTTTGGTCTCGGGACGGGACCCCCCTACTTGGGAAAAAAATATCGGATTGGGCGGCGCGGGACGACACAACGTCAGACTCGGAGAGACAGCCTAGAAGAAACTGGAACCGCATTACATCGGTCCACGGCTCTAATCTCACTTAGTCACTTTCAAGACCAACACTAAGATACGACTAGGAAATCTCGAAGATACTCCCCCGAAATATGCCAACCCCCTCCATTTACTTTACTCTTCTTTGACTCAAAACATAGACTCCGACGTAGATTTTTTTGAACTCTTTCTTTTTCGTTATATACCCTTTCGAGACGCACAGTTTCCGCGCAATCGGCAGCAACCTCAGACACTCTCATTTCCGTCGCCCGATATCCTGTCCAATTCGTTGGATATCTGATATCCAGGACGAGAAGCATAGTATAGAGCGAACCGCCCTCACTCATCGTCTCGAACTAGAAACTCTAAAGCCCATAATGGCAGCACAAGCAGACCTCCCAGTCCCCGATACGCGCGTCCTTGCTGTGTCTAGTCATGTGAGGCTCTTGTCCCCTCATCACTCTCTATCTCTCTCATATAGATGGCAATTGTGACTGACTCCGTGACACAAGGTCGTATCTGGGTGAGTTGCATCACTACTAGCCTATCTTAACCGCTATCGAGTGCAGTGCGCAATCTCACACTCCTTCTCCAGCAATGTGGGAAACAAAATCGCAGTCTTCACGCTGCAGTCTCTCGGCTGCGACGTCGCGGCACTCAACACAGTCCAATTCAGTAGACAGCCCTCTTCTTCTCTGTCCACCGTTCGTTCCCTCGGCAGCTGACGGAATCTCGTAGGCAACCACACCGGCTACCGCCAATGGAAAGGAACAAAGATGTCAGCGCAGGAGATCCGCGATCTCTTCGAGGGCTTGAAGCAGTCATACCTCGACGACTTCGACATGATGCTCTCGGGCTACATCCCCGGCGCCGAGGCCGTCGTGGCCGTGGGTGATATTGCCAAAGAGCTCAAGACGAAGTCGAGCGACGGGAGCTTCTTCTGGGTTCTGGACCCCGTCATGGGGGACAATGGCAAGTTGTACGTCGCCGAGGAGGTCGTCCCGGCGTACCAGTCGCTCGTCGAATACGCGGATTTGATCCTCCCGAACCAGTTCGAAGCCGAGTGAGTTTTCCCATCCCCCCAAACAGGCAGTCCCATGTTGTCTCTCGAGTACAGAGACCTGACGTGGGGTACGCAGATTGCTGTCCGGCGTCAAGATCACAGACATGGAATCCCTCCAGGCCGCCATTCACGCTCTGCACAGCAAATACCGCATCCCCCACGTCGTCATCACATCCTTCAACCTCGCGGCGCCCGACCATCCGCCGTCGCACCTCTCCGTCGTCGGCTCCTCCATGGACCTCGCGACGGGCGAGCCGCGGCTCTTCAAGATCGTCTTTCCGGCCATCGACGCCTACTTCTCCGGCACGGGCGACATGTTCGCGGCGCTGATGACGGTGCGCATGCGCGAGGCGGTCCTCGCTGCCGGAGAGAGCGGCCTGACCAAGCGCAAGTCATGGCTGAGCGGGTCCGACGTCGACGCGCTGGAGTTGCCCCTCGCCAAGGCGGTGGAGAAGGTGTTGGCGAGTATGCACGAGGTGCTTACCCAGACGGCGAGGAGCATGCAGGAGGTGGTCAAGGCTGCGGGGGAGGCGACGAGCGAGGAGGAGAGGAAGAGGCTGCACTTGTTGAAGAGTAAGAGCGCCGAGTTGAAGTTGGTGAGGAACTTGGCTTGTCTGAGGGATCCGGTTGTCAAATTTCGGGCGAAAAAGTTGTAGATGGAGTATGGTGTAGATGGGCCATAGACATCAAGGGCGGGCGGCGGAGGCATCAGTTACCTGCATGAGCGGCGTGGTCGGGATGGTTAGAATTCAAGGCATCATGGTTGGTAGCATTGTCGTCATTCATATATTTTGCTTGCTTTCTGCAAGCTCACCGATCATCGGCGACAGTTGTCTATGGTGTATGTGCAGTGGGTGGCTCTTCTGAGTCCAATCCACAATTCAAACGTAGCCCAATCCACAATTCAAATGTAACTTTTATGCCCTCCTTGTTTCCTTTGAAATACGAGACAAGTACGCTACAAAGCAACGCCAGTGCTGCCGAAGCCACCAGCACCGCGGACGCTCTCCTCGAGCTCCTGGACCTCGACGACCTCGGGGGTAAAGATGCGCTCGACGACGAGCTGGGCAATGCGGTCGCCCTCGGCGACCTCGAAGTCGGAATCGGCGTGGTTGAAGAGCAGGACCTTTACCTCGCCGCGGTAGTCAGCGTCAATGACGCCGGCGCCGGTGTCGATGAAGTTCTTCGAGGCCAGGCCGGAGCGGGGGGCAACACGGCCGTCTGTGTTGAGAGAGAGAGAAAGGTAACGTTAGTCCTACGCACTTCACACAGCCAAAGCAGAGAGGAAGGGTCACGAACAAGTGCCGGCGGGAACGGAGACGGCAATGTCGGTGCTGACGAGAGCCTTGCCGCGAGCGGGGATGGTGGTCGGCTTCGCGGCGTAGAGGTCGTAGCCGGCGGCGTAGAGGCTTCCGCGGGTAGGCAGGCGGGCCTTGTCGGAGAGCTTCTTGACCTGGAGGGGCGGGCAGGGCTCCATGGCGGCGGGAACCGGCGCGTCGTCGGAAGTGGTCTTAACACGCTTGGGGGCAGGGTCCGAGGACTGAGGTGCGGTGACGGGTTCAGCAGAGGTCATTGTTTAGAGAGTGAAGTGGGTGTTGTTGGATTGGGAAGTTGCCGCGAGGACGGAGGCAAAGTTTACCGGTGCTGTTGTTACAAGTGTCGTCTTTCGGTGAAGTGGGGGACGAGGTTGACGTGCGTGGTGGCGTGGTGGTACATAGCTCAAGGCAAGGTATCCGAATCTTAGGTAAAGCTGGGTGTATTTGGCGGAGTCGCGTTGACGCGTTGAGACGCGGGCGAGGAATTGGCCAATCATTGTAGGCCCTGGTGATTGATGTTCCGAAGCAAACTCTCAGCTTTTTCCTTTTTTTAAAAAAAGACGAAGTAGAGGTAGCAACAGCAAGCAGTAACGGTCCTCAGCTGTTGTTTCTGATCTCTTCTTCCGATAGTACATCAGGGTCTCAGTAGGGCCTCAGGGTTGCGTCATGAACTACGACCAGAGAAAGCTCTCGGGTGCCCCAAACTCTGTCCATTGTCTTGTCCGCATTGTTCGGCGCCAAACTGTGTTGTACGGCGCTTACATGCCAAGTTTCTCATTTCCCACACCAAACACCCTTTCCCATTAACATCAACCCAGATCCGTACTCAGATCTGGACGAACGTGCCGAAGTCAATTGACGGCACTGTGGCGTGCAAATGCGATGAGAAGCCCGCACTCTAACATACAGCCAGATCACAGCCGAGGAAAAACATTGCCCCATGACTCGAGAGGCTTCAACGCTTGACAACAGGAGTTTTTCTCTGACATTGAAGGACCCAGGATGGACTCGCCATGGTGTAAATCTCAGTTCAATTGACTGACTGCTCGCCTTCCCCACACGGGCGAAATCCGCACGCAGCGTCGCACGGGTGCGCGGCATGCTGGGCCTCCCTAGTCGTCCAGCTCTCTTCCAAAATCAATCAGCTTGAGTCTCGTGGCATCTCTAGGGTGGAACTGTGCGACCTTGGACCGGACCAAGAATCGCGCCGCCGCCGTCTCCTTTGGCATCTTGACGTATGCTGCCGTGCTATCACCTTCCGCTTCTGTGAGCTGGTTGAGAAGCTGCTCGGTAAGTTCACGCATTTCGTGTCCTGCGGCGACAGTCTCATCCACATCGCCCGCCTCTCTTCCGTCCTCTTGTGATATGCCCCAAACTTCTTCGAGCCGTCTCTGCCGCTTGTCCTCGTCCGGTTTGGATTTGACCTTCATCGGACGGCCCTGATTGTTGAAACCCGCAACAAGCTGGTCAGAGCCAATCTCCATCATGTCGCCGACAACCGGTCCGCCGAGGTCTTCAGCAGCTATCTGAGCCGCGAGGTGATCGTTGATGAACCCACGCAGAGCCCGGAGCAATTTTTTCGTATCCTGATCGTAGTGCTTCTTCTTCTGCCTGAGTTCGTCCAGTCTTTCTCTGGCCGCCTGCTCGGGCGTTAATTCCATCCTAGATTCGGCTTCATCTTTGAGTGCCTGGATACGCTTCTCCAAACTTTGCTGAAGCACTTTTTGATCGGCCAAATTCGCCTGCTCGCTTTCCAATCTGCGTTTGGCCTGGTCAAGGTAGACTCCCTGACTATGCAGGTACGCCCGGGATTCTGCAATGGTCTGGTGCGTCTTTCGTAACGCCAAAAGCGCAGGCAGGACTGATGCCGAGGAGGGCACGAATGGAGCACTTGCAGCAACTTCCTCAAAAGCGCCCTTCATGATATCGTAGGAGCCTCTCCCTGGACCGGGCAAGCTTTGCACTGTAGGTCTGCTATTTTGCTGGAGCTAGTTGCAAGTTATTGAATGAACATAGCAAGGGGTGTTAGTGGCGTACAGTTGTAAGCTCGTCCCGGTGCTGTTGAATCTTCTTTCGAAGTTCCAGCAGGCTTTGTTCCAAGCTCAGGGAATACCTGTCACCCACTGCCCAAGAAGGAGATTCGCTCATGCTGAATGCGTCCCCAAATCTCTCCGGTCAGACGTTGGTAGCTTAAAACCTTGAATCAGTCCAAACGGTCTGATATTTTGGCGACACGGTGCTAATGACAGCCAGGAGGTGGCACGCGACTTTTGGAGGGTGCCCTTGGAGAAACGAAACACTTCAAGCAACGGCAGCGCGCGGAGCATCCAAGCCGTCCCAAAGCCCCATGGCCCGTCGTCGGAGTCGCAGGATTGTCCAATGGCGGTGAGCGTCTCACAGAGCCTCTATCGGAGAAAACAAGGCGTGTTCAGACTCTAGACCGGGCGCTATATCCTCTCTGGCTGTTTCACAGGAGGTGTCACTGTGTGTCCCGGTCGGGTGTTATCTCGATTTCCGGGGGACAGAAAGGCCCGCGCGAAAGACTCACAGCACAGATGACGCACTGTCTCGACTGTCAACCAGTTAAGGTTGTCTGTCGCGGTCTGGCACAGTGATAAGTGACACCGACGGGGTAGATTCCAATGATCCAGATGAATTGGACCTGCTCGGATAGAAAAGCAATATGATGTCAGTGTGGAAAGCGTTGGCTCGCTGTTGGACGCAAGCGGGATTGGCGTGCTCCCGGTAAGTGGCGATTGGTAGAGGCTGTCGTTTGTAGTGTTTATGGCAAGAATACGTGCTTGTGCAAAGGCACCGACCGTCGCAGTTACAGAGTCAGTAATTGTAGTGTGCTGAAAATTCCAGAATGCAGGGCGAGCACCGCATGTAAGCAAGCAAGTCGCACTTGCAGCATCGCGCTGGGATGGCCCTGGGGCGGCTCACCTCATGATTTTTCGCGGCCACTTCACGGGATGCAAGCATCAAACACACTGTGCGGCTAACTGCTTCTGCCCAATCAAATCACCCATAGTAGCACCAGCTGGCCAAAGGCGCCGGCCCCCCCCCCCACCCCAAAAAGACCAGGACCCCCATGCAGCTCAATCCGCCGCGAATCAAATAATTCACTGTGTGGCTCCCTCAATGCTTCGCTCCAAACGGTGGGCAGGTGGGGAAGACGATAGGAGGGCCGTGCGTTTGCACCGGTTACTGTGTGCTGATCCACAGTCCACCACATCCGCCGGCCTTGTTGGCTGCCTTTCCCTTGCTGGCTGGCTGGCCGGCCCTGATGGGCGGAAGAGCCTGCTGGCACCTGCTGCTGCTGTTGCGTACGCCCACGAGGTTTCAGCAATATCTTGCCCTCACCCATTTCCCAAACCTCAGCGAGACATCCGACCCCCCTTCCAACCCAGGTCTTTTGCACGGTTTCTACCCTTTCCATCTCTTTTAACCCGCTCGCCCCTTCGCATCCCGTCCGCCGCGTTCCTGTCGAACTTTCCTCTGGTGGGTTGTATTCTTGCGACGCAGCGCATCGGATTTCCGCTCTCACCTCGCGTGTCGTGTCGCCTCCAAGCTTGCTTCCTCTGGTCGGTCCCTTGACCCGATTGCCGGCGCGTCGCGAATAGCATCAGCATCAGCATCAGCTTGAAGCTCAGCGATACACGGAGAGAGATCCCGTCGCAGAAAAGATCATCAAAGCTCTGCTTGCAGACTTGACAATCCGGCATAACTCTTTGCAGCTCCCTGCTTCGCAGCTTGGACTGTTGGTTTGACGGAGAAAGGTTTGAGCTTCTGCATCCGAATCGCCTCCCACGTACAGCCTTTTGTCTCCATCAACTCCTTCCATCCCGCCTTCTACCTCTCTTTTTCCATCATCACCTTCCTCCCATTCGCATCGCTGCTTCCCCGCTTCGCCCTCCCTCCGCTTGACCTGAGTTTCCCTGCGATTCTCACGATTTCGGAAGCTACCACGGCCCTGATAGGATAGGAGTCATCCTGAATTCACAACCCCGACCTACCTCAACTTCACGAACCTCTACCCTACGACCTCCATCCTCAGAGCACAGCCACTTCACCGAAAAAGAAAAAGATTTTCTTGAACCCGACCCCGACTACGCCACTACACCAGCCCGTTTTCCTTCGAAAACTGTTGTGGTGTAGATAGTCGAATACAAGCTCTTCTAGAACCTCAAACGGAATCGCGAAAGAAACTTGTGTGAGACATTAACAAGTAGCCCATTATGTCCGCGTCGCCCACTCAACCCGCAAACTCGGCCAAGCGCCCCCTCGAGGAGACGTCCTCTCCCTCGCGCAGCACCGACCAGCCCGAGGCCAAGCGACCTGCCTTGGATAAGATACTGAAGAACGATGAAGAGGTGGAGATGGCCCAGCCATTCGACGGTCTAGAGGCTAGCAGCGAGGCACCCAGCGCAAACGGCGCCGAAAAGACCAACGGCGAGAAGACCACGTCCGAGCAGGCGGATTCCGAGAGTACCGAGACGAAGCCCATTCAGAGCTCTGTTGCCGGTGCTGTTCCCGCGACTCCCTCCGCCTCTGCGAGTCACGATGAGAGAGACTGGATCCACATCCGCGCTGTTATTTCCAGCCCGGAGGCTGCGACGATCATTGGAAAGGGCGGAGAGAACGTTTCCAACATCCGCAAGATGTCAGGCGCCAAGTGTACAGTGAGCGATTACCAGAAGGGAGCCGTTGAGCGCATCTTGACAGTTAGTGGCGTCGTCGATGCTGCCGCAAAGGTTTGTAAAGCTTCTCATGTCCATCACTGGAAAAACTTGGCTAACCACTAGATATCAGGCTTTCGGTCTCATTATCCGAACGCTGAACAATGAGCCCTTGGCTGAGCCATCAAGCGCTCAGTCCAAGACGTACCCTCTTCGCCTGCTCATCCCGCATATTCTGATCGGTTCCATCATTGGCAAGGGAGGCGCGCGCATTCGCGAGATCCAGGAGGCTTCCGGAGCTCGGCTTAACGCTTCTGACTCCTGCTTGCCTCTCTCCACCGAGCGCTCGCTGGTTGTCATGGGAGTCGCTGATGCTGTGCATATCGCGACTTACTACGTCGGTAGTACTCTGCTTGAGCAGTTGAATGACCGGTTCGGTGGACCTGCCGCCTCTGCCTACGCGACGCGGAGCGGCGGCCCGGCCGGAGTCGTCCCCGGTGGCATGCAGGTCGTTCCATACTGCCCGCAGCCAACCACCGGCAACTATGGCAACCGTGAAAACTACAACCGACGACACGACGCTCGTGCTCAGCATCATCTGCCTGCCGCTCCTTACGCCCAACCCTACCCACACCATGCCGCCCAGCCAAACCCCGCCATGCCTATCCACTACGGCGCGGCACAAGCCGGTGGTTACGGCGCTGCCGCTCCCATGCAGCCCCACGCGGGTGCCGCCGTTCCTCAGCCACATGGCGGTCATCCGGCCCAGCCTATGCACGGAGCTGCTATGCCTGGCGCTCCTCTGACTCAACAAATTTACATTCCCAATGACATGGTTGGAGCCATCATTGGAAAAGGTGGACAAAAGATCAACGAAATACGCCAGATTAGCGGCAGCGTGATTAAGATCAACGAGCCTCAAGACAACAGCAATGAGCGGTTGGTCACAATCACTGGAACAGAGGAGTGCAATCGCATGGCGCTCTACATGTTGTATTCTCGTCTTGGTAAGTGCCCACCCCTGGTATTCAAGCGCAATAGGCAGATACTAACTGGTCTCACAGAATCGGAAAAGCACCGTATTTAACGTTGACGACGTGTATGGAGATACTGACTCACATTTTAGTTCGGCAAACCAAAATTTCGGGCGGATTGGTACAGTTTCTTTTTCTTCGCGGAGTATCATCGCCGCGCTTGGGGGAAATTGGATTGGTCTCTGGCGTTGTTACCGCCTGAGACCCCGGCCACTACATCTGGGAAGGGGGACGGATTTCAATCATCTGATCAAGGTGCTTTTAGAGGAGGTACTACTTTTAATAGTGCACTACTCTCTTTTTACTTCATCACTCTAGCCCACCATGAATCCTTGCCCATCCTTACCATCACTGTCGCGCGCCCTATCCATCGCTCTGCATCTACTCGCCCACACAGCCCTACCGAAACGACAACTTGTCGAGCCCTAGATTCTCCTCGTAATCCTATCCCGCCGTCGCCCTAACCTACCTGCCTGCCACTACTTGTCATGCTCCTAGCCTAGCCCGCTTTCCTATGTTTACAGCTGATATATCACACGGGGCCGAAGATACGCAAACTTTCGCGTCAATCCTTTCTTGCGAATTGGCGGAGGACGCACCTGCAATAAGGGAATGGTGTGCCGAAGTATGCTAATATTATCGTGCTAGGCCTCAGACGTTTCCCTCCGGTAAGATCGGGCGGCGCAACGTGAAAGTCCACGGTGGAGGATCATGACGAAGCTAGTAAGTCCGCACCCTTTCTCACGTGGTAATTACAGATGTCGGTTTACTGCCTGCCTCGCATAACAGGGAAATGAGGTAGGTGAATTATGGTAACTGTCGGTACTGGGTTAGGCTCAGCAGATCAACTTTCTTATCCATCTCGTAATCCAGATATCAAGAAATTAGACGTAGTAATAACAACATCATGGTTCGGTCTTCGTCATAGCCCCTGTCCTATGTGGTCCATGCCAAACCTTCGGCACACTCTTAGTTCAGACCTGCTTCAGATTTACGTGGTACTACCCGGTGTCAGTGTCTTTGGGCCGGCGAGGTCGAGCGAGGGCGACTTACCATGGAAATGTCCTTGCGCCCTGATCTTAGAAGATGAAGATTATCAGATACCGCTGCGTACTACTTGTTAGCGACCCGAACTACAGTGTGCGTTGAGAAAGGTACCAGCGACTTACGTCCAGCCTGGCGCGTCCCCTCAAGACGCGCCGCCTCCTTACTATCCCACCCAAGCACCAACGTAACAGCCGGTCCCTTCTCACCCCCCTCCCCAATCGCAAGCGGCTTCGATACCTCGCCATACGCGTGCGCGTGGAACCCTTGGACGGCCTCCCGCGACAATCCCCTCGCAAACTGCGCCGTCTTGTCCAGAAAGTCCGGCTCCACGCCGTAGGCGATCAAAACCTCGGTGCACGGCGCGCGGAGCACGGCATCGACATCGGCATCTCCAGCGCTGGAGCCGGAGCCGCTGAGCTGAACTTTGTAGAACTCCGGGGCCGGCTCGGAAGCGGCGACGGCTTTGAGGGAGGCGAACCACGGCGTGTAAGACTCGGAGGACGCAAAGGCCGAGAAGGCCTCGGGGGAGGCCCAGGAGATCACCAGGACTTGTTTGGAGGGGTCCTCGAGCTGGCGACCTGTGTAGAGAGACGTCACGCCCGGGACGGATTTGAGGGCCGCGGTTACGTCGGCCCAGGCCGCAGAGGGTTCGGGGGAGGGGTGTTTGAGGGTTAGAGTCACGAATTCTGTTACTTTGGCCATTTTTGATGGTCTCGGTGCGCTTTCAGGGCGTGCAAGTTGTTTCAGAGGGTGGGAGAACGTTTAAGTGACTGGTGAAGATGGATTAGCCCGATTCACAGGGGAGAGCGGAACGGCGAAGATAGGAGAGATGGTTTGCCTTTATCTTGGTTTGAAGTGAAGCTTTTCACGATGTCTTGGATAGGCGCCGCATGACGGAACTACGATGCACCCTCGACGCATCTGGCGGTTTCCACTGCGTTTCGAGATGATTCGACGGCACGTTGGGGGATGGTCACGTGGCGCATACTTACTCCGCTCATCGATGGCGAAGCTTATGGCGAAGCTTATGGCAAAGCTTCTGGCGAAGCGACTGGCTCGCCGGGATTCGGACGAAGCTATACGTCGTGACCTCCGCGCCGCATCGGAGGCCGGGCCGAGCCCGCCGACGCCTCCTCTCCAATTCCGCTATGAAGCGGGCAGATGTGATCCAGGTGCCGGCTCCTGGGTTGGAAGCGGCGAGGCGTTGGTCTCCCCTCAGCCTCGGGCTAAGGATATGACTACTCCTATGGCGCTGGCGCTCATAACCACAACGACGAATAATGGCAAGGCACCAAGCACGAAACACAATAACAGGGCTTTGCTTTAAGGGAAGATGAAGTGCCGCTCGATCATTCCAACGGCTAGCAGGCGGGGTCTTGTCTTGTTAGCCGCCGTGGAATGTCTCTGGTCGAGAATGCGGGTTGCGAGAGTCCCAGGGGGGCTCCGTCAAAACCCGCGAAGTCCTCAACGAGGCCCGGACGACTCTTTTTTGAAAAGGCTGAATCGGGCAAACCCCAAGAATGGCCAAGAAAGTACCGTGCTGCACCAGCGCGCATCACCATGCATCGTCTTGTTGCCCGCTTTTGGGCACCGAGAAGGGACAAAAAGGCTTAGGGCTGATGGGTCGCAATTCAATAATGCTGGCTTGTGCATGCAGTGGCGATGCGGCTTGTAATTGCTGACAATAGCAACAAGATTATGAGACTCGGGCCAGACCGCAGGCAGAGCGACACACCTGCAACTCTCATGACCAGTCGTAACGTTGCGCAAATATTGTGAGCTTCGTGGCACCATGACGAGGACGGAACTCTCTGGACGCCACAGCCGGCTCATGTAAGAGACGCTAAGTAGGAAGGTGCGGGAGCGATGCCGATGACTTTGATCCAACATCGCCTCATGACCGTTGATTTCGCGGTGTGCCGCTTGCTTGCAGATGGCCGCGGAAACGTGTGGTCCGGGGTCGGCCGGATATGGATAAAGCGACGCTGACTGCATTTGTTCGAGTCGCATGACTCCATGAGAATTGAGAACAGCGAGAGCTATACCTTTGACGGATATGGAAGGGAGGGCCCGAACAGGACCAATTTGTTCTAGTGTACGGTTCTGAGTGATGCGAATGGCCTCAGTTAAAGGTTGCTGCCCACCATTGCGGGGGCTATTCTTGTCGCAATGCCTTCGTTTTGTCAGGCCAAAAGCTGTTATTGGCTCATGACGTGATAAAGGGGCTTTTTACTTCAGGTTTCCCCGTCATCAATGCCTCCATATACTTTGAGAGCCGCAGGTTGCGAGTCGGTGCCGCGGCGAAATTGCCAAAGTCGCTTTTCCAAGGTTGCGGGTTGACAGCTGTGGACATTAGAGTTCAGTGTTGAAACTCTGACAGGGAAGACAGGTAATGCCAATGGGGACCTTGTTGACGGACGACCCGGGCCCCTCAACTCGCTGGCCCAAGTTGTGTGGCGGTGGAGGTACAGCAGCCGCTGCGAATTATCGGATCGCTGGAAGTCGTCACGGCGATGGCTGATGTCCGCATGTGGAAGATCAGGCGAATTAGCGATGAAGCGATGGATTTTGATTGCCGCAGTCACTGTGCTGCAAATGTGAGCTTAAACTTGACTGACCCCGACTTCTGCCCGCAGCCCTGCGTGAAGCGAGCGCCCGGGGAGGCGGGACTTGGGGCTGATGAAGGCGGAAAGCCGTGATCCAGCCCAGTGACTCCATCGTGTCTCGAGGCCCACGACGTCCTCAAGGCTCACGTCGCTATGGAACATGGATGGGCAAAGCCATCAAGGGCGGGGCTGGGGCATATTCCGGGGTGGCGCAAGCAGGGGATCAAGATCAATGCCAGAAGCAGGTTGTCCATGTTCGTACATTGCGCGAGTGAGATTGCGACGTGCGGAAACCGAGAAATGATGTGGTAGTTATCGGAGAGTAGCATCAGGGGATGATGATGAGGTGATTTGACTTAAAATCGCCGTTAGAAGTGTCAAGTAAAACCAGATTCGCGTTTGATGAGTCTGGGGGCGGTTCGATGTCACGTCTGCCTTCGCTTGGCATCTAGTATAGTGCTGGTTGGTGGTTGATGTCGAGGTGTTCGAAGGACCGAACACAAAAGATCTTTTCTTGCATCCGCTGCCCCTGTTCGTGGGTTCAGATTGGCTTACGGCACTCCGCTGCCTGCCGTCTGGCTTTCCGTCCGTCTTGTCTTCTCTTGTCTGCCTGCATGCATGCTTAACAACATGGCAGAAAAAAAAAAGCATGCATTCGCTGCGGAAGCTGGTAAATTGACGGTGCAGTTTTGGTATTTGGCCCGATCCCATACAAACAACGTCAGTGCACTTAGCTTACTCACCGCGCATATGCCACCCCACTAATAGCTAGTACAAATATGAATATAATATAAAATAGCTAGAATAATAAGAAAAAGTCGCAAAAGTTATAATTTGAATACAATGGTCAGGATTAGTTAGGGTTAGGGAGTTAGGGTGAGGTTAGGATTAGAGTTAGGTTATGTTAGGCGTTATGGTATATATCTTTTATATGGCTGCTGTTAGCAGGGTGCGGCCAAATACTAGAACTGCCCCGTCAGTTTACCAGCTACCGCAAATTAAGTGACTCGCTTGGACGCATGGCCGATGTTAGTGCCCCGTGTGGCACAGCGGTTGATGATGTGTTACTGTATGTGGTCGAAGGAGCGCGAAGCGTGAGTTGGGCGATGGAATTGGCGGCAGCGGCTGGTGCCAAGTCAGACGGTCCCCTGAATGGTTGGTTTGTTCCTTGCAGTGGCCGAATCGCTAAAGCGCAAGATGGTACGTGCTGGACATGTACATCGATACGTACCGTTCCTCTGAGACGTGCAGCGAATTGGCGACGTCTATTTCCAGATCCATGTTAAAGTAATTATTGAGCTTAAAAACACTCGATGCTCACTGGGACATTAAAACAGACGTTACTTAAACATCGTCTCGACGCCGTGGAGGCTGGGCTCAGTGCCCACACGAGCCAGACGCCCAATGGAGGCCCTAATCTTTCATTATCGGCATTTCTGCTCCCTTTGCAACGTCCAAGGGCCAGGAAGGTTGGGAAAACTCCCTTGAGAGGCGAAAGTGGGTGTGGTGGGTGAGAAGGAAGAACTGGCCGAAGACCGTCTTGTCGTCCATGACCATGACCCATGACCATGACCCATATCCACGTCCATGGATCTAATGACAGTGCTCACTTTCCTCGATCCTGCTTTTTTTGTTTTCCAAATTTCGAGGGCATCTGTGTGCCTGCCTGCACGTTGAACCGTAGCTCGCACGCCATGCCCGAAACTTGGCTCTTGTTGGCGGGCTGGGCTGGCCTTATTTTGGCCTCCGAGGCACTTCCAAGGCTTGGTGCTTGCTTCCAGGTTCCGATGGGGAGGTTCTGTCCTTAAGCGGGCACTTAGGAAAAGCGCCCATACCTTTTGAGGCGTCGCGACAGGAAGACGAGAGGGCATTGAGGCATGAGTGCAGTGGAGCAATATCGCAAGCGAATCGTACCCATGAGTGACCGCGCTGTTGCCTTGAGCATTGCGACGGCTCCGCGGGAAAAAAGGAGATCGCGACCCGCTGCGTGGTGGACTTGGGACAGGAGAGGAGGAGCAGAGCAAAGCGGACGACTGTGCAGCAAACCCCCTGGAATCGGGAAGAATGGGACCCATACTTTAATCGCGATGTACCTCCCATTGGCTCAAGCTGGGGTCCAAAGGGCGAGAAGCAAGCCTGTTCGGTTAGGATCTGCTCCCCTTGCCCTTAATGGCAGAGTTGCCCATTGTTGACAGACGCAAATGGAGAACTGAGAGTCTCCAGTGCATTTGCAGCAGCCGCTCCACGAATTGTGCGGGTACCGGTACTGCACGCTCTAGATAGTGCTCACTCAAAATTCAGGGGGATACGTATCGCTATCGTGCTGCTGGCGGCGCCTTGCAGCTCATAATCTCGCACTTCGCACTCTAACTAAGAAGCCTGGGAGGTGTTGCAAGTTGCCCTACTCGCTGTTAAAGTAAGTGGAGGTAGGCTAAAAAAGACGCAGACGCTGGAGGTACCTGCGCCAGCTGGAGGAAAATTTCCCAGTGGCCCACATCCCCTGCTCCGTGCCGCGACGGCCCAATCACAAGTGTCCAATCTCGTCTTTAATTTCAAGACCCATGCTTGCTCTTTCGGCGGCGCAGTCGACAACTGCAACGAGGCACGCAGAAACTCGACAGGAGAATTGCGCCCAACTGTAGTGTGTGCTCACTCTCTCTAGCACCTCAGTAGCTGGGCTCCTTCTCTTCCACCCAGACCTAAAGGTACCATGACCTTGAACCATGGATGGGGCTATCAACCTTGGAAACCCTTGCAACCCCCTTGCCGCGCGCCCGTGAGCCTAGCCTGGGCGTAAGCGGGCTTGCTCACCTCACCCACTCGACTGCACCAGGCTACACCTCCGCTTCGTCTGATCTTTCTTCTCTTTCTTTTCCTTCCCTACCACAGCCAAGGCAAACTCATCGTCCACCCGTGTGCGTCTCGTCCTCTGGCATCAGCCTCTGTCACTCTTTTATATAGTCACTCATTAACCCACTGTCGCAAGACAATCACTCTCCCTTATTGCACCAATCTCTTTCTTCCAGTCACTCGTTCGACTCCTGTTTCGTCTTCTTACATAGACCTAAGTCCTAATCACTACCCTATTATCCAACAAACAACAAAAAGCAACCTCAGTCAAAATGCGCTTCACCATCTCCGCTGCTGCCTTCCTGGCCTTTGCCGCCAACGTCCTGGCTCAGAACCCCGACTTCGACCCCGTCACCAAGCCTACTCCCAACGAGAAGATCAACGCGGGCACCACCTACACCATCGAGTGGACTGCCCCTGATGCCTTCAAGGACGTGACCGTCTCCATCAGCCTGATCGGAGGCGCCACCCAGAACACTCAGGTTCCTCTCCTCGACATTGCCTGTGAGTACATGCACAACACCATCGACCTCCCTAAAAAACCTCACTAACATGTCTCAGCCGGCATTGCCAACTCCGCCGGCAAGTACAGCTGGACCATTCCTAGCACCCTGGGCAAGGACGCCTTCTACGGCCTGGTCGTCAAGTCTGAGGCCAACCCCTCCGTCGACTTCCAGTACTCCAACCCTTTCCACATCGTTGCCGACGAGTCCAGCGCTGGCACCACCACCCTGACCTCTTCCTCCGGCACTGCTACCGTCACCCTGTCCGCCGCCTCGGTCTCTGCCACCTCCACCGCTTCTACTTCCGCTTCCGCTCCCGCCTCCGAGGCCGTTGTTGTCAACAGCACCAACGCTCTCTCTACCACCGCCGCTCCGACTCCCGCTACCCTGAGCGCCTCTGCCCCGGCCACCGTTATTACCAGCGTCACCAAGCCGGCAAGCAACATTAGCACTGCTAACAAGACTGCTTCCACCACCTTGGCTACCGTCACTGGTGTCGCTGCTGGAGCCCAGGCCACTGCCGGCGTCTTCGCCGTGCTCGGTGGTCTGGCCGTTGCCGCCCTTCTCTAAGCGAACGCTGCCTGCCGTATTTCTCGGATGTTTCATCTGTTAAATCGCTTGTATTTGGGTTTGGGTTTCAACGTGCATATTAGGTCATGATAGGATAAAAAGACGGACACTCCCTTTGGGCTATTGTCCGGGAAAACCGCGCCGGTTCAGCCTGAGCCTGGAGGAAAACGGGCCCCGCACATGGCGTTTTTATTGTGTGTTTTTTCGATACCAGTTCCCTACGTGGACGATTGCGATCACGAGGGATGGGTTGATATCTTTCTAGTTGATAATACGAGAGAAGAACGAACTTGGTCTTACTAGAAAACATGAGTATCTTTTCAACACGACGTCCTGACTTTCAGCCAATGACTGCCGATCACTTTTCGTCGAGATGCGACCCGGCTAATCAGATAACCTTGCAGCTGTCAAGCGAGGGCCGACATCCTGTCTGACGTGAACGGGCGGGGTCTTCAGCACAATTGCCCGAAACATCAGTGCAGTAGCTTTCGGCTGACCGCAGGGTCTCTCGGCCACTCGTCGGATCAGATTTCTATATCGACATACATGAATTTGTACCCCCACGACACCAAATCTGCAGCAAGACCAATTCTTCAAGGTGGTAAGTTGAGTGAGTGACGTATCTTCCCCCTCCCCGAGTCCCCACACTCTACCTTGCCAAAGTCTCAAGTTGCCCTTGAAATTCTCCATGTTTCCTCTCGTTATTTTTTCTTCTTCACTCGAGGTACGATCAAAACAGACTGCCGATCACAACCACACACACACACAAACATACACACACACACACACACAAACACACAATCCAGCCACCTCGCAACGCGGAAAGCCCGGTTCGGTCTCGGTCAAGTTCCCGGACAACATGGAGGTCGGTCGATCAGCTTTCGACGTGACCCTCTCTCCCTGCCTTTGCATTCAACGATAACTCCCCTCCGCCAAACCAGCAATGACAGGAGACCGTCACCGCCAAGCTTCCCGAGGTGGTTGTTGCTTTCAAACCTGACAAGAACTGGTCCATGACTCGGCAAGTAGATTGCAACTCCAGTTTTCTGATGGAGAATCGAGGTGACTCTGTTATAACGGCCGCCGACGGAGTTCCGGGATTCAGCTTCTTTTGAAACTATGTGAGGATTCATGGGCTCTTCTTTCCTCAAGATCATTTTCTGTTTGTTGGCCACTTTATCCGGGCGGCCTCTGTTTCGGATTCACCCAGGTGTAAGACATCGTCGCGCCGGAATTCCCCGCGGATGGTCGAGCTTGCGTTTCGAATTATCCAATATGGGGAAAGAGATTTACTTTTTTTTTCCTTCTCCTTGTTCGAGCCGTTTCTCCTCGTTTACGGATGAAAAACCTCTCTTTTCTCCATTTGCTGTGGTTATTAAATGTGTGTAGATGCCACGCCATGCAATGAATTATACTTTCGGACCGGCACCTCTCTCATTTCGGGAGACGCTGTGGGGAGCCATGGTAACATCGCTCCACGGGAACTTGGCGCGCACGCACTAACATATTTCAATCAGGAGGGGGCTCTTGCTTGTTGAGGGTTGAACCTTGCTCGCGATGCCGCGAGCGCGGTATTGGCCTCATGCGAGGATGTTGTTCTTCTCGTCTCGTGACCCTTCCGTGTGCCTCGTCTCAGGTCCTGGCAAGTGTGATGTGCGGTCGGCCAGGACGATGATGTATGGGTTCACAGGCGCGCGTTTGCTCCCTGATCCTGTTTGTTGGACACCGAGAGGGTGAGGTCGGTTGTTCCGCGAGCGCGGGTATCGAGCGGGCCGGCGCTGAGATCTCTGGGCGGCGAGTGACGCATGGTTAACGGGTCATGTATATAAGCTAAGAGGGCTCCGAGACTTGAATGGAACATTCTGTCACCATGGTTGAAGGGGTCCCATGCAGCTGGTCTGATTTTTGCTCCTAATCAAGAGAAAAAGGGCTGCTAAGTGTTTGTCTCAGCCGTTGAGCCTTTTGTGTTCCCGTCTGCTGCATTGGCCTTGGCGATAAATGGCGAGGTGAAGCAGACTTTTCTTGCAATGTCTGCAGATTTGCTGTTCTATAGGTTTCTTCAAAGAACCTCCTTGTAAGATCCACGAGTTTGTTTATCGTCCCACAAATACGCCTCTCCGAACAACATCAATCACTCTTTCCTGGTGTTTAGAGACGCTTGCTGTATACCCGGGTCGAGGCTATTTTCAGCTTTTGCCGTGGTGCTTTGCATCCCAGCATCACCTGTTTGCGTTTCCTCGGTTTCCCTGAAGCCATTCGTCTCCCATCCTCACGTGTCCAAGACTTAATACCTCGACGAGGGATCAAAGTGCTGTTGTCATGTACTTTGACAAGTGTTCGGAACATCAATCTCTTCGCTACTAGCCCTTCAGTAGCGTGAAACCCATTCACCAAATCCTCCTGTGGATAGTAAGTTCGCAGGGTTATGCAAAGAGAACAGCCGAGTACTGTCAATCTCTCCCTTCTTATACAGGCCCTATGAAGTCATAACCTCATCTCCTTCTCAAGCTGGCAGACCAATATGAACTTCACTTCCCCTTCCGCAGAGCTCAATGGTAGGTATCTGGCCACGTGGTCGACCCGAGTAAAGCGACGCTTCTCTTACTGCAATCTATGCGCGTGCGTGTTTCCCCATCTGGGCTCTGAAAGCTGGAGAGGCAGGCATATCTCGGGAATTTCCCTTTCTCGAATTGGAATGACGCGACTCGAGCATCCTGGCTATTCCAATTTCGTAGCCAAGATGGGACACGCTGAGGCGACTAACGGCTTAAAGTATGCCCTAGGAAGCTGTTCTGGCGATGTGTCTTGACAGTCGTTGGACCTGTAGGCGAGGTCGTCAGCACCAGTGTCTTCTCAATCAATAGTACGAGACTCGATCCGTGAGATGAATGTAGGCTGTGAAACCGGTTAGACCGGCATGGGCATGCTTCAGTAGAATGGCGGAGGTTCGTGACAGGAACATCAGAGTACATAGGCTCATCACCTCAATTCATCTCAGGAACGAAATAGCTTGCGTCTATCTGTACGTGGTCGGTGGCCCAGAGCCCATTTCGATCACCATGCCAAGCCCCTTGTTGGACCTCCTGTGCCTAGCCCAATTCTCAGTTTACAAATTTCCACCGAGACTTAGCAGCAGCGTGACCCATCTTCGTTCGTAGGCGGTATTCAATACAAAGGAAAAAAAAAGGAAGCAAGATGCCGGTGTGCAGGTCATGAAGAAAAACTTTTGATTACGCGAATGGGCAGACAGACGAGTGACTAGACCGTCTACCTGTGCCTCGCCTTCTTCCTGCTCTCCCTCTCCCTCTCGTAGGCGTTAGCTTCTCTGCCCTCCTCGTTCTGAATCTCCGACACGATTCTCTTGTACTTCTTCTCGTACGCCTCGTCCTTGGCCTTCTTGATGCGGAGATTCTCGCGCGCCATGAACTGTGCGTCCTTACGGAGCTCGCGCATGGCGCCCTTGCGCTCCTTCTTGTGCTCCTTCTTGAGCTTGGCCATCTCGGCGCGCTCGCGGTCTGGATCGTAGTGCTTGTTCGGATCGAACGAATCCTCAAACTTGGGGATGAACGTCTTTATGGCCAGGGGCTTGTGGTGGTGCAGCTCGAGGGGACGCCGTGAGAGCTGGGCGATCTTCAGCATGCGCTCCAACTTGGCCTTGGACTTCTCGATCTGCTCGCCGAGAGCCTCGGGGAACTTGGAGCGGTTCGCCTTCTGGTTAAATTGGGCGACAATGTTCAAGGCGGGTTGGAAAGTCTCGTGGAATGAGGATTTTCCGGTCCATGTCTCTGCAGCGGCGCCGATGACCTGGATAGTTGTGCTCAACAGAGCGGCCTTGGTAGACTCAGCCTCCTTGCCGGAGACCTCTCGAGTTGAGCAGTCGGCAGGAGAGAGTCGTCGAAGGGCGACCTTCTTTGCGTTGGCGATTCGGATGCCTTCTGCAGGCTCATGCAGCGGGAAGCCTCCAGAGACCCGAAGGGCTGAGGGGGCAAGGGCGCAGAGCGTGTTCAGGCAGTAACTCATAGCTTCCGGAACGTAACGCTTGGAGAATTGCTGATATTGCACGGCCAGTGTCGACAAGTAAGTTCCAGTGGCGTAGTCGCTGAGCGTGTGTGGGATCTTGCCGCCGAGGTAACGTCCGATGGTGAGCATCGCAGGAGTCGTGACCTGGTGGAAATGGTCTGACGTGGGGAAGGTCGAGCCAATGGCAGTCAACAAGATTAGGTCTCCTGTGTGCAAAGCAAGGGGCCGTTCCTCGCTGATCTTCTGCAGGTGAGAACGGTATTGCAAAGCAATCTCGATGGGAAACATTTTGGCTAGGGAGTGGATATGTCGAATAACGCTCTCCACTGCTTGGAAAGACGGACTGGACTCGCTGCGGCTGTGGCCGACCAGGTCAACGAGGGACTTGGCGAAGTTTCCGAGCTTCTCTTTGTGTCTACTGTCCAGCTTGGGGTGGTACAGAGCTCTGATGCGTTGAACGATCGTGGGCAGCTTATCACTGGGGTATTTCTGCGCCAATGCCTCGAGTTCCTCATAAGTTTGCGGACATGGAAATGTGAAGGGCAGGTCGCCGTCCACTTCCATCTTTCCACCTGCCGGGATATTTGCGAAGACGGAGCTTTTGGCTTCCTCCTCGGTAAGCAGGCCCTTGGTAAACTCGTCGTCCTCGTCGTCATCCTCTCCTTCGCCATCGTTTTCCTCGATCGAATCTTCCTCCTCTTCACTAACTGGTTCGAGATCTGAACCGCTAGCAACCAAGTCGTCGTCGATGATGAAGTCATCTTCATCGTCAAATCCAAGCTCCGTTGCAGTGGGACGTGCCCGAATACCGCTTCCGAGGCCGAAGTCCTCATCCTTATCTTCCGGAATGAACTCAAAGTCGGGCTGCTCAGGGGGCTCGTCTTCCATCTCTTCATCCTCGTCCTCCCCGTCACTCGAAACTGGCTCTCCATTCATTCGCTTCTGACGCTTTTCCTCAAGCTCCTTCAGTCGTTTCGATTGCTCCTCAGCCTTCTCTTCATCTGTCTTGGTACGGTCGGTGGGGGCGGCTCTGCGATCCTGGACGAGCTTCCTGAGGCGCATATCGAAATCCTTGTCGAAAGTAGCCCGATCAACTCCAGCGATCAGTCTCCCTGACTCTTCCCTCTTCGCGGCATCGTTCTTGCCATGAGAAAGCAGGAGGGCATGAAGGTTTGGCAATTCTTTGTCCAACTCCTCTCGTAGGTCCGCGTCCTCGTCCTTAGCAACTTGGCGCTCGTACTTGTGCATCTTCGACTTCGCAATGACCTCCTCCATAACCTCTTTTTTCGTCTTTTTCCTCTCGGGCTGCTCCTCGCCGGCTCCGTCCTCCCCCATCTCCGCAGCGCGGGCGCGCTTCATCCTCTTGGCCAGCATGTCAGAGTGGTCGCTTTCAAAGCCGTCAAGATCGTCCTCGTCAAAGTCGTCCATGATTTCCGAACCGTCAAAGTTGATTGATTGACCCATGTGCGTCAGTTCGCCGAGAGGCTCGGCCTCCTCGAGGTCGAATAGGGACGTCTTCTTGTGTGTTCTTTGCTTTTCCCGCGCGAAACGCTCAATCATCTTCTCCTCTTCGGCCATGGCAGGGTCGTTTTCACCAAATCGACGATCGAGTATTCCGCCGACCTTGTTTCGTTTTTGCATCTCGACGAGTAATGTCTCTCGACGCTATCAAGTCTGTTAGCATGCCGCCCGCGGCGTGGCTTTGATCTATATACCCTTTGCTCCCCAAGGGACTTCGCGACACCAGGGCGGCCATGGATCCCCTTTGCTGCGGCTCCGGTAGGTGGCCGATTAGTCGTGACGTCGAATTTGGGTCCTCTCGGATTGTGCTTGAGGTCGAAGGGGTTGAACTGTTCCCTAATCTGGCCGAGTGCTGCACTTTTCTGCAAGCGCTTGTCGCTCTTGGCCTTTTCCTCCTGGGCAAACTGGCGCTTCTGCTTCTTGGACTTCTGAGGTCCGATAATGCCCTGCTCCTTGAGGGAGGACTTGAGTCGTTTGAGTTGTGATCCAGCCATCTTGTCGAGCGCACCCAGTTTCTGATGGTGGGAAATTCAGCTTGCAGACAGGGAGTGCCGTTTTCCATTTTTTTTTGTCTTATCGCTTATCGGGTCTATTGTGTGTTTGGTGGGGAAGAAGGTGGCGGTGGCGCACGGCAGAACGACATGGGCCTGAGCTTCCCGTCTCTACAAGCTTCATCGCCATTGCTCCGTAATTCGATGCACCAATATACCTACCTCATCATCATGCTCCAATAGCCTGGGGCTAAACAATATTCAGCATGAACTTCATGTCAATCATGCGCGATGAGCGCATCGTTCTTCTAGGAATCGGCGCTGCCACGTTCGGCATGGTTACTATGATGACCCAGATGCTAACATTCATCCGCGACGAGAACGAGATCAAGGGAACTCCGCCCAAAACACAGTATATCACTCAGGAGACAGAGGATGCGTTGGGTCTAGACACCCTTGATAAACTCCTCTTACATCCCAATTTTTCCATCCGGGATATCGCCATCAAGATCCTCTGCGACCGTGCTGTCAACGACTCCGACACCGTTCGCCATCTGCTCTACGGCATCACCCGGCCCGACTATGACACTCGCATGCAGAGCCTTCGAGCTCTCGCAACGTTGACGGGTCAGACCAACGGTCAGCGAGTTTGATCTATTGACAGGACGGAAGAGCTGACTGACGAATAGACTTTGCAGAGGGTTTATCCAAGCTGCACACATGGACAGCGTATACGGCTCTTGTGCGGTCCCTCGAGTTAAGCTTAGAGGACGTGGAGCATACAAAGCTCGACGACAAGTATTGGGACGAATACTATCTGCGCGATATGGCCGAGCGATTCTGTCTCATGTTCGTTCTTGAGCTGATCACCAAGTACGGAGCCGAGATGCTGGTGAAGGCCAAGTTCGTGGAGAAGTGGCTCTGCAAACAGCCGTGGGGAGACAGCGAAACTGAGATCCAGGAGAACTTCATCTACTATATGGAGCACAAGAACAACCGCATCGTCGATATCGTCACGAGAATCGCACACACCCCTGAAGGAGCCAAGGCAATAGTTGACTGCAAGTTGGCATCCAAGACCAACTTCAACCTGACACCGGACGCGAACATTGCTGGCTTCACGATAGCGTTGCAGTCGACTCTATCCAATGCAGAAGGCGACGAAGGTCAACAATCGAGAGAGAACATGCCTCGTACAAGAGAGCGTTCTGCTGAGGAGCAGCGTCTCAGGCGCCAACACCGCGAGGCGATGGTTTTGAGCGACGGCACACGACCAATTGGCAGGGACGACATCATCGAGAGAAGCCACGACTCCCCAAGCTGAACTCAATCAGATGCTTCCAAGAATACATCTGTGTAAGGGTGCTACGCCGAGAGCGCGCAGAGAGACGCGCATCAGATATCACGTCGCGTCGAGCGGTGAACCAGGGACTACAAGATAGTTCGACTGCGCGGAGGCAGGAACACGGCTTGCAGAAGCAAATTCGTTCGACTTAGTATGGCCGCGGCCGATAACAGGGAATAACCAAGATCACAAGCTCAAGATTGACTACAGCAATGCCGTCAGGTTGTTGTGGCCCTGAGGCACGTGGGAAACTGCGCTGCAGGACATTTGCATTTCCTTTCCAACCGAAGTGGGAGACGCAACGGCACATAAAAGGATGCCTGCGCTGCTGGAAACGAGCAACACGACTTGAACAGGATCAGACCTGTCGTTGGTAGACTTGATGAGAATATGTAAAAGATTAATGTTCTGCCACGGGCTCTGTCATCGCCCGGTGACAAATGAAGCCTCTGCACGTACACAGTAAGCGGCAATGCGTTCAGTTGACGTTCTGGTGAATGAGAAGTTAATTGGCAGATTGGCGAGTTTATTTGACTTCGAGTTCCGTGCTTCACATCCGTCCAGCCGGCGACCGGCTCGAAGTTTAGCGTGATGATGTGCCTGCACAGGCCGGGCAAATGCCAATTTGGAAATTCTGGGCGGCTTCCCCTCTGTTCCTTCAAGCTTTGACACCACTACTACAGGAGATGCGCTAAGCCCCGGGGACCCTCTCTCGGGTTGAAGCCATTCTTGGAAGGACACGGCCCAGGCTCTCCCTGTTCTGTCGAGGAACTGGGTTCTCTTCTTGTGTGGCCGTGGCCCGCCAAGAATCGACAGCTACCGTAGTTGGGGCAGCTCTGCTTTGGGGAGGTGATGCTGTGGGATTTGTTTACTCTAACTCAGTCGCTCAATAAGTGCCTGGAGCTCGGTAAGGCAACTTAGGCTGAGTAAAGCAAAACAGATAACACAGTTTGTGACATACCTCTATGCAAGCTGGACGTTGCGAGGTGTCGCTTATGATGTGTATCACGCAGTGCCATGTTACGCAGCGCGTATGACGACTCGCATGGAGACCCATCTTTTTTCCCACGCACTTGACTGCTTTTGGTGACGGTTTACACTGCAGCTGGTCTCTGGGCTTGATAAAACAGAGATTGGCGGGAGAATTCGTGTCGCCGGAAAGCGGGAGCTGATTCTTAGCGAATAAGTAGCCTCTCATGCGGCCGCCCCTGGTTCGGTTCGTCGACGGTGGTTGTCTAACTTTGGAGGCGTTGGACAGGTGACTGGGAAGGGAAGACAATTCTAAAATTAAATGTCAGAATCAAGCGGCGAGTGGTCGATTGCCATTATTACTCGGATACTACCTGCACCAGTTGGTGTTCGACTGGGTACCTGATTGCTACGCGCCACTTGATTATTGAGGGACTTTCCGAAGCAGGTACGAACACTCAGGTGCAACAGACAACCTTAAGTAAGGTGGATGGAGATGGCATGAGGCAGGGCGTGAGTCAGAAACGTGACAGCCCGAGACATGTTCACCCCGCGACGGCAGCGGCGACGGGCGAACACGTTGCATGCGGGCGGTCAAGGTCAAGTCCCCTGGGCTGGGCGGCTGTTGGCCCCGCTGGTCTGCATGCAGCGGTAAAGACAGCCAGGTTCGGACGATGCAGAGCTACGACAGCGTCATGGCAACCAGGAGGAGATGGATGGAGGAGGAGCCACTGAGGACGGCTTTGGGAACTTCTGGAAGATCTTGGACCTGCACCACGATAGAGATAATGAAGGAGCGATGCAGGAAGACTGTCCAACTGCAGCTGTTGAGAGGCTGTTACTGCCCCAGCTCGTCACGAGCAGGGCGCCACAGGTCATTGCTGGATCCGGATCCACGTAAACATTGGGAAGCTGTTGCTCATGATACAAAGACGGGGTTGTCGTCTTGTGGCATCCCCGGACCATCTTGTGACTCTGTCTCTGGCTCTGTCAGTCTGTCTTATACAACCTTGGCCAGCTAGTGCCTCAATCGCTACGTATCGTCGTCCGCCTTTTTGAGGTTGTGTTTCGACTGTCTTTACTCTGTCTCTCCTTACAACACCACGCCTACGCCAGTCATACGAAATACACGACCTTTCTATTCTTCACACGTCGCTGCCCTTGCCTTTCCAGTACGTTATCTCTCAACGCGAAATCCATTCCCGAATTATTCGGACACTTGCCGCTACATCGTCCAACCCTCCCACCATCGGCCAGGATAGCGCTACACTCTTGACGGATCACCAACCCGAATCCAAATCCCCTTCCCTGACACTCATCGTCCCCCTGCATCTTGTTGGCCTACGGATCCTTACCCAAAAAGGCTGAGCCAAAAAGTGGTCGACGTCTGAGAACCCGTCGAGAGCAACCGTGCTCTCAAGGAGATAAGAGGCTCAAGAGCGTCACAAAAGGCGCCCCTCATCTCGCGAACTGTTCTCTTTCTCCTTGGTCTTTTCACTCGACTATCCGTCCTCTTCTACGTCGGCCGTCCTCGTCGCCTCAAGACGTCCCTGTCGCTGCCGGGACCGTTGTCATTGTCACAACAGTCCGCTAGCCAGCAGTGGTCACGCTTCTCGGAGCTGCCAGAAGGAAAGACATCTCGGCCGCAGACACGAGACAGCAATCCTCCGACCGCCCTTTCTTCTTCTTACTAATTCAGAGACACACCTCAAGCTCCCGGGACGATCACACCTTGCCGTTCTCTGGTTTTAGTCGAGCGCCCAATCGACCCGAAATTTCTCCTGCTAGCCAGGTCTTGGGTTGCTTCTTCTGCCGACCCGTACGGATACTCTGAAGACGGCTGCTCAGTGCGACTAAAGGCAAGCAACCAGACCTTGCATCGAGCTACCTACGGTCCCTTACGCCGCAGACGGGCAGTGGGGCGCTGGGAAACAACCTAACACACCACAACCTGGAACCTTGCCTGACCTACGCGGCCTAACAAAGGCCAAGGCCAGTAAAGCTGCAGCTCAGCACTCCCGTCTAGCGGTCGCTCTAGTGGCTGGGTCCCTGTCCACGAACCGCAGCACCCACTACCTTAGTTATTGCCTCACGCATCCACCAACCCGATTATTTCATCATGTCCGTCACCACAACAACAGCGACAGCCGCACACGCGCCGACCCATAGATCTCTCGCCCACCCGCCACGCTCTCTTCGCAAAGCTACCAGCTTCACCAGCGCTTTCTCCTCCGCCGCCTCCGCCTCTTCTCCCAGCCTCAACTCCCTCTACAACGCCCATTCGCGTCTCACGCCCTCCCACCAAACTCTCCCGCGCAAATCCTCCCTCGCCGCCTTGACGCCCAACTCCCTCGCCTCCATTCCCGATGTGAGCGAGTCTTATGTCTACAACAGCGTGCTAGCCGAGTCGCCCGATCGCAAGATGGCTCCCACAACCCCCGGCAAGCCCGGAAATGACTTCGTCATTGGCGATGTCGTAGAAGTCCCGGGCAACATGCTCGGCACTGTCCGCTATATTGGCTCTGTGAATGGAAAGAAGGGCAGTTTCGCAGGTGTGGAGCTGCATCCAGAGTTCTCGCAGCGGGGAAAGAACTCTGGTGAGGTAGAAGGGTAAGCTTACGCCCTGCACGTCCGTTGGCGAAGAAAATAACGGCTGACAACTTTGGATCAGAGTTTCATACTTCACGACGACCGTTCCTGGCGCTGGCATTTTCCTACCCGTTACGAAGGCTATAAGACGAGATTCTCCTCCAGGCTCCTCAGCGACCTCGTTCCCACATACACCTACGGCAAGCACCATTGGTGCCCTCAGAGTCGGCAGTCAGAACTCGACGAATTTCACTCCTCCAACGCCATCACTTCCTCAATTCAGCAAATCCGTCGGACCCGGTCGCTCTACCAGTCCTGGACTGAAGAAACCCAGTAAGCCTTCGTTGCGCCCAGAATCGCCGTCGCGCAAATTGCAGATGACGCCTGGGCCCCGGCCGTCTTTGGCAACTCCCAACAACAGAGCCCCTACCAAGTTCTCGTCTCCAACTGGCAATAGGTTTGCTCAGAGCGTGCGTGGAACGGCTGGGGACCCAAGCAAGACGCCCGGGAGACTGGATAGGATACCGAGTATGGGCCCTCGCAGCACTTCCGCGCTTGGCCTGTTCGACGAAGAGTCGACGCCGACTGCGCTGCAGCGGACCAAGACAAACGGAAGTGCGACGTCAGTGTCTTCATATAGCTCCCAATTCAGAGTTTCTTCGCGTGCGGGCTCGAGAGCAGCCTCACGTGCGACCAACGACCATGAGCTTGAGCGCTTGAAGGCACACTTGGAGGATCGCGAGAGGCAATTGAGGGATCAGGCGGCCACCTTGGCAGAAATGGAAAGCAGTCTCACGGAGCTGCAGACTCTTATGGAGCACTCTGACATCACCGCAATGAAACGAAATAGCCTCGACGATAAGGACTCGGCACAACTTCGAATGCTGGTTAAAGAAAAGAACGAAAAGATTGCCATGCTCACGGCCGAATTTGATGCGCACCGCGCCGACTTCAGAAGCACGATCGACACCCTGGAAATGGCTAGTACCGAGACCGAGCGAGTGTACGAAAAGCGCATAGATGAGCTCATGGGGGAGATCCGTGAACTCGAATCTCGTACCGACGATGTGGACGTGGTCGCTCGTCAGTTGAAACAGCTGGAGGAGCTGGTTCAAGAATTGGAGGAGGGTCTCGAAGACGCTCGACGTGGGGAAGCCGAGGCCAGAGGTGAAGTCGAATTTCTCAGAGGCGAAGTTGAGCGCACACGGACCGAGCTTCGCCGTGAACGCGAGAAGGCTTCAGCCGCGATGAGCGGCGCCGGAGGTTCATCGAATGGAGACGGCGCTTCTGTGTCCAAGGAGCTTGAGCAGAAGGAAGACGAGATTCGAGGGTTGAAGGCTATCATCCACTCCCTCAGTCGCGACTCTGTCCCAGATGCCGAAAAGCCCGAGGATCCCTCGATTCGCGAGAATGCTCTAGCTCGGGAGAGAATGGAAAGAGAACTTACAGAGCTTCGCGCTCTTGTGAAGGACAAGAATCGTCGCGAGGAGGAGCTCGAACGGGAAGTGGAGATGCTGCGTAGGGGAAGCGCCACAACCCAACAATCCGGGCCTTTGACGAACGGTGGCGCTCAGCGCTCATCACTACGCGATTCAAGGGACACTGTTGTCTTGGCCCGGGATAATGAGCCTCGATCTGCTGAGGCCACCCACAGGCGTGGCCGTACGTTGGATACGATGCCTGAGAGCGACACCTACTCGTCGGTCACCGAGAATAGTACTCTGTGGTGCGAGATCTGCGAGACCGGAGGCCACGATATTCTCACATGTACCAACATGTTTGGAGATGGTAAGGCCAACGGTGATGCCAGCAAGGCAGGCAAGGACATGACCAGGGAAGCTCTGAAGCCTATGGACGATGAGCATAAGCCCCCTCCCCTGTCTCCGATGAAAACGAAGGCCTCAATATCCCCTACGACTACTCTACCCGCCGCTCCCCCTGTTGTCAAGATCCTGCCGAACCCCATGGATAACGGACCTGTTGCTGGCAAAGACAGCGGAGTGGTAGACAACTCGAAGTGGTGCGCCCTTTGCGAGAGAGACGGGCACGACAGTGTCGACTGCCCTTTCGAAGAAGCATTCTAGGGGAATGAATTCTGATCTTGGAGCAGTCCGAGTTGGTCCGCTTTGGAGAGGTCACCCTGTATGGTGACCCGGATTGTGTAGAATTCCTGGGTGGCTACAGCAGTGGATGTTTTCTGTTCGTCATAGCATTTGTAGCGATGATACCACAGTTCGAGCAGAGCCAGTTTTGGGAGGTCGAAGTTCACACCTCTAGGTCAGCAGGGAGGAACGACACGAGGGCCGTTGGCGTCTTCATGCCATGAGGCTCCTTTAGGATTTTAATTGTAGACCTTATACATGAGAGATCTTCGTTCAAGTTTTGATTTCCACTCGTTTGAGGCAAGGAGTTGTGCATAAGAAGGCTTACATGGCAAAATTGGCCAAACTCGACACCCACCAACAGTTCTCTTTGCACTTACTCGGCGTTGCAAAAGGCACAGCCAGATGCTGTGACATGGAAGACTGGCCCTACAAAGGCTGCCACGTTCTGGGCTTGACGGCGGGTAAATCTTTACGTCCTATAGACTGCTAAGCTAGTAGTGGTTGGCGTCGGCTTGACGAAAGAGATGCCTAGTCAACATCATCAGTTTACTACGGTAGCTGACGGACTAAGTTGATACGGTCAAGACCCAAGCAAAAGTTGGCTCGTTCAGCAGCGTGACACGTGGTACCCGCCGTAGCTACCGAATACAACCGATGGTAGACTGCGGTGTCATGGTAGCAAAATGTTGGCTGATAACGTCTCGACGGTGCTACGCTTAATTCTACTGATGAGGGGCTAGTAGCATAGGTTGGAGGCAGATGATGCTGATTCGTAGCGAAGGAAATTTGGGAGTCCCAGCCTCAAGCTGTTCAACGCAACCCGACTCGATGAGAACTCGCAAAGCATACAGTCGTGCGAGTAAGCCTGTTTGCGAGATCCGGGGTTATGTCAAGGGTCGACGGTGAAGTTGGACACGACCCAGCATTGACTCCATTTGGCCAATCCGATTGGCGCCGGTGAGATCCCCGTGGTTGTGGCGGGGTAGAGAGCCCCCGGAGTAATATTATATGAGATCTTGGGATGGTCGGCGACCAACCAAAAGCTCCGTGCTCATTGCAGTGACAATCCAGATAAGATGGTGGGAGGGTCGTTGTCATGTCATGGGCTTCCCTACTTTAAAAAAAAAAAGGCCCACCTGAACAGCAGCTCGTCTCAAGTCTTCGTACAGCAGCGAAACCAAGAGCTCTGGTCAGGCTTCCCCAACCTTTCAACTCTTACCGCACAACACGCCGCAAATTCCCGTGCCTCCAATTCCTCTCACGGCTGCCGGCATCAGATACCCGCCCGACTGCCGTGCCGCCAGGTACTATTAAGGTAACTAGCAGTAAGGTATATTGCATGAGGGAAAACCGCCCTAACGCACATCCATCCAAATAGCCTCCAGCCTCTAAGACCACAAAAACAAATCCCAAGAAAAGACCTTGGCTTCAGTTCTCCAGAAAACAGTCGACCTTTCTGATCACGTCACACAAGACGCCTGCTCTCGCGTGAGGCACTACCGTCCAGACTCTGCTACGTCTGGGGCTCTCCTCCACCCGTGCTCCGGGCTCCCGGCCTAGTACATGCAGCAATCGCCCTTGTCTCGGTCGTGATGGCGCTGGTTGGCGATGATGCGCTACCACCACCAGCACCACCACCACCACCACCACAATCCTCGACCGCCTCGCCGCCTCCTCTTTCGTCTGATGCCCAGCAGCTGCAATCCCCGTCGCCTACCACCCCGCCGCCACCACGAGGCTTAAGTAGGCGCGTTCCCTACAATGAAAGCTCTCCAACGTCGCCGCGCTCACTCCCTCGGAGACAGAGCACCAACGAGCGCATCAACGAGATCTTAGACGTACGTAGAGCCCTCTCGCTTCTGGCATCATCTCGGCCGACGAGCCAGCTCAACTGTGGGACCTTCTCACCGCTCCCCTGCTTGGCACCGACCATTCAGTTAGCCTCCAACTCGACCTTGAAGTTTAACTACGCTGGTTTTCTTCAAGACCCTTTGTTACCACACCGTCCCCGCCCCATTCTTTACCTCCGTATCCCGATCTCCCCCGTCCTAGTCCAAACCCCGTCTGTGCCCTCGCTGACCAACGCCCGCCGGCGCCGAACAGAACGCCAGAGGCCGCGCAGAAGCCATGGGCGGCGCAACATCCGTATCCCGATCCGCTCCCGCCAGCCCTCCTCGGCGACAGTATTCCCGGGAAGACGGTAGCCACGATGAGACCGTTAGTATCATATCGCGCGGCCCGGACCGCAACTACCAGAGCATGAATGCCACGGCCCCGATAGCGACGGCGCCCGAGCTGCGCACTCGTAAGACGATCCAGAAGACAAGGAGTCAACTAGCTCCACAGGCTGAGGAGGCCGAGGAAGACTACGACGATGTCGTCGCACGGGAGGAGAGAGCAAGAGAGGCGCAAGTAAAAGAGTCGTGGTTCACCATCTTTCTGTCCAGCTTCCAGAGCATCGAGCTCGAGAACAAAGGCAGCGTAGCTCGGGATCACCTCGCTCTAGGTATGGAGACCTTTGCGGGACACCTCGCTTCCTGCCGATCATCCACTGACCGAAGTCTTGCAGAACGAACCTTTCTCGCCTGGCTACGCACGTCACTAGCGTTTGCCTCAATAGGCATCGCCGTAACACAGCTTTTTCGCCTCAACTCATCCATCTCCAACCCGGATTCGAGTGGCCACACACTGCGCCAGCTCGGCAAACCGCTTGGCGCAACGTTCCTCGGCATCAGCATCCTCATTCTCTTCCTGGGATACCAACGCTACTTCCGCGCCCAGCAATGGGTCATGAAGGGCAAGTTCCCCGCCAGCAGAGGCACAGTCATCTTCGTGTCCATGGTGGCTTTTGCTCTCATGGCGGTCAGTTTGGTGGTTGTCATAGTAGTTGGCCCCACTGGCAATGAACGATGAAGTGGTCCTCACAGTTGGCGTCTAGTGAGACTCAATGTTCATACGACAATGGGATTGCACAAACTAAATTGGTGAGGATCAGTCTGTCTGCATATATTGTAACTTTATCAATGAAGCCGGGAACGGTGGCTTGGTTTTGCATTCTAGCATATCTGTATTATGTATTCGATCCCGGCGCCCTGTAGGAGTGGGCGTTCGAGGAGTTTTGAGCTAGGTTATCTCTAATAATTATAATCCAAATCAGGAGCCTTTACACTAAGTACTTATCACTACCTGTGTTGTAAAACTTAGATGACCGCTCTTCTTGGCATCATTGTCAATATCGTCGATATTGCTGTCATCGTCGAAGCCGGGATGTCTTCCTCGAATTTGCCGGTTTTTCCATACCTGACTGTTAACAGAATTCCACGAAATGCCTGTCCTACAAGGCCCAACCCCGACGTTCGATTCTCCAACTCCGACAGCTTTCCATATCAACCTATCAGATGACGTCAAAGTCAAAGCTGCACCTCAAATGTGGAGCCCACTTTAGGCATAACCACTCACTCATATGTAAGTTACACAACAACATTTTCCAACTACGTCGAAAGCTCACTTACAGAAACACCCGACATACTGTGTGCGAGGACATAAAGCCGAGCTCAGTGAAGGGTCCAACGTCACGGAAAATTCCAAGGCCTATAAACGCTCCAACTCTCAAATCTGAACCAAGACGAAGTGACCTATCCCATTCACGAGCATCACGAGAGAGAGAGAGAGGAGGAAAACAATGGCACCGAGCTCAGCAGAACCCCTCTCGGTCCAGTCCTTTGCAAACACCCAGCTCTCCCTGCTCTCCGCCGAGCTGGCCGCCGAGGTCGCAGAGTCCTCGGCCCTCGTCTCCCTGCACTCCCCGACCGCGCTGCAGCGCGCGGGCCTGGCACTCTCCAACCTCGTCGTCGGCGCCCGCCGGACGGGTCTCGGCGGCCGCACCGTCATCGAGCTCAACCCGGACCCGGCCGTCTCCTCGGAGCTGCCCGAGCACGGCCTCCGGCCGGGCGACATTGTGCTGGTCGCCGAGCAGCCCGCGGGGAACGCGAAGAAGAGGGAGGTCAGGGAGCTCGAGAGCAAGGGCGCGAGGGGCGTCGTCACGAGGGTGAGGAACGAGAGCGTCGGCGTCGCCGTCGACGAGGGCAAGGGGGAGGAGAGGGAGTTTGATGGACGGGTGTGGATTGTCAAGGTTGCGGATGATGTTACGTACCGGAGGTGAGTTCGATGCGGCCCGGTCGTGGTCGAGGGCGTGGAGGGCGTTTTGGCTGAGCTTTCATCGGGCTCTAAAGGGAGCAAATTTAGGAAAGGGATCTCTCGTGGAAATTCACAGAAACGAATCATGACTGGAGGGTGCTAACAAGGACAGGATGAACCAAACAATGGAGAAGCTCGAGAAGATGGCCGAAGCCGAATACACCGCCTTCATCCGCGTGCTGTTCGGCCTCTCAAGCCCGTCTCCCGTGCCTTCAGATCTAGCGTCCGACTCGGAGCTGTCCAAGATCCAATGGGTTGATCCGTCGCTCAACGAGTCACAAAAGGACGCCATCCGCTTCGCCCTCGCATCCAGAGAAGTTGCTCTCATCCACGGGCCGCCTGGTGTTCGTCCCCTGATTCTCATCACTGAGAGAAAGACCTTCTGACCGAGATTTCCCAGACGGGCAAAACGCACACCCTCGTCGAGCTGATCCTCCAAATGCTCAAGCTCGACCTCCGCATCCTCGTCTGCGGACCGTCCAACATCTCCGTCGACAACATCGTCGAGCGTCTCGCGCCGCACAAGATCCCCATGCTGCGTCTGGGCCACCCCGCCCGCCTCCTGCCCAGCGTCGTCAACCACTCGCTCGACGTGCTCACGCGGACCTCGGAAGCCGGGGCCATCGTCAAAGACGTGCGCGCCGAGATGGACGCCAAGCAGGCCTCGGTCAAGAAGACGCGCAACGGACGCGAGCGCCGCCAGATCTACGCCGACCTGAAAGACCTCCGGAAGGAGTACCGCGAGAGGGAGCGGCGGTGCGTGAGCAACCTGGTGCGCGAGAGCAAAGTCGTCCTGGCAACGCTGCACGGCGCAGGTGGACACCAGCTCCGGGACCAGCACTTCGACGTCGTCGTCATCGACGAGGCCAGTCAAGCTCTCGAAGCGCAATGCTGGGTGCCCCTCTTATCCGCAAGGAAGGTGGTTTGCGCGGGCGATCATTTACAGTTGCCGCCGACGATCAAGTCGCTCAACTCCAAGGTGAAGAAGGCGTCCGCAGAAGGCGGAGAAGGACAGATCAAGGGAATGACGTTGGAAACGACGTTGTTCGATAGGCTGCTGGCTTTGCATGGATCATCTCTCAAAAGGATGCTCACCACGCAGTACCGCATGCATGACAAGATCATGAGGTTCCCCTCGGATGAGCTCTACGAGGGAAGGCTGATGGCCGCAGACGCCGTCAAGGAGCGCCTCCTGAGGGATTTGCCGTACGAGGTCGAGGACACGGAAGACACCAGCGAGCCGCTCGTCTTCATCGACACGCAGGGTGGGGATTATCCCGAGAAGAGCGAAGACGATGACAAGGATGCCGTCAAGAAGGCCAAGTTCAGCTTACACGGCGAAAGCAAAAGCAATGAGATGGAAGCAGCACTTGTGCGGCAGCATGCCCAGAGCCTGGTTGATGCCGGTGTCAAGCCGGAGGACATCGCCGTGGTCACTCCGTATAACGCTCAGGTAAGTCTGGCTCATCCCTGAATTGCTTTTGTACTTGTATGTACATGAGTTGCGTTGCCACCCCCCCTCCACCTCCCCCCCCCCCCCCCCCCCCAAAAAAAAAGAAAAAGTCATGGGCCGAAATTCCCCAAGAAACGACATGACGCTGACATCGGATGAACCGAAGCTCGCGTTTCTCGCGCCCTTGAAAGAGCAATTCCCGGGCATTGAGTTGGGCAGTGTAGACGGCTTCCAGGGTCGCGAAAAGGAGGCCGTAATAGTCAGCCTCGTACGAAGCAACTCCGGAGGAGAAGTAGGGTTCCTGGGCGAGAAGCGCCGGCTGAACGGTAAGCTCTGGAGTTCAACTAGCCGATGCACCTGGGAAGAACCCAGCACGGCCTACTATCGTGCGCATGAATGTTAATGCGGTCTAGTGGCGATGACGCGACCCAAACGCTCACTGACGGTGATCGGTGATTCGGAGACAGTCAAGAGGTGAGTCTGTTTGAGAAATCCAATCCCCCCCACCCCGCCCCCGTTCCTCTTGGTCAGATTTGGATGTATCGGGCGCGACAAACCACTGCACCAATGTCGTCCTGAGACACTGCTGAGCCGCACCAGACGCCCGAAATCTCGGGCTTGTCTCTTCTTTCCGCTAACCTGTTGCGTCCACACAAATAGAGGCAGCACGTTCCTCAAGAGATGGATGGATTTCCTCGAAGAGAATGCCGATCTTCGTTATCCGGACTTGTCAATCCTTCAGGGGTCTTGAAGGCCGATTTGGGATGGTGGGAGGCCGCGGTTTGGTAGTGGCTGATAAAGTATACCGCAGTAGGTATCCCGTCTCCAGGCAGGCGGCCTTCAATGTCAAATTTTATGCTGCGAAACTTCTTTTGGACAAGAGAGACCAGACGATCTAGAATACCGACGAACCGGCTTCTTCGGTGTCGTGGACCGTCTGGAAGGGCTGTCTACGAGCTGGGATGACTTCTTATGCGCAACGATGCCTGGGCCCAACACGTCCGCAAAAAGGAATTGTCGGCAATGTGTGCCAAACTCCTAGGATAAACCCGCGGCTTATCGTAGAATTTACACAAAGGCGGCCAACCATGACCCCGTTCATGACTACCAGGGGTTCACCGGGGTGGGAGTGTCCGTTGACGCAAGTTGATAGGCACCAGGGCCTGGGTTGCTCGCGCAGACCGAAGGGGGAAAAAAAAAGAGACCACAAAATGGGTGGACGGTGCACAGCTGCCAGCCGCGTCACTGATCAGACGCAGCACCCATGTCCTTGTATGTTTCAGGTTACCTTCAAAGTCCGTGCCATCCTTGCACGCGTGGTCGGACCCGCCAAATTCTCCTACCAAGGATGCAATCTTGTTGGGGTTGTGGAAGGGACATTGTCCAGACTAGTCCAGACCTGACTCCTGCGCGGCTGATGCTAAGTCTGCAAAACCTATCATGAAGAAGACAGCGCAGGACATCGGTTGCTGCTGGGGCCTCTTGCAGATTTCGACTTGATGCAGGATCCGCTGCAGACGCGAAACAGCGGGTAAGCAGTTGCACCCCTCGTATCTGCTTGTTCATCTGTTTTTGACGCCGTGCGGTGACTACCATGTTAGGTGACGAGTTTTCGTGTTTGTTACTGAGAACTTATACCACATCAGGTGTGATTGAAGCCACCTAGATGACAGGTTTCATATTGCTTGTCACCGACCAGTCGCGCATATAGCGCTCGGACGCGTCCCTTTTCGTAGTCGTCGGGATGGCCTGTCCGCCATCTCACGTTCTGAAAACAACGGCTGAAGTGACGCCGATCCCACTAAAGTTTGTGGTGTCTTTCCTGCTGCTATGATTCCCGGGCGCTCGGTACGTCTCCGTCATTTTGAGACAAACCATTTCCGGGGTTGTGAACCCCCAGTTGGATATGTGTCCCGACGAGCAGAACATAACTAACGAGTTATCAGGATATGACAAGGTATTGCTTGGAGTTGCCGGCCGCACCGCACCTATTATGCTCGATCACTTGTGCGGTTGGTGTCGCCCAGCAGTGGTTGACGGGAGACCATAAGTCGGCTGCCTCGTTATATGATGCTCCGCCGAGTCCCACCCGGCAAGCCGATCAAACCGTGACCGGACGCGCGAAGAGAATTTGTGTTGGGTCAACTTTGTATTGAGTGCCGCGGTGGCCCATCAAGAGCTTGGAGCGTGTGCGTGACTCTCTCGCTGCAGCTACAGTACAAGGACTGCATCATGTTGTCCGCGATGACACGGTACGCCGGCTACTTAGTGGTAGAATCGTGCCATCCGTGCATGTTGGACCTGGGGATGGCTGACTGACGTGCCAATGTGGCCAGCGGAAGACCGCCCCCAAAATATCCTCCCCACGAAACACAACAGAGTATCGTAGATAGAGGGGCGCTCATTTGCGGCAGCTCAGCAGTGTGGCGTTCCAGTAAATGCTGCTAGAGCTTGCCCGCGAGTCAGAGGCTGGGCTATTGTTAAATAAGCCGATATGGACCGATAGGCGGACTGGATGTTCGTTGTACGGGCCGACAAGTGACAACCGAGTGCAGTCTGGGTAATACTCCGTGTCCGTAGTTGGGACAGGGGACGTGGGCCTACAGGCCATGTGGTGTTTTAGCCTCTCGGTTCTGCGATGTGGGGTTTGACCTCCACACTAATGGATTCCTCTGTTTTTTTTTTCCTTTTCTCCCGTCGGCGAAGCTGTATCCGTACATGAGGTGAATTCAGGAGTGTGATCCCGGGAGGTCTCGTTGCTTTGACGGGGCAGAGGTGAGATGTGATGGGCGGCATGCCGTTACTCAACCAGAGGCGCTAATGCTCCCGGCTAGTCTGCAGCTGCGCGGCGTCCGAAGGGCAGCTGCGGTGTTCCAAGGATAAAGCAGCGTAGGTGGGTGAAAGCAAGAGGACGTGGTATGTGGTTGTAGCGATCCAGGGAGAGGATACCCCTGTTGCAATCTGCGGCTCATGGACGTGTCGCGATTCGTCCGTGATATGAATGATCACATCTCTCCAGCATAAGGTAGTTCCTAGATGCTAGTTCTAGCGCCGTTATCAAGACGACGAGTGGTTGGAGAACCGCCCGTCGGATCAAGCCGTCGTCGGCGTGACTAAGTGTTACTGTCTTAGTCCTCGATAGCGGCGGTAGTGGCAGCGACGGACTAGATGTCAGCTAACAGTCCAGCAGACAGGAGAAGCTAGTGCGGATGGCTAGAGGATCTGGGATCTAGCTAGCACTTCGTTTGCTCACTGCCGCCTATTGGGGTGGCGCACGCGTTTATCGATGCTGAATTCCCAGTGTCGCGGCGTGAGGTAGCTGTCTTGGATAGTGGCATCTGGAAAGCCATGTCGGGCAACGATGCTAGGCCCTTTCTTCGGTTTCTAACAAGGTTAATGGGTTGGTTGCTCCCTCTGTCGTGCGTGTGGTATTCAGGATTTTGGCGTCATCAGGACAGGATGGCTTTGACCTCGACTGTCAACATGATGATGAGCGACTTGGGGGCTAAATTGCGACTGCGACTGGTGACGCCTCGCTCGTGGCTTCCCCGCGATTAGAGTCAAGTCGGGGTTAGAACCGGGATTTGGAAGCGACGAGGACGAGAACCAGGTTCAATTCAGACTGTGTGGTTGAAATCGAAGCGAATCCATCCGTAGAGTCGTAACAACAGTGCGGTGGTAGCATTCGCAAACCCACACTCCGTTAAAGCTCCCTCGGAAGGTGAGATTCGGTTGTATCGCGGCTGTTGCGAGTGTGAAGTTGACACGGGCCATCAGCACCGCGGGACGAGCGGCTTTAAGCCCTTGTGGATAAGAAGAAGAGGAAAAAGGAAGGAGAGAAGACTGAAACTCAAACAATGCCCCGAATTCGGCAGGCTTCGGAATCGGGCCAGCAGAGGGATTGGATTGAATCCGGGAGAGCCAGGGATGCACAGGTGGGTTGGCAGCAAGAAATGGTCACTGGACAGAAAAGCGGCTGCCCAGGGACCTGATGAAGTGTCGAATGTCGACAGTCGAGTCACCCCACTCGGGCTCCTCATCTAACAGCTGTCACTGCAGGTGAGTCGTGCGGTGGAGCTGGCTGAAAGGGCGAGGGCGAGGCCCGTGGATCGCAATGACTTGGCAAGCTTCCATTGTATGTGTATTTGGCTTGAGGCTCTGACACGAAGGGTTGTGGATGTTCTGGGCCAAGAATATTTGAGAGCATCGGGTTTGCTCAGCATGAGGCTGGCTGCCCTGTACAATCTGAAGACGCGATGCTGCCTTGTCTCTATCTGATTTTTCCCTCGGTTTAAAGTATCTACCCAAGGCACTACTGAAGTGACCAAGTACGTATAGTAGGTGGTCAGAATGAAACTCTCACCTCGCATTGTCGACCTAGGGTTCTGCAACTTGAACGCGCCCGTTCCTCGGCCCCCAAATCCAATGGGTTAGCATCGTCATCCCAGCTTCACGACATGTTACACGCCATTTGGTTGGTTCCCTTGATCGACGGTGTTTCCTTTCCAAAGATAGAGAGGGGCTCAGGCACACGATAGTACCGACTGCATACCGCTTGCCCACATTCCTTTCATCCCTCACGTCGCTCTGAGTCTGACGCCCTCATGGCACAAACCTCACCTCAAACACCAAAAAAAAAAAAAAAAAAAAAAAAAAGCCCTGTCGAAGCCCATGCGTATTATAGTCCGTACCTAGCTGAGAGAGAGCTATCGAGAACGGAAATCTGACTGAGCAAGCTTTTGACGAGTAGTACAGAGTGCACGCGTCCCAGTCCAATCCCAACTCATTCTTGACCGCAGACCTGCCCACAACTCGTAGCTCTTGCATCCATCTAGTGTTTCGCCCGCGTGCCTTTCTGAAGGGCAGGTACGCTCTCACAGGCGGCTTACCTTGGACAGGAAAAGACACCGAGCCCATCTTCTCTTCTCGTTACTAGTGCAGCAGCAGCAGCAGCAGCAGCAAGCACATCACCCGTCCGCGTTGCTCGCAAGTTCGCACTCGTAGCAGCTCACGGTCTTTTACCAGGGGTCTCGGGCCCGTCCTCGTCGTCTTCCGGGTCTTCCTGAGCTTACCCCACTGTCAAGGACGCCTCCATGCACTGGCCTCAAACCAGGGCGGGCCATCCCCGTCGCAGGAGCCAAGGAGGAAAGACTTCGCCAATGAAAGTGAGATTTGCGGAATTTGAGATGGAATGGTTCTGTGTCTTTGACATCCATCCGACCTTTCCTGCTCGCTCTCTCGTCTCGTCTCGTCGCCGTTGCTTTCTGGCCCCCTGGTCCAGTTCTTCTCTTTCCCCGTCCTGGCCTGAGGTATCCTGCATGCCCTGCCACCGCAGCCACCCTGACTTCTCATCCCGTCTTGTTGTTGTATCCTGGATATGGCCCAGTCTTTGCCTCCCTGGGTCCTGGGGACCATTCACTACTATGCAGTACATCCTAGACACCTTCTATGCACCATCGACGCCGTTCCAATTGTCCGCATCCTCTTCTTCGTCGTGCATGCATGCTTGTTTCATCGCGCTAACACTCTGCAATTGCATCTTCCTCCGCCTCTTCCCCCCCTCCTCCCTTTCTCCATCCGTATTTTAAAGTCCGCCGCTGGTCCCCTCCAGTCTCATCTTCCTTTGTACGGAATATTTCTCAGCCCTTGCCTGCCCTCCCCTGTCAAGCATGCAGTGCTGTACCTCGTGAGTCGTGAACCACCTTACGGATACCTTCATCTACCTTGCTGTCTACGGATAGGTTACCCTGTTTCGTACACACGATACCGTACCCTTCCTGAAGTGCATTACATACCATTGCTTTCCCTTTTCTCTCACACTCCCTCGCTCGTTGGAGACTGGAGGGGGACAAAGATCTTCCTCCTGACCGCAGCCCCCAGCCTTTCGCTTCTTTTATTTCCTTCAGGTACCACTACCTCAACACACGTTCCTTGCACCTCTCCATACATACTCGCCCTCACCTATTGTATAATTCGACCCTCTCCCACCCATCCCATCTCGCCCTATCCCCATCACCCGCTCCTCGAGCCTCGATCCTACCAACGACACTGACACTGCCTTAGCGGCACGCTACCGCCGTCCTAATCACGTGCTTCTCCGGCTGCCCCGTTAGCTTGTCGCAAAGCGGCCCGGGTGCTCCTTTGATACATGACGCATGTGCTGCTAGGGTCCCCCCTTCTTAGTGCCATAACTTCTTCCCCAACCCTCGATCCCTTCGTGGGCTCTCCTCCTTTATTCGCCTCCCTCCTTGTGCCTTAGTTGTCCAGCCCGACCTCCCTCTGTCGACATTTTTGCGCCGCAGCGCCTATCGACGGCCACTGCCACCTACTGACAGGCCCTCACAACGGGCGGCATTGCTCGCCATATGCACCATGAATCAGGTTCCAGCATAGATCACTATCTGGCCTAGACTCCGGGCGCACGATCAAGATTTCCAGACTCACCTGTCTGGCTGGATATCCCAGGCGAAGTGTCACGGCACGGTACCGGACATCACCCGTTTACTTGGGCCCCATCAGCATTGTTTACGCCCCTCCCGACCATTTCCCGCCAGGCCTTACTTACTCCATGGCTTACACTGGACGACGTCCACATACACCACCCCTCCTCCGTCGTCCTTCCATCACACTCGATCTAGCCCCAGCCTCAGGAGCTGCAACATCAACCCCAGGTCAAATCCAATTCAGCCATGGCACTTTTCAAGTCGGCCAACTCCCCAGCCCCCAGCGCCAGCAACCGGTCCATGACGGGCCAGTCCATTCGGGGCAAGATATCAGGCCCAATCCCCATCCCAAATCCCGTCGACGACGAGTTCCCTATGCGCAATCCGGGCACCGGTATCGCGACGCCAGTAACCGAGGGTAACATGAGAGAGCAAATGATGAATCCTCCGCAATCCGAGCCTGCACCCGGGTCAACTGTCTCAGTCCCCAATCCCGAAGTCACACAAGCTCCGAGAGCAGAGTCCGTCGTCCCTCCTGGCACCGGTTCTACTTCTGGATCATCTCCCGCCTCTGCGACCCATGCCCACACCAACTCGCCCCAGTCGCAGAGAAGGACGAACATGTCAAGCAACCTGCGGTATTCGACAGTGAGCGCAGCGTCTGGACAGACGGGTACGAGTAAGGATCGGCCCCAGCGCAAAAAGTCAACTCTGCGCGGCGCATTAGGGAAGCTGTTCGGACGCAAGAGGAAGAACGGTAGCCAGGGTTCATACGATTCGCAGCGCGTATCAACTTACAACCCCGTAAACCAGACACAGAACCAAACCCTGCACAAGAGCGTGAGTTTCGGCAGCGGCTGTTCCCGTGCCTTGACACTTTTTAAACTTCTAGAAGTTGGAACTGACTGAGGCTGGTCAGGACCCTTCCGCGTTAAACCGAGCCAAGGAGTCCGAACCACAGCGATCGGCGTCGCTACCGATCACCGAGTACGACAGAGCATTGAGGTCTCACTCCATCGGTCCCCAAGATATCACCACTATTGAAAGCGTGCGCAACTCGCTCAACATTGATCCGTTGCAGACGAGCCGTAAACGTGCCGCAACCTCTACTATAAGCCAGATCTACTCGGCTCCGTTCAGACGAGAGGGCGAGTTGGCAGGTCTTTCGCCGCGCCCTGCAAGCTCCCACGTGCGCGGAAGCCGACTGTTCCACTCTGACGATGAGGATCCTGAAGAGATCGGGCGCGCCATCACAAGCGACGTCGGTCAGAAGCGCAGATCCAGGAGCCTCAGCGGAATCAATAATCCTGATGTACGGGTGGATCTTCGGCGGCGAAGTGACGAGATCCGTTATTGGCGCCAAAGCTACGATCCAGGCTTTGGCGCGTCGCCCGCTTCGACTAACCCTCCTGATCACGAAAACCAGTACATGCCAGAGTCGACGGTGTCTCGGATTGACCAAGCACAAGCGCCTATCCACACCCCGCCGCAGCCGTTTTCCTTTGGCAATCTCACTCATATGAACGTCATGGCGGGTATGAAGATAACCCAGGCAGCTAGCATCGAGACACGGATTGAAACATTGGAGAGCAGAATGCATCGGATGGAGGATGTCGTAACTCAGTTATGCAACTCGGTACCTGGTTTCCAATTTCAGGTCAACCACCCAGCCCGTCCTGCGCCGCCTGTGCCGGGCTCGAGCCCGTTTCAATCGAGTACTGCTTTGAATCCCGCTGTTCAGCAGGTTGCATGTCAAAGCGCACCGAGCTCCCGATACAGCAACTCGGCCCACTCGAATACCTCTTTCGGTGAAACTCCAACATACGTTGGCTCTCTTCATATTCCCACTGGGATGAACCGGCCCACCTCGAACTCGACTATCCGTGGTGTCACGAGCTTGCCAGCTATACCCCGGGCCGAGGCTGGCCGCGCCACGGATACTTTTACGGCGGATCATTACACCATGCTTCTAGCGCTTCTCGAAACAGAAAGATCCTCTAGGCAGGCTCTCGAATCTCAAGTAAAGAAGTTGACTAGACGCATCTACATGATGTCCGGGCCGACTGGTCAAGGCCGCGTGTCTCTACAGTTGGAACCTCCTCCGACAGCCAAGTCTTTCGGTAGCGTTTCTGCTTTTGACCACGATTCGACGGACGAAGAGGATGTGGCCTCCAGGAACCGACGTTACCTTGCCGACGATTCAGGTGTTGGAACTGCCATAGGAGACGACGATTCCTACTCAGAAGTCTTCACTACGCCGAGAGAAGAGCACCCACACAGCTATGGAGCGTTTGGGGAGGAACTGCTTGAGGAAAACGAAGACCCGGCACGCAAGAAGACAGCCAGGACATTGTCATTGAGTCAGATGACTTTGAGGAAAAAATTCTCCAGAAGTGGAGTACGAAGCTGACGTAGTTAGCGATTCTCTGGTGCGGTGTTTTCTTTTTGATGTTTCTCATTATACCCCGGGAGATGTCCTCCCATTAACGAGACGACGATGGCGGTTCTTTTCTCGGCAGTTGTTGAGTTGAAGGCTTACTCGTCTTGGAGATTCGGCACTGATACCTCCCCGGAATATCCGACGGAATCAGCATCATTACGGCGGCGAAGGCTTGTTTTTACGTTAATCTTTTCTTTTCTTCTTTTGCTCTTGGATATGACTACCCATTTCCGTTCTTGACGAAGCAGTCGGAGCAGTATTGATGGGATACATCCCTATGACGAGGATCTATTTTCTTTAGGTTTCTTTTCGATTCTAGAAGTTAGGCCGTTTTGGCGCGAATGTAGGCCTGCAAGAGTTCACCAGCAGGCAGTGCCACGCGTATCATCATTCCAACGTGCCCATGGGCTGGCGAGAGCGTCACAAGTCTCGCGTGCGGTGGAGGTGCCAAATTACATTCCTGTAATATCCTGGTGCCTGGTGAGCGGAGGGAGCATAATAGCTAGATAGCGCCATCTTCGGGTGCGCGCGTGTACAATATTGAAAACAGGTCTCATGTCCAGAGTCTTAACGACAATTTGTGCAGCGGGCTATGTGGGACATGATGAGTGATCCGACAACCTGACAATGGCCCACCCCCCGGTAAGCTGGGAGTACCGTTGGACATGATCCCACTGATCAATGTCGATAATTACTCGTAACGATATCCGGGCTAGTCTCGTCAATCATTCCAAGCGAAACCACATGGCAGGCATTCGCTTTGTTCACGGAGAAGAGAATGCTCCTTCTCCCCCCCCCCTTCCCCTGGCAGCGAAACAAACGACGGGCCGAAAAGACAAGGCCAGGGACAAGACCCAGTGCCAATTTCCGGATTTTCATCTCGGGGGGGAACAGCACCAGAATGTTTCGAGAATTGTTCTCGGTGCCCGGTCCTGGCCGGGTCAGCCTGCCTTGGGCGATGGGGAAACCTTGACCAGGCCTAACGAACGGCCCAGTCGACGGCCGTCTTGCAAGTCCGCTCCGCTCCGAAGTCTATTACGATTTCCTTATCCCGTCTTCCGAAGTGTCCGTTGAATGCTGTACTCTCGTCGGTTCGTTGCGCATGCACAGCACAAAATCAAACTTGAACAAAAGCTCCTGCCAGCAGCTGGACATCCGGCCGAGTCAAGCCCGTCTCCACATCAGCGTCCTCCGGATCAGCTCCTCCGGAGATTGACGCCGACAAGCATGGGATAAAGAGGTAGTGTGCACTATGCGACCCCGTCGCGTTCGGGCGGGACCTACGTAAGCAAAGCTCAGCATAACCCCGCCGAGCCACTACAGTCGGCACCCCTATAAATGCATAACCCTCAAATGCCATATCACCCTCTAAAAGCATGCGGATATCGTGCCTATATTATTTTATATAAGCAAAACACTAGAAAATATATATATATATATGTATATAATATACCTTTCTAATTTATCTAATAAGAAAGATTAAGGTAGAGAAATTCAGCTATATTATAGAGCTAAATAAGGAGTTAAGTAGAAGTATTCTGCCGCTTTCTACCGCCTATATATATTCCTACTACGCACTTACCCTCTTATTATATTATACGCCTGCTCTTCTATTATACACAGTACGCCTATTCTCTTATTATAATAGTTAATTCGAACCTTTTAAGTTATTATAATCAGTAGAACTAGGTATTTTTATATATATTTAGATTTCTTACTTTATATAGTAGCTTAAATAAATAATAGACATCTATCATTACTTCAAAATATATACTTTTCCCTCAAGATGCATGCGGATGGGCTGCCCTAGTCTGATGCATTCACAGGGGTGCCGACTGTGATAAGAACGCTTAAAGATAGGTGCTTACCTACCTAGGTACCTTACCTTAGGTATTAGGCAGTTGACCACGCACAACTAAAAAGCCATCTGGCCTAACCAGGGCACCCATCCGTTTGCCTTTTTCTGTGCGCGCTGCGCCGAACGATTTTACGCACATACTAGCGCCAACAGACCAGCCTCCCGCGTGTTCCTCGTGTGGTCAATTTTGCGTGGTTTTTTTTTTGTTTGGGGGGGGGTTTGTCTGTCTACCTACCTCACCTTACCCCTCCGACCCGCGTCGCCACCTCCAGCCCGTCGTCGTCTGCGCGTCATATTTCCGCTGAAGTCCATTGCGCCTGACAAGCAGACCCGACTGCTGGTAAAGAGATCTCGCTCCGCTTGAGAGCATCGCACAAGATCGCGCTTCCTCGTTCCGACCCGAAGACTAGTGGCGCACTCACCGAATCCAATCCGCGACGAAAGAGAAAAAAACAACCGCCCAACATGTCTGGCTGGGTAGATTGGTCAAAGACCACCCAATCCAACAACTATCGCGGCTCAAACTCCTTCGCGACCTTCATGATCATCGGCCGTACGTCCCGTCCTTCAATTCCCCCCCCCCCCCCCCCCCCCCTCCCAATAAACATCCCATCTCGGACTAACCCTCTCGCCCGTAAAGCGACCTGCTTCTTCCTCGGCATCCTCTTCGCCTCCTTCCCCTACGACTTCCCCCTCCTCTGGACCTCGGCGCCCGTCCCGGAATCCTTCTTCGCCCATCTCGAGACCCACCTGAAGTTCATGCACCAGTCGCCGCCTCTGATCGGCCGCCTGCTCAACATCATCGTCGTGACGGGCTTCCTGGGCTTCTTCATCAAGCTGTTCCGCCCCTCCGAGGCCAACGTGCTCTTCGACGGCGCCTCGCTGGTGCTGTACCTGATCGGCGTCGGCGTCTACATCACCAACATCGTCAAGGGCCTGCGCTCCGTCAGCGCCGGCATCTGGGACGACCCCGGCTGGGCCGAAGCCAACAAGGTCGCCGGCAACAGCGGCGAGATCGTCCTCGGCAAGGAGGACAGCTTGAAGGTGCTCGCGGCGAGCAACACCATCCTCGCCCTCGTCCTCGTCGGCGTCTTGGTGCTGCAGGCCGGGCAGTGGTATGCCGAGTCCAAGGACCGCGAGGACTTTGACAAGCTTGAGGAGGAGACGGCTAAGAAGGGGGGCGCCGCGTCCAAGAAGAAGCAGTGAAGGGAGAAGAAGTAGAGAGAGAGAGAGAGAGGGGGGGGGGGGGTGCGTGCGTGTGGACGGCATATTCGTTGCATGAGTAGCGCGTGGTGTTGGAAAACCCAGGGGCTATGACTGGTTTTTTTTTTCATGGCGTTGGTTTGGAGTTGCGATTTCACATCACGAGCGTCATGTTGCTGCCGTCTTTGGGATGCAACCCACCCCCCCCCCCCCCCCATTGAGTCTATAATCACCAAAGGCAGTTGCACTCATGTCTAACATCTCTTCGTTCTGGGTCTATATACCCATGGTCTGAACAGGATACCAACGACAAACAATGAAATCTTTTTATGTGATGACTATTGGTTCTCTTTCTTCCTTTATTCGTGACAAGGCTTACTCTATTCTAGCTTCAGCTGCTCGAACTGTTTGATCGTGCCTTCGAAACCCCTGGCCTCAGATTCAAGGTCGACGACCTTCTGCTTATCGGATGCCTGCACGTTGGGGTCAACCTTCTCCTTGTAGTTGGGGTCAGCGAGAAGCTTCTTCTGCTTGTCGATGGTGGCGCGCGCCTTGTCGAGCTTCTTCTGGGCCTTCTCAATCTCGGCGTCGAGGTCGACACGGCCCTTGACGTGCAAGTAAACGGAAGCGGAGGAGCCGACGGGGAAAGCGACGCAGCCGGCGGGGCGGGTGGCATCAGGGGCGACAATGTCGATACCGGTGACGCCCTTGCCGCTAAGGGCCCTGATGGCAGCGACCTGCTCCTGGGCAGTGGAGTGAGAGGTGGCGTCGTGGGCTTGGATGATGACTGCGGCATTGTTAGCAGCTGTCCACAAGGACATCGAAGATGTGACTTACTCTTGGCCTCCTCGTTCCGGGCGTACTCGCTCATGAGAGATCTTGCACCACGAGAGCATCCCAGGACAAGCTCATAGGCCTCTTCAGCCTCGGGCAAGTTAAACTTCTCATCGTAGACGGGGTAGCTGGCGAGCATAATGGACTTGGTCTTATCCTCTGGGCGGCGGGGCAGGCGCTGCCACAGCTCCTCGGTCAGGAAAGGGGTGAAGGGGTGGATCATGGTGAGGGCACCCTCGAGAGCGGTGTATAGGGTCTGGATCGCGCTGTTCCTCTCCTCCTCGGTACCATCCTGAATGATGGCCTTGCTGTTCTCGATGTAGACGTCGCAAAGGTGGTTCAGAATGTACTGGTACACAATACCGGTGGCATGCTGGAACTCACGATCGGCCATGGCCTTGTTAATGTCCTTAGCGGCGGTGTTGAGCTTGTGGAGAATCCATTTCTCGGCGAGAGTCTTGCCGACAACAGGCTCCTTCAGGGGGACGAAGTCCTCGGGCAGCTTGCCGAGAACATACTTGGATGCCTGCCAGATCTTGTTGCAGAATTTCCTCCATCCTGTCATGACCTTGACATCGAAGTTGACGTCCCCGCTTGTCGAAGTAAGAGCGGCCATGGTAAAGCGAAGGGCGTCGGCGCCGTTGCGAGGCAATCCTTCGGGGAAAGCCGTCTTTTGGTACTTCTCTGCCTTTTGGACCTCACTAGGGTGCAAGTTGCCAACACGAAGCTTGGCGTGGAGGTCCGGCAGTGAAATACCGGCGATGGCGTCCAAGGGGTCGATTACGTTGCCCAAAGACTTGCTCATCTTACGACCCTCAGAGTCACGAACAAGGCTGTGGCAGTACACCTCCGTGAAGGGGACCTGGCCGGTGAGCTTGATGCCGAGCATGACCATTCTGGCAATCCAGAAGAAGAGAATATCCCAGCCAGTCTCGAGGACGGAAGTAGGATAGAGCTCTGCCAGATCGTTGGTCTTGTTCGGCCAGCCCAGAGTGGAGAATGGCCAGAGACCAGATGAGAACCAGGTGTCAAGAACGTCCTCGTCCTGCTCGAGGGTAAACTTCTTTCCAGGGAGGGCGGCCTTGGCTTTCTCCTCAGCCTCCTCACGAGTCTTTCCAGCAAACCACTGCTTGTTGTCCAAGGGGTCGGCCTTCTCACCCTCAACCTTGGCGAGGTAAACCGGGCAGCGGTGGCCCCACCACAGCTGACGAGAGATGCACCAGTCGTTGATGCCCGACATCCAGGCGTAGAAGCTACGCTCGGAAGACTCGGGGCGAATCTTGATTCTGCCGTCCTTCACGGCCGCAACAGCATCGTCAGCCATACCGCGCATGCTCATGTACCATTGAGGCTTCAGGAGAGGCTCAATGACATCCTTGGAGCGGTCACACAAGGGAATGGTCATGGCGTTGTCCTTCTTGTCAACGTAGAGGCCAAGCTGCTTGAGCTCATCCTGGATGGCATAACGAACGTCAAATCTCTTCTGGCCCTGGTATTTTCCACCGTTCTCGTTGATGTTTCCGTCGTCAGTGAGAATGTTGATAAACTCCAGGCCGTGCTTTTGGCCGAGATTGAAATCATTAGGGTCGTGAGCGGGAGTCAGCTTAACGGCACCAGTACCGAACTCCTTGTCGACGTAGGTATCGGCAACGATTGGCAGGAAGCGACCCTCGATGATGGGGTGCTTGGCCTTCTTGCCAACGAGGTGCGTGTACCTCGGGTCGTCGGGGTGGACAGCGATACCGGAATCACCCAGCATTGTCTCGATACGGGTGGTAGCGACCTCAATGGTCTCGTTAGAACCCTCAATGGGATACTTGAAGTGAATTAAAACACCGAACTCGATCTTCTTCTCGTATCCGGGAACATCGAGGAGTGTCCTGCCGGTCAGCTCCTTGTTGACGACCTCGAGGTTCGACAGAGCAGTTGTCAGGCGGGATGACCAGTTAACCAATCTGTTTGCGCGGTAGATGGTGCCCTCCTCAAAGAGTCTGACAAATGTCTCGGCAACGGCGGCAGACAGATTCGAGTCCATGGTGAAGGCCTCTCGGCTCCAGTCGAAGCTACCTCCCATCTTGCGGAGTGCAGCGTTGATCTTGTCGTGGTACTCGCCCTTCCAGGTCCAGACTTTGTTGACGAAGTCCTCACGGCCCAAATCGTGACGGGTCTTCCCCTCTCTCCTCCAAAGCATGTTCTCGACAACGCTTTGTGTCGAAATACCGGCGTGATCGCACCCAGGGAGCCAGAGTGTTGTCTTGCCAAGCATGCGGTTCCATCGAATCATGATATCCTGGAGGGAGTCACCAAGGGCGTGACCTAGATGCAGCGCGCCGGTAACGTTCGGAGGGGGATGAGCAATGACGAACTTGCCCGCGGGCTTGACCTTGCCCTCGGCCGTGAACTCGGGCTCTGTGGTTGTTGCGTCAGCTAAGCATCTCTCATCAGGCCGTTTGCAAACCTACTGAAAAAGCCTTCCTTCTCCCACCACTCATACCAAGCGCTCTCGACGGCCTCCGGGTGGTAGGCCTTGAAGTGAGGGTCCTCGAGGGACTTGAGGCGCTTCTTCTCTCCCTTTGGGGTATCTTCAACGTATTCGGGGACAACCTCTTCCTCCTTCTTTGCAGCCTTCGCCTTCTTCTCTGCCTTCTTAGATGGAGGAGCGGCAGTAGCCTTCGCAGCCTGCGCCGCTTGCTTCTCGGCAAACTTGGCAGCTTTCTCCGCCTTCTTGCGCTCCTTCTCTAATTCCTTCTCGGTCTTCACCTTCGGAGGCGCTCCAGCGGCAGCGCCAGCATCCTGACCGGCGGCATGGGTAGTTGACGTTGAGGCGACCTGGGCCTTGATTTCATTCGAGGCCGGGGGAGGAACCTCCTCCTTAAGGCCCTCAGTGGCGCCAACTGAAATAGAGAAAGACATATTGTCAGCTTCAATCACTACTCACAGAGCAAACAGGGCGGGCGAGGGGCATCGTGAGAAGGTGGGGTTGAGTGGAGGGGTTGCGCACTGGGGTTTCCGCGTCCGCTGTCGGTAGCCATTGTGGCACGTGTCTGTAGAAGAGTTCGGAGACGAGGGCGAGCTGGTGGACTTGGACTGAGTATTGGAGGGCGCACACGGAGTGCTCGAAGAAATATTGATCTGGACGTGGTGGGTATTGTTGCGAAGAAGCCCGAGGAGGTAGGCTTCCGACTTTGTGTCCAAATACTAAAAAAAAAAAAAAAAAAAACACTCCAAAGGTTTCCGATGAGGGGCAGGCAAATATGACTCGACGGTCTGTTTGCAACAAGCTCGAATTTGACTCACAGGATTGGGTGCTAACAGAGCGCAATGGAGGGGTCACTCCCGCCATTCATGCCATGCGCTAGCGACGCAGCAAGTCGGCGCCGTGGGGCCTCAGGCAAGCCACTTCCATCTCCACTGGAGCTAGCAGCCACAAGTTGACAGGGGTCTTTGCATTACAGGCAGTTCTACCTCATAAAGGTGAGCCACATTTCTCAACCTGTGTTGAGGTCATCACCGATGCTATCCATTTAGCCGTGGGAAACCCCTTGCCGATTTGGTTGACTGTCCCTCTAGTTGCCGAATGTCTCACAGCTCGTCGGATTTGTGCAAGTGAGCATCAATTGGTGTTGCTGGAAGACTTTGGCCTTATAATTCCCGAAAGGTTACTTACTTCAGGGCCGACAGTCACGAGGCGAAAACCTGGTCAATACAAGAAATTTGGCGACGACATGTATTCTACCAGGGCTGTTTCACGGCTCAACTTCAACCTTCGAGGGCCTGCTTTGAGGAGATGGGCATCAACCTCACTTCGGTTCTCTGTACATGGCAAGGGCCAAACTACCAAGGTATTACGCCGGATGTGTCTTCCATCCCAAATCACTGTTCTAACTTCGACAGGACAGTCTCACCCATATTGTCAACCAAGGATTAAAGCAACTGGGCGCCGCAAAACGAACGGATCGTAATGCTCTCGTCATTCTTGCTTCTCGCAGATATGCTTCTTGGTTACAGGACAAGCAGTTTCTATCAATCTTGCTGGAGCCATTTGCATGTACAGGCCAAGAAGAACTAAATGTCATCGCAGCCGCGGTCGACGGCCTTCACCCGGTGCAACCCTTCGGAGAGATACCCCATGGCTTCTCATTTTGCCATGGACTTCAGGAATCTCTTCTGCCCAACTTGTGGCACGGCAATCAAGCGAAGCCGCAACGTGACTCGAAGCTGCAGGCGGCCATCACCTTCCACTTGAACTCTTTGGACTTGACTCCTTCACCGACAACCTGTACATTCCCCCTAGCCAACACGATCTTTCAGAACGGGCTGCAGTCTACGCTTCTGGCAAGCCGCTGGCGCCAGTCGGGAGCTCAGCTGGAGCTGGTCCAGATGGCTGAGCAACATACCCAGAACGTCAACTTCTCCGCCGACCTGGCAAGCTCAATGACCACCATCGAAGCGCCATTAGTCCCTATCACAGCCCCTAGAAAGATTCTCGCTGGCCTCGGTAACATCATCAGACAGATCGAGGTTGATGGCATGGCTACGCCGGCTTCGAAAGAACTCGAGATCGCCGTTCAGACGTTGTTTGACAGACGGTTGAAGGAAGGTCATGAGTTTCCACCAGGCCCAGTCGGTGTCTGGGCTGTTGTAGTTCCGCCTGTCGTGACGCAGCTCGATGATGTGCAGCGTTTGCATGAGTGGACAAGTAGGTTGAACGAAAACAGCACGGCAGAGGACGAGTGGAAGCAGACGTTGGAGACCAAGGGGCTCGTGCAAGGATTCTTGAGCCGTGGCGCCAGGGTCTATAGAATTTGTAAGTTCGCGTCGAATGCTCTCCCTGGAAGAGACTAATGGCAAAATTAGTGAGTGGTGGAGGTGGTTGGGGAAAGAGACAAGGGCTTCTGTCTCTCGACCCAGAAACCAAGTATTCGCCCTCGGATGAGGACGATCTCGATAGCTTCATCCGCTCTTTCTCCAGCCAACACGACGGAGGCGCTCAAGAAGGCGTCGTCTCTCCGGGCTCATACGTTCAGTACTTCGTATCCCCTCCTGCCACCGCCAAGCCGGATTTGCTTGCGGCAGAGAATTCATCTACTAGTATTGCCTTCGGTGCCTCAGAGAGCGCTCTTTCAGAGGATTCGCCCACGACGAGGGGTCCATCGAGTTGGCAATTAGTCCCCGATCATTTCGGCGCCGTCACGTCACACGGTCTTTTTGTTGCTGCCGGCGCAAAGAAATCGATGGACTCGAAACTCGATGTACCGAACTCATGGATCGGGTACTCGATATGAGGAAAAGAGTGTAATATTTAGCGCAAAGCTCTCGTAATCTGATTTGTAGTATAACGAAAACAACTTTTAACATATGCAAGAGCGTAACCACTTTCAAATCTGAAATATGCATCTGCCTGAAATCTCAATTCAATCGGAAGGTTTCCGGCAGTTCATCCGATACAGTCAGATCCTGGCCACGTGCGGCAATAACACGCCGGAAACTGACGCAATCCTGTACCGTAACTTGCAGCGTAGATCGCTGCATGTGCCCTCTTCAAACCTCCACAATCATTCATCTCCCACCCTAGTCATATTTCAACCCTCACAATCCAGCTGAAAATGACTACAAACGGCGTGACTTCTACAAAAATTGGAGTCATCTCCATCGGCGACATGGGCGTCGGCATAGCCAAGCTGCTCATTGCCAAAGGCTTCCAGGTCGCAACCAACGTGACGGGTCGCAGGTGCCGGACTCCCTTACTCACGACCGAACCATTCACACATGGCTCAACGTTTCTGACACCTCTCACAGCGAAGACACTGCTCAACGCGCCCGTGACGCAAAAGTAGAGCTCCTAGACTCAGACTTTGACCTGGTATCCCAATGCGCTGCAGTCCTCTCCGTGGTACCCCCGCGCGACGCCGAGGCTACGGCCCAACGCATCATCGACGCCCTCCAAGGCACCACCCGCCCAGTCCCGCTCTACTTCATAGACATGAACGCCGTCGCCCCGTCAACCTGCAAGTCCATGTTCGACAACTTCACGCGTTCCCGTGTGCCTGCGGTTTTCGTTGACGCCTGCATCATCGGCGCCCCGCCCCGCCATCGCTCGGCCCCCAATGCCGGCACCAATGTCTCCTCCTCGGCCCCGCAGGCAGGCGACGATGATAACGACTGGTCCGTCCCGGGAATGCCCATGTCAGGCCCTCACAAGCTGGCCGACTTTCCGGCAGCAGAGGGCGAGGGCGCAAGTCTGGGCGCGAGGTTGAGCGGCGTGATGGGCGGGAAGCACATATCCCCCGACATCGGCGCTGCAAGCGGGTTGAAGATGTGCTTCGCTTCCATGTCGAAGGGCTTCACCGCTCTCGCGACGCAGTCGTTCACCACGGCCTCGCGGCTGGGTGTTCTGGATCACTTGCGGGATGAGCTGTCCACCAGGCTGTCGACGCATCTGCAGTTTGCGGAGAAGGGAGTCACGACGATGCCGCCCAAGGCTTACAGGTGGGTGCGAGAGATGGAAGAGATTAGTAAGACGCACTCTGAGGAGGGAGGATTCGGGCCGGAGCTATTTTTGGGCGTTGCCGGTGTGTATAAGGCGGTTGAAGAGTCGCCGTTGGGAGGCGAAAAGATTGGGAAGAGGAAGAGGGGTACTACACTTGAGGACGTTGCGGCTGCAATGGTCGAGGGTTTCGAGCGGAAGAAGAAAAAGACAGATTGAAAGATATTGTCTTCATGCGCAGGATGAGGATGTGCAAATAGGGCGTAGACGTCAAGAGGTTTGATTGGAGCAAATTTGGCGACAGAGACGCGACAGTCGTACGTAATACGGCTGGATTCAGGTGAGATTTACCAACATGTCACCCAGAGCTCGCGAGCGTGCTGTTCATCAACCAGTATCCCAATTTAAACTCCCCTCTACGTTACACACCCACACCTTGGTATCTGCTGAACCTCAACGTCCTGAACGCCCTTTGCCAACACCGACCAGACGAGACCAACCCATCCTTGCTGTCAGGAATCCCTTTCCAATTTATTAGTACAGTGTAACCCATTACTAGCGCCGAACCAGTAGTGGTACAATCCGTTTCGAATAAACAATTGCCCGAATGCCTAACGTGTCATGATACGTCACACATCACAACACAGATAGCGTCAAGTCTCCCATGATAGCAGCTTTGAGCTCAATCTCCACCACAAGATTCATCTTTAAATCCACGATGAATCCCCGCTCGCCATCGTTGAGGATGTTACGCGGGTTCCTGGTTCGTGAGGGCAGCGGCCGGTCGCCATCATAGTCCGGGCCAAACTCCACGCCAGGGGGCACAATCGCACCCTCCTCTGACTTTTCAAGAATCGGTCCTCTCAGGGATAAGTCCATCTCCGTGCGCGTTCTGATAGGACGCCGGCGAATGGGAGGAGGTCCGGATGATGATGAACTGGACGTCGTGTCGGTGTCTGACGCTACAGAGGCTGGACCAGGCTCTCCGATACGTGGAATCTTCCGAGGTACAGACCGACGCGGCGGTATGGCTGGCCGGCGAGGTACCGGCTCAATCAAGTGCTCATCCTCTAAAGGCACTGGTGGCGCCGGCGCCGGTCTTGAACTTGATGAAGGAGGTCGTCGTTGCCTCGGCCGTTGTTGCCTAGCCGAGTTAGGAGGTGGTGTTGGCGGAAAGCAGCCGGGTTCCTCCACGTCACTTCCACGCTCACGATCGGAACCCTCTGATAGAGCCCTCACGTCTCCAGATTCTGAAGGCGGTGGACGTGAAGATGGTCTCCTGCGTCTGAGTGGTTGAAAACTCGAACGTTGGCGTTGTGTAGAATTATTGCGTGGAGGTGCAAGTCTGTTATTGGTGGAGTTGTACGATGGCGAGGAGCCCTCCGTGTGCTGGGCAGATTCCATCCCGTGTCAACATTGGGTATCTTTGCAAGAAGCCCAATCAACAGATGACGACGGAATAATATAGGGCGGTTAAGAGTTGTTGTCAGTCTCCAGGAACGGAACGAGAGTGCCAGGACAGCGTCAGAGAACAGCGCGCAGCAGTTGCGTATGTCGCGCTGATTTCGAAGGTAAGATGTTAGAGCTTGGGGAGTTGAAACAAACCCTCGTGTCGCGCAAGGTTGTCTGTTTAAGTGTCGATCGACGTGTTCATGATTCAGTCGCGAGGGAAATGGCAATGTGGTGATGACGGCGCAAGATGCGGCCCGTCGCTGACAGATGTAAGCCAGACTTATTGACAACGACCGTCATATTGTTGTGTTGCCATTATCGTCGGTCCGTTTAGGTCGCAGGCGCGGTGAGAATAAGCCCTCGGTGACCCCGTTTCCTTTAGTGTTGTGGTTTGCAGCTCACCGCACTCTCCATCTTTGGTGCAACGATTTCCAAGGTTTGGGATGATTGCAGAGGTGGAAGAGTCCAGGAGGACAAGGAGGCACAGCGTTGAAGAAGGCGGCAATACTGGGGCCGGGGGAGTTGTAGTGCTGCGTGCATGCACCCTGACGTTGCAGGTTGAACGTGCGCTTGGCGGGGGACCTGGGGCGATTTTCCAAGGTTTTTGGAGAACGTGGCCAAGTTGCAAGTCATATGCATGGAGGGTCCCCGCGATCGGGACCTTGATTTTTGTGTGGGAAGCGGCTTAGTTGTAGGATTTCCAATTAGGCATGTCCCTTGTTTCGACAACCTCAACATGGGAAGACTGCGGCTGCAATTCGCGGTGAGGCGAAGGGACAAAGGTTCGTTGGCCCTTAATTTTCAGGATTAAGGCGCAGAGACCGGCAGAGGCCAACAGGAACATCGGCATAATTATCTTGAATTATCTCGAAAACCGGACCACCGGACGGCTGCCCGACAAAGGGTCCAAACTCATGATTGGCGCCCTGACCTTGACTTGGGTATTCTATATTTTGCAAATTGTTTCATTGAAAAGGGCGGGCTAATGTCAGCTTTCTATAAGGGCGAACAATGCTATTGATGTGCTCGAACAATGGCATTCTGGACATCTGGCTATCCACATGTCAGGGCTTGCTTCCTTCCATGACTTTTGGTCTCGTGACCTGTTCAACTTGTCCAACTCTGCAAGTCTGCATAAATGTAGGCACACAGGTTGAGTAGGATCACTCAATCATGTCAATATCGTCAGTGGGGGCTGGAGTCGCAACCGCGACTTGCGCGCCACCATTCGCCTGAGGCGCAGTCTCGTCGGAATTTCCTCCGCCGAAGTAGTCCGCCATCTCGGCATCCAACTCTTCCTGGGTCTTGCGAGTACGGTTCCTGCCACCCCCACCACGACCGCCTTGACCGCTCTCCTGGTCTTGTTGCCCGTCTCTGCGGACTCCGGGTCTGCGTCCGCCGCCGCCGCCGCCGCCGCCGCCACGTCGACGGGGCATGGGGCTACGCGAGCGGGTTCCTGGAACGTATCTGTCGATTCCCTTGCTCGCGGCTTCGTCGATGTCGTACCTTCGGCCAGGCGACAGCGATCTTGATCTGCCTCCAGGTGCGGAGATGCGCTCGGAAAGAGGGCGGCCAGGCATAACTGCCGAATCGAAGGGATTACGAGATCGACCACCAGGTCCGCCGCCCATGAACGACAACTTGATTGGTTGACCTGTGTAGCGAGTTAGCTTCGAAAGTCAAAAGCGCAGGGGGGGACGAACCATTGGCATTGGCACCATCAAACTGCTTGATCGCCTCCTGGGCGTCTTCGCGGGACGACATTGTGACAAACGCAACGCCTTCGGACCGTCCAGCGCGATCGTATTTGAGATCCAGCTTGACCACGGGGCCGATTCTGGTAAATAGCTCCTACACCTCACTTTAGTCTCTGTCCCATGTTCCTTCGTCTCGACTCTTCGCCCGTACCTCGAGGTCCTCTGCGGTCAGTTCATAATGTACGTTCTCGACGCGTAGCTTCGCGCTACTAGCATCTCTGTTGCTTTGCTGTCAGCCTTCATCCAGAATGTCGCAAGCCTGGGCCATACCTGTGATCAGGCTCGTCGCGTCTTCGTCGGTTGGACGGGCCACGGCGGGAATCTGTCGGGTTTAGCCATGCGAGGCCATGCGAAAGGGGTTGCGTATCTCCTAAAGCCATACCGTGTTCTTCGAATCGATCGTGGACCCATTCACTATCGGATGTCAGCGGACCTTCAATTTGTCTGGCTTTCCTCGGGAGCTTACCTGTCGAGGTTTCTGGGCTCATCACGAAACGACTGTATCGCGGGGCAGCGACACCTGTTAGCTAGGCCCTACCAATTGAGACAACGCGGTCCCGGTCTTCAACGAGGTGTCCAGCGCGGGCCGACAGCTTCGGAAACGGAGTCAACCGGGAGAAAGAGGGAGGGTCATTCAACCTGGCCGATAAGCCTGATGATCTACCACACGCCTGTACTCAGGGGCTCCTGTCGTACCTTTCTGACGCCATCACGAGGATATTCCTGGCGTTCGCGCTGTTCGCGCCGTCGGGGGCCACCACCGCCGCCTCCTCTGCGGTTACGACTGCCGTCGCTCTTCTGGTGATTCATCGTGTCAGCTCGGTCTCGACGTGTAGCGTTAAGGCACATGAGTACGTGCCTTTTCAGCGAGAATCTCGTCGAGGCTGCGATCCATTTTGTCCGCCATGATGATACCTTCAGAAAATCTGTGGTCTCACAGAGTGGGATTGCGGCAAGCTCTGTCGGATTGAGCGTGAAAGACGTTATGTTGACTTCTGCGTTGCTGGGGTCGGGGGCTGCTGCAGAATGGGTGTTGATGGCTACCTGCCTACCTAAGGTAAGGTACCTAGGCGCGGACGGACTCGATGGAGCAGCCGACCGTGTGGAGAGACTGATCCCAAGCCGTGGCCCGTGGGTGGTCGACTGAATAGCCGCTAGGCACGGCTTTCTTGATTGGACCAACGTGAACTGGCTCTGTGGATTGATGGGAGAAGCCTGAAGGAGCCAAATTCCATCGCTCAGGATGGCCTCTGGAGTGTTTCCCTCATGTTACACCTATCCCACGGTCTTAAAGGTTAGCGTAGTACCTGCGGGGCTTGCATATAACCAGGCAAGCCCCGCAGGTACTACGCTAACCTTTAAGACCGTGGGATAGGTGTAGAAACCTTAGTGGACCCCCCCACTGCAAGTGTCAGGGGTCCCGTCGAGAGCCCCGTTCAGTTCATCAGACCCAGACCCCCTTCTGAGCCATTCAAAGTCTTAGCACATCTCAGCGCGTCCGTTACACGCTGGTCACAAGTTTACAGCGCTGTTTCGCCCGTAAAAGTCAACGCCCTGCGTGCTGTCGAGCTGAGTGGAGGCAGATTAAAATCGGGCCGGAATTAGTCCTCGCTGAGAGATGCCGCTAAGCCCCTTTTGCGAGTCCCCGCCAATTGTAACTTAAGTGTAAGGTAGAGCTGTCCTCCCCAATGCACCTCCCTTGATCGACCTGCTATTATCAGCCCGTCGAATGTGGGAAACTCGTATCTGGCCAAATTTCTCGTTCCTTCCTGCCAGAGAGACGAGAGAAGGAGCGCCTTGTTCTCAAAGTCTGTCCACTTGCACGTCCCCCGTTCCCCTCACTTCTTGAAGCAGGATTAAACTCCTTCGATACCTTTGCATTCCATTGGAGCGCGCACCGAACCGCCGTCCCGTCAGCTGCTCCTACAACGACCTCACCCTCGAGTATCCGAAGACTTGCGCGAAGCGAATCCAAGCGAACCCACCGTCGACGACAATCTATCCCCCGGCTCGCGATTCAAGCTTTATGATTTCCGCGCCGCTCATCGCCTCCGCGTGAGCACCTATATCACCCATGGCTCGCCCCATGGGGTCAGTCCGCTTGAAGAAGGCGAACCCGTTGACGCTTGTCGTTGGGACTGTCTTGTGCATCTTCATTATCGTCTTCCTCGTTGGTCCCTCCAAGTCCCCCAAGCCAGAGCCCGCCGGCACCGCATCCCATCATCTCTCGCCGCCCACCGCCCCCTACCGAAAGAAGTCCAAATCTGACACGAGACCGCCGCCCGTCGTTCGCTACAACCTGAACAATGTTACCATCACGCCCGACCCCATTGGCAACCAGGAGGCTGTCCTCATCCTCACGCCCATGTCCCGATTCTACCAAGGGTACTGGGATAACCTGCTGAATCTCAACTACCCTCACGAGCTCATTTCGTTGGGATTCATCCTGCCCAAAACCAAGGAGGGTAACGCTGCCACCGCCGCACTGCAGGAGCAAATCACCAAAACACAGAGCATGGATAAAAAGTTCAAGAGCATCGTCATCATGAGGCAAGATTTCGAGCCCGCCATCGCCTCCCAGGACGAGGCGGAACGTCACAAAATGGAGAACCAGAAGAAGAGACGTGCCGTAATGTCCAAGGCCCGAAATTCGTTGCTCTTCACCACTCTCGGACCTCAGACTTCATGGGTTCTCTGGCTTGATGCCGACATCGTCGAAACGCCGCCGTCCCTCATCCAGGATCTGGCCTCACACGACAAGCCCGTCATCGTACCCAATTGCTTCCAACGATACTTTAACGAGGACTCGAAGAAACTGGAAGAGCGCCCATACGACTTCAACAGCTGGCAGGACAGCGAGATTGCGCAGAAGATGGCTGAAAGCATGGGTCGTGACGACGTTCTTCTCGAGGGCTACAAGGACATGCCGACGTACCGCGCGTTGATGGCATACCTGGGTACTGAGGACAAGGACAAGGATATGGAGATTCCCCTCGATGGCGTTGGCGGCACGGCGTTGCTGGTCAAGGCCGACGTGCATCGTGATGGCGCCATGTTCCCTCCTTTCGCTTTCTACCACCTCATCGAGACTGAGGGCTTCGCAAAGATGGCGAAACGTCTAGGGTGGCAACCATACGGACTACCCAACTACAGGGTAAGCATTTTCACCAACCCATGAGCCGACATAGTGCAATCGGCTCAGCCGCTGACATTTGATAGGTCTACCATTACAATGAGTAATGACTAGGCCTCCGTGACTGGACGTAAAGAAGAAAACGCCCGTCTCAAGTGTTGAGGTGCCAGCGCGACGGACGCATCAAAGCTGATTTGCTCCATATCAGCAGCGGCTGTCGAGTACACGAAGGCGGCGGCATCATGAATTTACGCGCAAGCCTTTTTATCCATTGGAAAGGTATGCCTTTCAGTGGAGATACCCATCTACTTGTATCTTGCCGACATAATTGCATTCGGAAATTTCGACGGGGGACGGAAAGGAACTGGCGAAGCAAAAGGAAAAGGTAGCGTTTTGTAGAATATCTTACAACATCACACAGCAACCACAAACCACACACAGATACACACAAAACTTTTCTGAGGCGACGACGACGGGTTCAGGGCCAGAGGTATTGGCAATGGATAATGAGACAAGCCTGCTAGTAACGAGACAGACAAGCCTCGAGAGCAGAAGGTGCGAACGCCCTCCGAAAACGCGTAAGAGTATACGCAGCGCCGGGGACTGAAGGACGCCGGGAAACGCTCAAAGCATTGGGCATCAGGCTTTGCAGCATTGGAAGGGAGTCTCTTCCATGTTTCTACCCTCTCGGCAAGCTTCTGTTTAGTACGGTAGAGATGTTAAGCGAGACCAAATCATGTCAATTTCTTCCCCAACAATGATGCGAGAGTGTTCCCCTTCCCATTACCACGCGCCGTTCCTGTCCAATCAACCAAGAAGAAAAAAAGTTGCCGTTCAAAACCTGCCAAGGAAAAGCCCACTTCCGATATCCTCATCCATTTCCCCCTTCGCTCTCTCTCTCTCTCTCTCTCTCTCTCTCTCTCTCTCTCTCTCTCTCTCTCTCTCTCTCTCTCTCTCTCTCTCTCTTTCTCTCGCACTCGGAACCTTACTTATGCCCTATCTAGAAGCAGGGCGCATTGAAACTTGTTCCTGTTTTCCCCCCTTGCATCCCGCATGGGACCAGCCCCCATTTCGAGATAAGCAACACCACACGCACGCGTAACGCCAAAAAAAAAATCCAAAAAAAAAGACCTTCGTGGCCTCTCTTTCCCGCGTCGTCGCATCATCATGGGCCCTCATACCTCCCCTCGTCGTCCCTACACCAAAACTCCACGAGCGACCTCGTGCCCAACACGTCCCCGCCGCGGAGCAAGGCCGCAATGTCCACGTTGAGCGGCGAGTCCGTCTCCGGGTATGCCAACAGCGTCCTCACGGCGCGCACGCTCTCGAGCACGCTGTACGCCGGCGTCCACGCGTCCTTGAGCAGGTCCAGGCAGATCTCGCCCGTCTGGAGGGCGATGTTGGCGTGGACGACGGGCGTGACGAAGCGGATGGTCGGCGGGCGGAGGGGGTAATCTGTCGGGATCTTGATCTCGAGGAGCCAGCGACCTTCTGTAACTCGTACGAAATGATTTTTTTCGTTAGCGATGGTGTTAGTCAACTAGGGAATTCGGAAAGATCAGGTGATCGCCGTGGGACTGGAGGAGCGCGTACTGGCATCCTCCAGACAGTAGGGAAAGAAAGGGGGCCAGGTCCTCGTACCATCATATCCGTTCCCGATCCCCCGTCCGTTGATCACGGCCTCCCAAGCCAGCAAGTCTTCGTCATTGACGGGGCCCAGTCTCTCGATGCCCCTATCCTCCTTCTGCTCCGCGTGCCAGATATCCAGCTCCTTGATGAGCCGCTTCATCGCGCCGCGACTGTCCGAGGACGACTTTGACTTCTTCTTGCCGGCGCCGGGCACTGCTGCTGCTGCGCCGGCTGGGTTCGAGGTGGAATCGGGGAGGTTCTGGATCCGCCAGGACATCTTCGGGGTGATGGCTGAAGATGCGGAAGAGACGTAGGGGGAGAAAAGAGGGGTGAAGCTATGTGTGGTTGCTCGACTGTTCGGCTCAATCGATTTGGAGTTCACGAGATAACCTAGCAGGGCGAATCCAACTGCCGCAGCCGCAAAAGATAAGGAGTGTGGAATATTTGCAGCGCGGTTCACGTGGGAGGCTCTTCTACTAAAGAGTAGCTGTGTCGTGGTGTTTCTTTCCAGTGCGCGATAGTACTGTCAGTTCTTGGGATGAGAGCTAGCTCTTGAGCTAGGACGCCATGCGACGGGAGGTGGCACAGTAGCTGTAGCCGGATGTTGAGCTGCAGCCAACCTTTCCCTAAGGTGTCTTTACCAATTAGAGGTAATGACGCGACAGGGAAGGTGGGCCCCGCGGGTTCTACCGAGGCTCTCGAACGCACCGGCGCTTGGCCCCCTTGACTTGCGATGCTCCGCATCGTATCCGTTCATCCCGCATATAGTCCCCCATTCAAGACCCATAGTCTGGTTCGCAAGAAACATCCATCCATCGTTGCGGTTTCCGAGTACGTTTCGGGATTCAAGATTTTCAGTTGGATAGCGTCGTTATCAGCCATGTGATACAGGAATATGTTCATTAATATTTGTCTACGTCGCGATTTCTCCATTGTCTAGAGGGCTGAAGCGGCCGGCCGGCCAGAGAAAGAGGAGGGCACTGCGATGGTGCCTCGACTTGTCTTCCTCCCAATCTTTTCGCCTTCCTGAATTCACTATCATCCGGAATATGTCCAGAGAACGGAAACGAGCCCATGGAACACAATGTTTCCGCCCCTGCATAGTGTCTAAAGACATATGGCCGCGTAGTACCTGCTATGCTCATGCAACTTGCTGCTCATGCTATCATCACAAAGAACGCCGAATCCGTGCCCCCAAAACGCTCGCCTCTTGCCGTCCCGCACATTGCGAAAGACCAGCATCGAGCTGGGGATGCTTTTCACCTGGTAAGAGGAGTACGTTAATGTTGGTTGTTGTCTACCGAACGAGTTCGCTTCCGAGACTGGGCTCCTTTGCCAGTTAAAAAAGACATTACCCCGCCGGAAAGACTCGCCGAGAGAGAAGGTGTAAAAAAGTTGTACAAGAATTCCATATACATGCGTCGTGAGGTGACCCTTTTGGTCGGAGGAGACTTTGTAGACTGTGACCAGTCGACTGGTTTTGTTGATGAGAAGAATTCGACTTTCCAGCTGTCCTACGCTGAGTTGTCTTCCTTAGGCTTCCAGAAACGCATCATCCGACTGAGTCGTTTCGACTTGCTGAACTTATGTTTCTTCTCTGTGTCGCCGTCATATGAAACCTCCATTGACAGCTTGCTCCTTTCGCCGTGGGAGCTACTGATGAGTCTGCTCAGACTTGCCAGACTGGATCGACGGCGGCCGAATGCAGCCGAGGAAACAGATACCGGCCTTTGCTGTTCGGGACGACCACTTTCCGGTCTAAATTGGGGATTGGTGGCGAAAGCGCTGTCCCTTGTCATAGTGGAGTGACTCGATGTCAGTGAAGGAATATCCACAGACAGCCTAACCTCAGGACCCGGCTCGCCCAGTAGCAGCGATTGGAAGTTATTCTCTTCATTGACTGAAGAGGGGGCCGTCGAGATTCGTTGGGCGTCATAAGACATTGGCGAGCGGGGCGACGGGAACGAAGAGGCGTGGCTCATTGAATACGGGCTGACCGGAACGTTCGAGGGCGTGGGCAGATGCAGAGGACTGACATCGACAGGAGCTAAATCCTTGCTGGCGATAATTCTGCGAGGAGAAGGCGTCTCCGAGCCCGTTGATTCTGCTTTGTCTTGGAAGAGCGGGGTAGTCCGGAATTCAGGGATGTCGGGCAGCTCAGGCTGAGGCTCTTCAGGAATGACTCGCTGTTGAAGAGAAGCCATAGAATTCTCAGATCTCATATTGGTGCCAACCTTCGGGTCATTTTCAGTAATCGCAGATGCCACATCGAAGCTGTTACGATCAATACTGACGGTGTTGACATCAAGAACGGGCTTCTTGGTTTTGGTGATAGGCGGGATGACCTCATCACTGGACGATTCGACATCATGTTGAGCAGTGGCCCTCCTAGCGGCACTGCGAGTCTGCGACGCAGTGGATTTGACACCGTTTTCGTCTTCTTCCTCGTCTTCTTCGAAAACGTCGGCCATGGTTGAGCTGCTACCGAAACGGTGGATACCGAATCGACCGCCTTCAAACGGTACCATTTCGGGCGCGCTCTCCGCACGTCGGTGATAGTGCATGCCTGGTCCGGTAAACCCCTTCATACCTTGCGCGCTGTGTAGCTGGCGCTTAGAAGAACCAGCAGCCTTCTGCGCCGCGTCCCATTCAGGGTTGTTGGGCAGAGGTGTATTGAAAGGACCTAGAGCTGCGTCTAGATCGATCATGGGGAACGACGAATCATCCTGGGGGGACATAGGCCGTGGTCTCCATTCTTCAACGGCTTGAGGCTGGCTAGACGAGTCTGTCACAAGCAGGGTTGGTGTTACCGGCTCGACGTCGATTTCGGGTTCCGCAAGGAAAATGTCATCCTTTTGCTCCACCGGCTCAGTTCTAGTGGCAGAGTCGCCTGAAAGATCCAGGTCTTTGCACTTCTTGGACCGCCGCTTATCCTTGCGTGTCAAGATGGATCCAGCCCAAGTCTTCACCTTCTTCTTCTTCTTTGACTTCTTGCCGTCTATGCTGTGGTGATCTGAAGCGCCTGGCGTGCCAAAGGATTCAGAGATATGCTCAGAAGAAGATGATGCCGAGCTATTAGGCTTCGATGCGGATTCGGACGAGCTAGAACTGACGGGTCTTGCGCGCAGTGGCGATGCTGCGGCGGCGAAAGGGTCAAGTCCAAAGAACGACCAGCGCTTCGGCGTCTTGGTCGGGCTGGGCATCGGCGGGCCAACAGCGCCTGCTTCAGGCACGTTGATAAGTGTGGGAATTGAGTTCCGTCTCCTAGGAGATGCCCCGAAAGACTGGATACTCTGAGATCGCTCCAGCACCGCACCAGCTGTGCTCGGTCTGGATTCACTGGTTTGCCGTGACGGAGTGAGTACCACTGGAATCACTGGCTCTGTCTCGGCGTTCGTCATAGTCGGAATGGAAATAATAGAAGAAATGCTGCCAGAAACGGAATGACCACCGGGTCGAGCAGTTACAGTACTTGAGGTATCGCTGGAAATCATAGAGAGTGGCCGGGGGATGAATTCGAGGGTATCAGAGAAGCCAACGCGGGCGCGGGTGGGTGGCCTGGCCACCGGGGACGCTCGGCCACTCGAGCTGGCTGATACATCGGAGGGCGTATGCATCTCTCGCGGGACTTTCAACGACGGTTCGGACTCGACATACTTGAGCGTCTTTTCGCCCTGCCCGTCTGGCTGATTCTCCAGACGTCTGTTAGTGTGTTCGGCAGGGCTTGTTGGTGCGCTGCTTCCGCGAGGCGGGCCGGAAGCAGGAGGCTGGAGGATGAGGGACAAATCGTGGCCTGAAAGGGCGGCAGATCGCCGATGCTGATGGCCTCGACGGCCAGGGGGCTTGGGATGTGGTAGTTGGAAGCCTGCTGGTGCCAAGCCACTGTCCGGTCTTGTTGGACTAGTACTCGCAACGATTGAATCCCCGGAGCGAATACTTCCTCCCACGAACTCGCTTCCTCCTCTTCTGTGGCCATGACCGGTTCTTGAGGCGGAAATGGAGTTTGGTGACGGTATAAGCCTGGGAGACACTGGCGGAGGGGACAGCGGAGGGCTGAGCAAGGCGGTATCAGGATTCAGTGCAGCACCCGGGTTGAATGTGAAGTTGGGTAGCGCTGGAGACCTCGAAGGGCGGTCAAAGGTGTCTCCAAAAGGAGAAGATCGGTCCTGGATTTCGATGGCAGAGAGAGGTCGTCTGCCCGTTGCCCTCGAAAAAGACGACGGTGCAGAAGCGGAAGAGGGCCTCGCCGGAAAGACGAAGGGGGGGTTCGGTAGAGGAGGCATTGTTCGTGGTGAATTTTGAGTGACTGGAAAGTTGGTCGTGGTTGCAGTCGAATTATCCAACATGGCCGGGAGCGGGAGCGATTGCATCGAAGAGTCGTCAAGAAGCTGAGCAACCGGTGTTCCCATAATACTCTCAGGTCCAACAGCAGTTGCCATTCTCGACACAGCCGCTCTGCGGCAAGGAAGGTCAGTGAGAATCTAGGCGGTGGACATAGAAAGGCGGGGTTGATGAGCGTGTCGTCGGGAAGTGAATCGGAAGCTCGCTCGATATTTGGCGTGGACGACGCGTGTAGGATAGGCTGTGAGGCGAGGATTCGGTTTGTGATTAGTTCTGCGACATCAGACTTAGCAAACCGTCAATATCGGCGTTGGTCTCAATCGTTACACACAATGGGAGAATCGACAAGCAAATAAGCACCTTTGGGGATGTGTTCAAATGCGGCGCGTTGACGACGGGAATTGTACTAAATTGGCGGTTCACGAATGCGTACGTGATGGAGCCGGTCGATCAAGTAAGACAAATGCTATTTATCGAAGTTGAAAATTGAAGAATTTGTAAAGGAGCGGACGGTGCAAGACCAGAAGCAAATCTGCAAGATTCACGACTGGAATTGGACCACGAAGCTGAAGTCAAAAAACGACAGCGTCGAAAGGGTTTTGGGGGGAAGAAGTTGATAGGAAGGAGAGGGGGGTTGCGACGCGAAGACTATGAAGAGGATGGGATGGATGGGTGGATTTGGGATTAGAATTGGGGACAGAGAGGCACCAGAGTCCACACACACACCAACACACAGAGAAAGCGAGTGAGGAAGCGACGGGTCGGGTTCATCGGTCGGGGTGTGTGAAGTGGAAAGGAAGGGGGGTGTGGAGGGAGGCGCTCCAGGGAGGGTTTGGAGGGAAAACTGCGTCGGGTTTGGACCGGCCGGGGGGCGGGGACTGAGGAAGGAGCAGGAGCACTGGAGGCAGGCAGGAACAGGCAGGCACACCCTCTCTCCAAGGGGGAAGAAGAAGGAGGGACGACAGGGACAGCGGCCATAAGGTAGGTAGGTACCTTAGTGCCTACAACTGTGGATGCACGATTGTGATTCCAACTTGGAAGTTGGGATAACGTAAAGCAGGGACGACGAACAGCACCCGCTGTGTACGTTACCGGGGTCAGGGGGGCCCAGTCAGGTTGATGGGACAGCAGCAGCAGCAGCAGCAGCAGCCAGGCAGGTTCTCTTGAAGACGGGACAGAGTCACACAGCCCGGCCCAGGCACACTGCAGGAGCGAAACACTAGCTAGGTGCAGACAGGTGTACCTGCCTCACCACGTCTGCGCCTCTGGCACACCGAGAAAATAAGGTCCAGTGCGTGCTTTGGTAGTACTATGCATTAATAACAGCAACCAGTATCCGGACGGTCAGCCACTGAATCAGCATGGCGCAGGCATACCTTACCTGGGTGCCTTAGGCATAGTAGTGAATTGCCTACTTATCTTACCTTACCCCTCACCTTACCTATAGTTAACACCCCTGTAGATGCATCAGACTCAGGCAGCCTACCCGCATGCATTTTATAGAAAAAGTGCATATTTTAAAATAATAGTAGAATCTAATTATTTACTTATACTACTATATAAATAAAGAAATTTAAATATATATAAAAACGTTTAATTCTAGTAATTCTAATATCTAAAAAGTCTAATTAATTATTATAATAAGAGGGTAGATATATAGTAGGAAGGTAAGTATATAGTAAGTAGTAAGAGAGTAGTTACGTACTAGAAAGCGCGAGTAGTAGGAATATAAGTAGGTAGTAAGAAGCAGTAGAATACTTCTATCTAAATTCTTATTTAGTCCTATAGTATAGCTAAATTTCCCTACTCTATACCCTTACACTAGATAATATAGAAAAGTATATTTATTATATAAATATATATTCTCTAGTATTTTGCGTATATAAGATAATATAAGCAAAATGTCCGTATGCATTTAGAGGTTAATATAGCATTTGAGGGTCATCTACTTACAGGGGTGGAGGTCGGCAGGCACATACATACAACTGGTGCAGAGAATGTCCTGGTTACTAAAGGAGGTAATTAGAATCTAGAATTCGGAAACTGGTCTTGCGCAGCGCAAAGCGGTTCTTGTGACCTTGATTGTGCCATGATTCCAGCATCGAGGGAATTGGAATTGGGACTAGACCTGTGTTTCGAGCTTTCGATGCACTGGATAAGGAACCTACGACACAACAGTTCAACCCAACACCTTGTTTCTCGACGGGAGTCTGCGCGCGACAGTGCCTATCCTCTTTTCACTCTCGACTCTCGGTGGCTCTTAGGCACGAATCATGGCGCGAAGCTTCTAAAGCCTTGCCGTGCTGAGATACCTTACCTTGACGGACAGGTGAACGGTCCTGTCTCCGCTGCTCTACGCATCGTCTTCGACACCTCGAACGCAAATCGAAATCGAGAGTTCTGCTATCCGAGCTATGCCCTGTTTCTCACACAGGACACTCGCGGAGTGTTCATGCCCGTTTCGCCATTCTGCCACCCCTTCGTTTAGGTACAGTGCCTTACTCAACGGGCCGACAATGGGCCGTAACAGAGACTTGCGCGGCTCTGCAACTGTAACATGCCTTATGTACCTGCACTGGTCTCCCAGCAAACCAACCACTCAGAATCGTTCTGTGCCTGGCAACCCGGTCGGTCGTTGAGGTGAAAGTGAGCCAGGCGGTGTTGGCTGCCACACCCTCAACTGCCAGCAGACTCTTCAGCTCTACCTTAGTTACCTTATCAGCAGTTCGCACTAAGACGCGACCGTCCCTACGCGGCCACAGCCCAGGCCAAGCTCTCTCCTCCCTCTAAACCTAAGGGGCTACTGCTACTGGTGCTTCCTTACCTGCCTTAGCTCTTTAAGTAAGAGGTAATGGCCGACCACTACGGTTCCTTAGGCGTTGAACCGGCGAGCTCCTGTGGCCGTTGCCGTCGCGTTGCCAGGCAAAGAGGCCCCTTTGGCGGCCATGGCGACCTTGACCCTGGTTTCCTCACCATCAACAACGCGCCGTTTGGATTGTTTGCTTTCCGTTGTCTCATGCCACGCTGCTGGATTCATACTTTTAGCAAACGGAATCTGACTTTATCGAAATCGTTTTGCCGTAGTCTGAGACCGTTGCAGGTGGATCTGACAATGATTCGGCTGCAAGTCAAAGAAAAGGGAACAGGGGCTAGAGCAACTTCAGTGCACCCTCAAGTTAAAGAGTGTGTCGTGCATTCGACCTCCACGGTCTTAAGTTAGGTACGAGGGTTTTCGCCCACTAAGTACCTTGCGGAGTAAATGCTCGAGGTACGTACTCTACCACATCGAAAGCTGTATTGCGGGAGGTACCTCCGGTATTCAACTCCTGCTTCAAGAACCTCCCTACCTGACCTATACCTGCCCAGGGATTCTCAACGTTAGCGCCGTCCCATACCAACGGGGTTTGGGTATGATATTCAAGGTCTTCTTAAGCAGCCTATCAGGAAGGAAGTTACTTCGGGAAGAAGTCTGGATCTTAAGGTAATTTACCTTATGCTAAGTATATGTTGTTCTCACTTATTATTCTATGAGATGTATATGCTCTATATATTTGAACTAATAGTGCCTGATCCCGAAGGCTGTGGGCCAGAAGTTGCACACTAACGTTTAGAATCCCTGGGTAGGTATACCTGGTACCTAACCTCACCTCTCTCGGGTAAGGTACGCAACGGCAAGGCAACAGAAGCGCATCCCACGAAGCCGAACGGCGCGCACGGCCGAGCAAGACAAACTTCCCTTCAGAATAGAAGCCGCTGGATCATTAGCTAGCGTTTCCCGAATCATACCAGCTCAACATTGGCTCTGTCGGGAAAGGTGTAGCGAGGCAAGCACAGGCGCGATGCCGCATCATCAGCAGCGGCAACAACAACCAAAACATCACCAGGAAACTGAGCAGTCTGGTGAGCTAACAGCCCGGCTACGAAAATAGTGCCCTCACCTCAGCTCGACTCGGCCGGCACCAACCAGCGGCAAATCCGCTCTGGGTGCCGCATCCAGTCGGGGGAATCAATCTAAGCTGATGCTAAGAAGAACGACCAGACGACCACCACATGGCAGCCGCAAACCAGACGAATCATCACATCGCCGAACTGCCCAATAGAGGTCGCCTTGCCGCACGATTGCCTCTCTTAGGCACAGAAACCTTCCCTCCTTTTCCACCCACGCCCCCTCCATTATGCCCTCCTTGCGGTAAATGGCAGAGAAAGCATGAGACAAAGCCTCGACCGTCGACGTCGTCGAAAGAACAGAAGAGACGAAAGACAGCAGACTCGAGTCCATGTCCGGCCAAGTCATGTCGTGTCTGGTCGTCTGTTCACGGCGCACTTTACATTGCACGAGCACAGCACAGCTCCCAGCGCTTGCTTACACTTTCGCTACGCACTCTACTGACGTAACTTGGTTGCAAAGCACATCGTCTTCTCGCGATCACTTTAGCTTCTCTCCGTACCGAGCAACCCGGCGAGTTTCATCTTTCCAGAAAAGCCTACTTCGACATTCCATCGCATTGTCGGATTGGACTCGGATTTATCCCAAAGCCGCCACAATCCCTAAGATTGACCAACGCCCCGGGTTCTGGCTTGAATCCGAGTCCAGATCCAAAGCGGTCAAGCAATGCGTATGTGTGTGTGTGTGGGGGGGGCTGCACACCTCACTCAGTGGAGGTCAGAAAGTGGCACAGAACGTATCTGCCAAGGCTTCCTCGTCACTTTCTCTCCCAATCTTTCCTGACGTAACAATCGGCCAGATGACTTATAGCACCTGGCAGATCTGCTTGCTTTTTCTCCTGATACCGCAAAAGCCCTGTGGCTTGGGCAGTGGGCACACTAGCTGCACTGACAAGCCGTCAGACGCCAGGAGACCACCGACGCGACGCATCGCGCGCTTTGGGCCTGTTATTCCTACAGTCTTACTGCAAGTCCAATAATGGACGTGCTCACCATTTGCATCTTGACTTCCCTCGGCTGCGGCTTCTGGACCAGCCGAGTCGCATGAGCTTCGTCCTTGGTTCCAAACGCTTGAGACAGAAAATTCATCTGCCGCCTTCAAGCCTGCGGCGTTGAAGCTCTTTTGCTGGGCTGTCGGCGTCACCTCATGGATTAACTGTACAAAAAAACATTTGCACATGCACACCGGATGACGGGACGGAACCATTACCTTAATTTTCTCATGTTTCCCGTATTTGACGCCCCCGGTTATCGACCCCTGGCGTCTTGGTGGGGGAGCATGTTACAACCGGAGCAGGATGGAGGCAACACGACGTGACCCCAGATGAGCCTGTGCTTCTTTATTCTCTGGCAGACCTGCACAAGGGCGCCCGTGACCGAACACGCCCGATTGCAGGAGCTGTTGATGGATGGATACATTGCTCTGTGTGGAACCGTAGGCACGTTATCGGCGGCTCAAATGACATACCTCGACGGCTGCCGCAGCTTGTCTATCATGGCTTGCGACTCCTCGCAATTCAACAACAAAGTGAGTATCACACGGCATAATCCCGAAGTTTGTTTTTCTCCCGCGTTGCTACGGCTTGGAGCCTCGTCTTGACTCAGTTACCCGGGGCTTCGGAGCCGATCTCCCGGCGGCTGCAGATACCAGTAGCGACGACTCGGTCGCCACCGCCGTCCTCTCTCAAAGTTGCATGCTGAAAGCGTGACGATGGCCAGCCAACGCTTATCGGTCGGTGGAAAGCGGGAAGGTTCTTTGTGCGACAGCGCCATTTCCATGCGGCTCAAGGTAGGAGGACAAAGAGGCGAAGCTCTTCAAACGCCTAGCCTGCTCAGCGGGCTAGTTCTCGGCTCATCAACCTTCGACGTTTTTCGAGTCGTCCATTGCGACGAGCGTCAACAAAAAATCGGCTTCATTCTGTTGCTAGTCAACTATGGCAATGCCGCCACCGTCTCTTCTCACCCTGAGCGTTGCAGCTGCAGCTGCAAACGATAACTACGTCCCCGTCTCGCTCCAATTAGAGGCTGGCCGCTGGCCTGTCAATCACTGGTGTCGCATCCAACCCACCCGCGCAAATGCAGGTTAGAGGAGTGCATAGACGGACTTGCATGACGCCACGTACTGCAATCGATACTGAATTGAGATTCGGTGGCCGGATAACAACACGAAGAACTGTCGGTCATGAGTCGGCAGATTCCACAACGTCGAAGTATCTTGGCATGGTACAGCATAGCTTGTCGATGGCAGGCTTCAATCGGCGCCCAAAATCCGTGGAAATTTGCGACCGGCGAGATATCGAAGTTCATTGATTACATCAAGTCGTCAGGCCCAAGGTCCATGACACGGTGGATGCCCGTCAGACGCATTTGCGTGGGGAAATCAGTGCCATTTCCCCCCTTGAGAGCCCTCATCTCCTGGCAAGGAACAATAACCCTCCTCGTGACGATGCTTTGCCTCCTCGGCTGGCGACCCATCGCCACCAGACCGGGGTGGCTCCGTCATTATTGAGACCCCATTTCCTCCTGTTCCCTTGTTCTGTTTCCCTTGGGCCTTCCCCAACCTCTCGCCTGTCATGCAAGCGCGGCTCCGGCCCAAAACATCCTGACTTGCACCACTTCATATCCGATCCGATCTGCCAAATTGTTCTAAGAATACCCATCTCTCCCGCGCCAACCTCTGCCTCTGACCAGTGACACTGACAACATATCCTGGTAGCAAAACAGATCGTACGCGCCGGGTGCGGTCGAATTGCGGATGACCCAAGGTAATCTCGCCTGGTAGATGACTGGCAGCCGACTTCAGCAAACCCCACGCCGCCCACGCCTCGGTAATGAAATGAACGCGGTGGCCTAGTCATCATAAATTTTCGCAACCCCACCGTTATTCGAAATTTGTGCCAGCTGTCTTTACCTAATCTACCATTAGAGATCAGACGATGCAGGTATCCCTGCCTCAGGTGGTCGAGCACCGTTCATATAGAGGATCATTTTGGGGCCTTCACATCCGGAACCTGGGGTCGGAGTCTGGGATATCCAAGCCTACGTAACACGACCTGGACCGCCTACGGGACTTCTCGATTGGTTCGACGCGCATGGATGATGAGTCCAAATGCTGTCATTAGATGACCATGCTGGTAATTGCAGACTGAAAAGGTCTGCCTCGCTCATCTCGGCAGCCTCACGTGCCACAACGGCACCGAACATCAGCCGTCTTATTGCTGGTCAAGGTCGGGTTGGTGTAATTCTGGACCCTCCGCTTGTCCAACTTCCAGCACCAACAGCAACTCCTCTTGTGCCATTCCAACAGCAAGGCCAGCCACGTCCATGTCAACGCTAGGCTGGGGAAGTCTTGTTCCGAGGCACAAAACGACGTAATGTCTCAAGGCCAGGTCCAGCTCTAAGCCACGACCGTTTGATCAAAGCTGATGACCACTCGGTGGACTGTATGCCCGAAAAAAGAACCGGCAGAACATTAATACGCCAGAAAGCTGATTACCGCCCGGCGTATGACCAACAATTGCAAGTTCTTGGAAACGAATCTCAGGCTTCATTTCAAACCACACGACACATCGGAAGGATATTGAGGTGATACAAAGTGAAATCACCTTCCGGATACAACGCCATGTGAAGCTACTGGAAGTACAGCGTAGCCCGGTGTCGAATGTATGACCAGTCAAGGGTTGAGCAATCCTGTCTCTTGTCCACGACGATCGGAATTGTCAGAACAGTCAGATCAAACCCCAGCGATGGCGGTTTTCGTCGTCGTGCGCATTCCTCACGCGCCCCTGATGCACTAGCCACAGTTTGCATGCACGTCCTTCCATTTGATTTGTGGATCGCACCGCCACAGCTGCCGCCTCAGTCGATCGGTTCTATTGTCCCTGCAGCCATACGCCCCTCCGAAATTTTTCTGTCCAACATGGCCAACTCTCCAGCCGTCCGCTGAATACTGAATTTCCACTGCGCAAATTAACGTTCCTTTCAACTGACTGGCTGATTCTTCAACGCTGTCGTCATGTCTACGGAAGAAGCCCAGATTGCGACCGCCCCTGCCGAAAAGCCACTTGGCATGCGCAAGAATGGTACTACGCCTGCGCTCATTCTTCAATATGTCGGGCGAACCCAGCTAACTCCACGCGACAGGCAAGCAGTGGCACGCACAAAAGAAAGCCTTCAGGCCGACGGCAGGATTGACGTCCTACGAGAGGCGCGCCAAGGACCGCGTTGCGATGGCGGCGATGAAGGCCAAAGAGAAGGAGATGAAGGACGAGAAGGAGGCAGACCGCAAGGTATGCTACCCCTAATGTTGCCCACCGAGGTTAATCGCGACGCTGACGATGTATACAGCAACGCATCCAAACACTCAAAGACAAGAGAGCCGCCAAGGAGGAGAAGGAGCGGTACGAAAAGATGTCAGAGAAGATGCACAAGAAACGGGTGGAACGACTGAAGAGGAAGGAGAAGCGAAACAAGCTCATTAACTCTTGAGCATGTGCGGCGACCCAAACCACGATCTGGACGGGCGAAGTGACCGACATTCGTCGCCAGCGGCTTCTCTCAGGCAAAGTCGATGCCGTTGAACAAGTTCCGAAACACTATTGGGGAGCACAGAAGGATTCGGGCCTGCCGTATCCGGGTTTGCGCCATTCGGCGAACAAACAACGTGCCACAGGGGCTCATGCGAGAGCGAACGTTATGTGAGAGGAGGCGACGGCTTCGGGGAGGACTGCTTGGAGACCGGGAGGTAAGCATGGGCAAGACGCCTCGGGGCCGGATCCGGAGCTGGCGGGAGAGAGGATCAGGTAATCCTGCAAAAAGACGGGAAAACCCATGCGTTTGACAGGAAGCCCCCAAGAGATTAGCCATCCGAAGCTCTGTCGTCGTTTGTGTCGATCTGAAGATGGGCCAGATGATGGGAAATGGACCCGAGCTCAATACCAGCCCGAATCTTCTCATAGTTGACAAGAGAAACGACAAATGTATGACATGAAGCCCTATTTTGGGTACATCTTCCTTAACCGACAAGAAGTTGAAAAGCAGGGAGATTACCGGCCGCGAAGTTCAGACGGCGTTTCAGACGATGCAGGCAATTAAGGAAGGACCCGGGTAAAAATGGGGCATGTGAAAGTGCGTCATTGGCTGCAGCTAATAGTAGAACTTGCCTGGGCCGCGAAACCGTGCACATTCCACCTCCACCTTGCCCGTCTCGCTGCTGCTGCTCACACATACACACAACCGCGTCAACCATATCGCAGTTAGAAGCACCATCAGCAACAAGGCCTTGTCCTTTACCTTTTCCAGGGAACAAGCCACATTTCTTCTCCCGCTCAAAGCACCGACCGTCCCCAGAGGCAAGCCGGCTCACAAAAAAACCGGGCCCATCCCAAAAGTCGTCTGGACCGGGTGCCTGCGGCGGCGAACGCGGTAGCGGCGGCCGGGGGCCCCCTTTCGAATCACCCCAGCCCAGACAAAAAATCCAATATAAAGAAAATCGGAAGGGGAAACGAGACGAAGGGGTAGGGAAACAGGGCAGAACCATGTCCGCGGCCCGCGGCTTCGAGCTGCCGACTACGATGGCGACGTTGTCGACAGCCACCGCTGCCGTCAGCAACAACTCGACTGACAAGGGTAGCAGCAACGGCAACTCCAACAAGGCTTTCGCGCCTGTGAATGCTACCACCACAACTGCTACTGCTACTGCGACATCGACTGCCACCGCAACTGCCGCCGCGCTTCTCCCCCCAAGGCGGCCGCGGCACCAGATCACCCGCTCCATCACCGAGTTCTCGCCGCCCCTGAAGATGCATCGTCATAGGCACAGCCACCACAACCACCCGATGCAGCAGCACCACCATTATCGCAAAGACAACAGGCTACTGTTCCCTGATGAGAGATCGCCAGGGCTGTCGGTGGCGGATAGGAATCTGGTGCTGGGACGGAGCTCGCTCGACATGACAAGGTCGGACTTCGCGACACCCAACAGGAGTCCGGATTCCAGCAGGCGAACGAGCGCGCTTGTCGGGCCGATCATTGGTGGCGGTGAGAACCCTCTGGCTCTCACTCGGCCGAGGGGGAAGGCGAGGAAGGGGAATAATGCGGCTGCGTTGGTCGAGGAGAAGGGGAAGACGGCGAGTCGGGTAACGTATGTCTATTCTCATATAGCGTTAGAAAGGGGCGGCGACATGCTGACGTTGCGATGATAAACAGGGGTCTGAAGAAATCACTTGTGGACCTGAGCAGTTTCTCGACTTCGACGACACGACGGCTCGACGAGACTTACTACTCTGTGCTCGAAAAGAAGAGTATGTTGCACAACACCATCTCGGCGATCAAGGAGCTGGCGGTGGCCTCGCGGCGGCTGACGGTGGAGTTCGAACACGAGGCGGGGGAGATGGCGAGGGATGTGGATGGGCAGCTCGCCACGTTCGGACGGTTCAACGAACAGGAACAGAGAATCGAAGCGCTGCAGGGCAGGATCGAGAAGGGGCGCACAAGAATTCAGGGGCTCGGCGAACGGGTCGACCTCGTGAGGAAGCGCATCGAGGGTTGGGAGAGGGCGGATCGGGAATGGCAGGAGAGGACGCGCAAGCGGCTCAGGATCGTCTGGATCGTCACGTCGGTCGTATTCGCTGTTTTGCTACTGTTGTTCGTCGGCGCGCAGTATGCTCAGCAAATTGGCGGGGTTGGTCTCGAGGTAGCTGCGGATAGAGGTCTGAAGATGGTGGAGAAGGGAGTCAACCGTAGTGTGGGCGGCTTGGAAGTGGGAGGCAAGGGTGAGAGTAAGGAGGGCGTCGCTCTGCGGCCTCTTTGGGAGGACGGGGCACAGAGGGATGAAGAGGATCGGTTGAGGGTCTTTGATGAGTTGTGAGGGCAGGGCGTCTAGTACACGGCATCTGGCACACGCAGTTTGAGAACCTGGCATTTGAGGGACTTGTGAGTTTGCATCGTAATATCTGATACCCACCAGCAGAGCATAGTTTGATTTCAATGGCATAGTCGCCCATCCATGCGCTGAGGACTTCATGCGACGATGTATTTTCTAGATCTCTGTGGCTCGGTTGTCTGTTGTTCCAGAGCCTCAGCTTCATGGCGAATTCGAGTCTCGCGCTCTTTGGAAGCTGCTATTTCTAAAGCATACCAGCGCCTCGATCTTATCCTTGTGCTTACTTGCGTCGGGAGAGTCTTTGAAGTAGTCTGATTCGTCCCGGGTAGTCTTCCCTTGTCCTTGGATGGTATGGTATATACGATTTCGGATTGCGTTTGTGTCTCCTGAGATGTCGTCGCCCTCTGTTGGTTTTCTGAACGAGAGTCGGAATTCTTAACAGGCAGTAAGCCTACTTAGTGCTAGTGGTATATGAGTAGTAAGAGCTCGAGAACGTGCGATTCAAACACGACATCTGTAATACCTGAAGTGGATACTGCATCGAATGGCGACGTAGTATGGACGACTTGTCATTAGTTGTGCTCGTGGGTGCCGGGGAAGATGATTGTTCGTTTGAATCTTCCGCACACGCGAGCGCAGCTGATTATCCAACTGTCGAGTCTTTGAATTTGGTCTCATGCTACGTACTTGGAAAGTGAGGCAGGTGCTGGTCTACGTCGTTCCCGAATTCATATATTGACGTATCAAAGCTCCGAAGTGCCGGGGAATGAGTGAATAGTCAAGGGCAAGCATACCTTTTGTCCGCCCAGGGACTGGCCTGCCACCGTTATCACATATTAACTGCCAACACTCCAAACAGCCCTCCTAAGCACCCCGTCGAATGTCCGGCACAAGTTACTCCGAGAAGGGGAACAATTGCTGGCAGCCAGTCCTCTAACAAGGTTCTTCTTGCACTGCAGAACATTTGGCTCGCTATTTATCGTCCTTTTCGTGCTCCCTGTCAACCCTGTGGACTGAGCAAGTGGTCTTCCTGACCGTGCCAATGAATCGTTCATTTCACCTGCTGCTCAGGAAACAGCAGAAAAGGTGTCAAATCGGGAAATTTGCACAGTGAAACCACGTTTACCCTGTTCATAGTGTTTCCGACTGATAGCTGACCGAAAGATTCTCTAGCATTATCGACGATGTCGCAGCATCCCTCGTAGCTCTCAACCTCGTCATCCGGGTCTAGAGTGTCTATTCTGATCTGTATGGATCATGAATAGGCCTCTTAAACTAGTCTTACCGCGACACTGACCCGATGGCACAGAAGTAAGAAAAGGCTAGCAGTAGTTCAACATAATGTTGGCCTTTTACCTCAGGCACGTCGTGGAAGAAATTAGCGGTGAGATTGATTGTCATAGCTTGCAAGTAAAGTGTATATAATATGGTGGCAGAGATCACTAAAATGTTACCGGTGAAGAACCATCCACGTGAATATGGCTGGCTTGCGGATGTGCTACATGTTCATTGATTCCTGCTGGTCTTGGAAATCGACGTCATGATCAACGCAAGAATCATAGAGACACTGTGAGTCAGGTCTGCAGACATTGTGACTGCTGTACGACGAGAAACCCCGAACCCCCCGCGAATGTTATACCTATCGACATGGAACACACCTACGTTGGCGTGCGGAAAAGGGCCATGTGCTACACGCGAACGGGACTTCGCATCTGTGTGGATGGCATCTCATTGAACGATGTTGGGGATCTCATAGCAACCGTCGCACGTTTCACATCAACATATACTGTAGAATCGTTGTCATAGAGTTGTCAAAGGACGACGAGGGTTGCAGTGGTCAACCTACAGCAAGCCCAACATTATTCATCAAATTCATCAACCTTAATGGAGATGTCGCATGTGACATGATCAGAAGTTGCGGATCCTTTGGTCAACTCCATTAAGCCGACACCCTCCGACCAACTAGGAAATACCTTCGAAGCTGACAGAAGGTTTCCCTAAAGGCCCAGTCATCATCTTTCGGACTTACTAGCTCCAAGCTAAGCACCGGAGAAAACAAGCGGCAAACAACCCCATCAGTTGGGATGGCCGATAGGCTACTCAAATGAGACTTATGCATATGTCGTGATCATCACCGAAAGGGGCCCGCTCCGAAAAAAATCGACTACGATCCAGTGCTTCTTGGGTCCGGCACGGCATCCGCGCAGGCGCAGGGATGAAGCGTGCACGAAACTGGGCCTCATATGACTCTGTTGTCTTCTTCCGCAGAGTTTTGTGGCTTTGACGCTGGGAACGTGCCGCGAGCCGCGGGTTCCTGAAGCTGTCCTCATCAGCCTCTTTTTCATCATGGCGCCCAAACGGGGTTGCTGCACGTTCGAGACCATGAGTTCTAGCAGTACTCGTGTCCGTATTGGAAAGTCAAAAGGCCCAGCAGAAATTTACCTCATCGATGCGCAGGTGGATACGGCGGGGAAAATGGCAGAAGAGAGAAGGGCCGTACAGCAGGATGCCGGGAAAACGAGTGCACAAGGTTTGATTTGCGGATACCAGCCGATCTTGCTGGCTCCAAAGAATCGACGCGCTAGACATCGATGCCCCCACTTGAACCGTTCGGTCTCGTCCGGGCCAAGGAGACACTGGCGACAGCGATTGCGCGTCTGTGTCCTTGGCCAGCAAGGCTGACTAAGAAGAAACACTGCAGATCTCCGTCCAAGGAGGTCCTTACTGGGTGACATCTTCTGAGGCAACGAGCGGATGGGTAATGTGGCTCCAACTCTCTTCGAGGCGAAGTGAAGTTCCTGCATGGTTCACCTTACTTACCCAAGAGGGAAAGTTGCCTACATCTTCTGAGCCTGGGACGAGGGGTAACAGTGAAGCGAGGCGAAGCTAGGTTTCTTGCAGTGCCAACCGGCAAGTGTGGCATCGAATCGTGGCTGGGCTGAAGAGCGGAGCGTGTGAAGTATGTCAGTCGGTGGTGAGCTTTGAGGTGCTCAGTGGACGTACCGTCTGTCTTGTGTGTTCCGAGTGTGTCTTAGTGGTCTTGTCCCGGCTTTCGGCGCAGGTAAAGGCTGCAACGTCATGCATTCTGAGCGTCATCCGGGTCTCGATCAGAGAAGCTGCGGCGCAGGGAAATCAACTACTGCGTAATGAAGAAGGGCTTGTGGCTAGACAAGATACCTCAAAAGGCGCAGTCGCAAACACCTGGCATGGATCATCCACCCCTCCTAGTAGGTAGTGTGAAGCACCGGGAAAAGGCTTTGGGTTTTCTTTTTCTTTCTGAGATTGCTGCGCAGTGACAGTCGGAACTGTTTGGAGAAGAGCGGCAGTGAAGACACTCAACCCAATGTGTGTCTCCTGCGTCGGGGAACGGATCCCTGCCCCTCGTCCTAATCTTCTGTACCTTGTGGCTATGGCTCCCGAACAAGAGCATCAACCTCGCGTCACTTCGCATCAATGTCAGGGCAAGGCGACAGGACCCTGAAAGGCTGAAAGACCGAGCACGACAACAAGAGAAAAAAAAAAGTCAAAACGCGGTTTTCGCCTGTCGTCTGGTAACCTTGGTCGCGGGACGCAACGTTATGGTTACGAACCTTGCGAACCCTTCCTTGCTTTTCGGCTGTGCCCTGCTTGTCGTCCCTGGTGTTTTTCCATCGCCAAACCCCGCCAAACGACGCTTGCTGTGCCGTCGCTCCGAGCTAAGATATCCGAGATCCGTTTTGCTGGGCTGTTGCGAGACAGAATGAGAATAAACATCCCGATCTTTCTCCCTTACCGCCTCCCAATGCCCCTCTGCGCAACTAACCCTACGTACTGCTTCACACCCAAAATATCCTCATCAAAAACCCTCTGGCAAAGTTCCGAGCTCACTTGTTTTCCCCGTGCCATCTTCAAACGACGACTATTGCCTCCCCAAAAAGCCCGGTTAAAGCTGTTTGAGGCATCACGTAAAAAGAATTCCCGGGGCCAGGCTCCCCTCCCTCCGACCAAGGCCCTGCGACAGCATTCCAGGTTGACTTCCACCAAGCTACGTTACCTTCCAGGTCACCTCACCTTCCCGCCTGCACTGCGAAACGGACTGGGCTGCGAAAGGGAGCTGTTGTCGACAGAGCCTGCCCTGTAACTACCCCGCCATACGCGCGTTACGACCAGCGGCCTTGCGAGCCTGCGCCCGCCCCCACTGGAATCTGGGTCTGCACCCTGCAACCTAGCCATTCGATCTGCTTTGACCCAGCCCAGCCCAGCCCAGGGTAAATTGATTATTACGTCGGGCCTCTCCCAGCTTCTGTTGCCGCGCCGCTACTCGCACCAAGTACGCTACCTGAGATAATTACCTTACCTGGCTTGCTCCAGGTCTGACGCCAGTCAGCTGTGTCCATCACCTCGGCCCTTTCGACGACGTCCACCGTCTTTCCCCCGAAACCCACGAACTTCCCTCCCTCATACAAGCTTGGCATCGACGGGTGGTATTATTACGACATATCGTCCGCTCCGTGGGCAGCTCGAAACCCCAGCGAAAACACCACCGATGGCTTCGACATCCCACGACCAACCGCAGAATGGTGCTGCTGTAGACCTGGCCCAGGTCCCTGCTCCGGCCAGCAGGTCTGACCTACAGCTTCCCTTCCGTACAAAGAGCACCGCCTCTATCCCTCCGCCGGGCCAATCTTTGACGGGCAAGCAAGAACACTGTGAGACGGTCATGTTTCGATAGGTGGAATCATGCTGACATATATCGCGGCCCAGATCTCAAGCGAGAGTTGATTTCTGAGCAAGTCAAGTACGAAATATCCGAGCTCAACTCCCCCACGGCCCTCAAGCGCTTCGGCGCTCCATTCAAATCGGACGTTGGAGAGGTTTCCCCCTTGGACTCGGAGCTCCCCATTCTGCGCTACATCTTCGTTCACCATGTCCGCGATTTTCCCTTCCTCGACAAGGCCAAGGAGAAGGAGTTTTGGCAAGACAAGCTGCAACTGGTAAGTCGGAAAGCTTGCCCCTCCATTTGCGACGCCCAGGGAGACTCCCCGTCGGAACAGCTCGTGCTGACGCGTTACTTCCTCAACCCCAGTTTCTAGAATCCTTTGCGACCAAGAACATCTCGTCCTCCGAAGATAGACTTGAAGAGACCAAGAGACGCAAGTTGGCCATCAAATGTCAAAAACTTGTAGAGTTGATGATGGTGTCGGGCTGCAAGACCTCGTCCGGCTTCGAGGAAAGGATCCGCTTTTCCGAGATCGAGGTCGTCGATAGCAATGCCATCGATACGGGGGTTATGCATACGTTGCCTGAGGGCAACTACATCAACGGCTGGGACATCAACATTGCTGCTGTGCGCATCACGTCGGAGAGAAAGACGATCAGAACTCACAAGCACGCAGTAAGCTTACATGATTATGACTTCCCGTGCGCGACACATCGCTAACAACCTGACTAGGAATTCATCATGCGCATTCATCGCAAGGGCGAGCTCGAGTTCTTCATCGGCAGACGTTATGGCGACTTCATGAGACTGCATAAGAGACTTCGCTTGGAACTACCAGGAAAGGTGTTGCCTACTTTGCCCAAGAAGAACAAGACAGATACGACGACGTCGGGGTTATTCTCCTCGCTGACTGGTGGTGGATCCCCCGATTCCTCGGCATCGTCAATTTCCTCGGTGTCTACTCAGATGACCGCTTACCCTCAACCTAATGAACCCTCGAAGCTTTCGGTGTTGGGTAAGTCAACTCCCTAAAATTGTGTGATTTGTGCTCATAACATGGACAGGGCACAAACGCGCAGGCTCTACGACGTCCGGTCGCAACTCACCCCGTGTTTCCACCGACAGCAGACCGAAGAGCCCCCTCTCGTTCATCCACAAGAAGAATAATGAGCCAGTCACGCTGTGGCGGGAGAGCCAGCGAGTTTCACTTAGGGCGTTCATACGCTCTCTCCTGTCGAACCCTCAGATGGCGCAAACCAAGGCCATGGAGGAATTCCTCACGAAGGACCCTATCACGCCGACTGACGCCGACATCGATGACATCGAGAGGAGGAGGGCGGTCGACGAGCTGCGAATAGAAGAGCAGAAGAAGTTCTACGAAATCGCACGGAAGCGCGCGGCGGAGCTTGATATTTATATGGAGGAGTGAGTTCCTCGCTCACCAATTGTGTCACGGGTCACTAATCAATTCATAGGTTTCGCCAGGAAATTGTTGAGCGCAACGGCCTTACTTCGCTTTTCAAGGAGATCAAGGACAAGGAAACTATCCAGGACCTCAGCATTCAGTACCGAAAGTTCGCTGAATGGTTACGGATTGAGGTTGCAGCAACGATCTACCACTTGTTCCTTGCCGAAGACAATTCGCCAGAGTTATTCGCCCAGGCTAAGAGGATTCATTCCCTGATTCCGTACACTGTCATGAAGAACGTTATCAGGATTGCAAACCCCGCAGCTGTAATGTCTGGCGTTCTAGACATCTTCCTGGCGCAACCCTTCGGCACCCGCTCTCTCCTTCAGCGCATCTTCTCCCTCACTCTCAACGACGGCATTAGGAGTTTCCAGAAATCCATCGACACCCTTGCTGGAAAAATTGGCGACGAAGTCTTGACCCAGAAGCTCAAGATTTACACGGAGGCGGAGGAGAACATAAAGATGGCCATCCGGGAAGAAGCCGCGGCTGAAGATATCGACCTAATCGTCGTCATCCTGCGATCAGAGTACCTGGAGCCTGCTCTGAGTTCCGAGCAAATCGGCCGACTTTACAATGCCTATGTGGCTTTCAATAACGCGGTCGAGAATGTGGATGAGGAACTAAAGCAGGGCGCGCAACTCTTCTCTTACCTGAAGCAGTTCTTGAAGCTTTGCACGAGGCAGCACGACAAGGCGATGATGTTGCAACTGGTAGAAGAGCCAGTCACACTTCAGCTCTTCAGGGATCTTTTCACCATCTTCTACGAACCGCTGGTCAGGGTTTACAAGTCAGCAAACGTTTACAACAGCGTTACCGATTTCGCCGTCTTCTTTGACGACATGATCCAGGTATGCACTATCTCGTGTTTTCAAACAACAGATGCTAACCAGGTATTTGCAGGTCGTTGAGAAATGTCAAGAACAGGATGCTTCGGCAGACCCTAACCAGACAGTGCAAGCATTCATCGATCTTTGCCAGAGACACGAGCATAATTTCTATAAATTCGTCCACGAGGTTCATACGCACGACAACGGACTTTTCGACCAGTTGATGGGGTGGATAGAAGACATCCTTGAGTTCCTCCGAAAGGGGCCCAAGAACGGCACTTTGAATATCAATGCGTTGTTCGAGGGAGGCGTCAGCTCCGGTGTGATCGATAAGGCGAAGGTCATTGAGGAGGTAAATGCACTCATTTCTTGGCAAGAGGCTAGAAAGAAGTGGCATCATGACAAGACGCGGCAGAAGATGGCTGCGGAGGGCAATGGAGGACCGGACCTTGTCCCGACAGGGTTCTCATCATCAGACTTTGGCCTTGATCAGCAGGATCTCCAAGACATGGCCTACGAGGACGATTTGGATGACGAAGACGAGGCAGAGGAGGAAGATCAGCTCGACCCCATCGAGGCCGAGCGCCGACGTCGCGCTAAGAGACGCGATAGGCTTCGCCGGAGTGCTGGTGAACCGGTCAAGCCGCCTGTTTCCGAGGTTCACAAACTCAAGGAGAATTTCCTTGTCATGTTGCGCGAGGTTCTTGCCGAGTAACGAAGGAAAGAAGCACGGCGTCTCCCTAGCGAAGGGACTCTGGGTTACACATGGAAATAAAGGGTCGGGCAATTGGGGGTTATCAAGCCCCATAACGGCGTATGTATGGTTGTTGATTACTATACCTGAATAACTACGAGTGATTCTTAGCTGCACCCAATCCCTCTCGCTGTCTGGCTCTGCCCCATATTGAGGACTGAATATGACCCCGATGAAGTGACAACTGATGAAACGGGTATGGCGTTCTTGATTTTTCCTGCCATCCCCCGCCCCAAGTCGAATAAGGAGTAAGCAAGTAAATTTATCCGGTGAGGAAAGGAACTCGTGCCCAGGTGAACGACCCCACGAGTTGAATCTACATTGCGTTCGGCGTCATGTATGGACGTATCCATTTGATGCTCCTCCAGCCTCGAGTCGACAGTCCACAGCTCATGGAGCATGCTGTTGAGACAAGGTAAGACGCACGGAGCAAGCTATCTTGCTGCCGGTACGGTGCGATGTACATACAGGTGAGGATACGTGAGGTGAAGTGTGGTTGTCATTGTGAAGGGGCACCTTCCGTGGAATTACCAACCAACGCTACTTCTGAACTGGACATGCTCTTAACAAGTATCATTCGATTCTGAAATAACAACGTTACTCATCGCTACTCAAAAAGCCCGCGACCGAAGCGTGGACCAAACGGGGAGAGGGGGGGGGGGAAGCGGGGTATCTTCAAGAAAAAAAAGAAAAACAAAAAGGACCAAAAAAAAAACCCCCCAATCGCCCATCACTTTTCGTCAATGCTTCGAGTACAAATTCAAGATATCCGCCTTGAAATCCTCAATCTCTTCCCTCTGAACCCGATACCGGCTCTCCAGAATGGCGACCCTCTCCTGCAGCTCCGCGATCCTCTCGTCCTTCGTCTTCAGCGCCGACCTGACGCTGTCCCTGCCCCTAGCCACGCCCTTCGCCTTCATCGCGAACCGCTGAAGCACGTTCCTGACCTCCCCCGCAGTCGCGTCGTCCATCTTCTGCCCCTTCAGCAAGCCCATGACCTCGTCCGTCGGATCCAGCTGTATTTCCTCCTCCCTCGCCTGCGACCCAGGAGGCGTCGAAGAGGACGGTCCGGCCGTGATGGTCGACGAAGTGCTCGTGCCCGAGAACGAAACGTTGTTGTTGACGTGGCTGTAGCCCGCGTAATGCGTCCCGTCTCCGGTGTTCCTCCGCTTGGCAGCGGGGAAAAGCGTCCTCGTGACCGTGCCGGGCGTAGCGAATTGTTCGTCCACCCGTCTGGTCGAGGGCGTGACTGGCGCGGCATCCCCCAGCTTTTTGGCGCTCCGCTCCATGGCCTCGTTCATCTGCCTCTCCTCGCCCGACGACACATCTCCCAACCCATACTCGTCTCCGCTTTCGTCGCTAAACTCGAAAACAGCCCTCTTCCTCTTCGCAGTCCGCGACGGCGTTTCCGCCGGCTTGGCCAGATAATCGCCCATATACCTCTGTCTAGGCGTAGCCGTCGTCGGCGTCGGGAGCGCACCATTCCCATACGACGTCGACGTCGCCGCGGGGGCCGCGGCGGCAGCCTCGTCCTTCGTTGCATCCTCGTCCGGCATGGGCGGCAACGTCAACGTGTTCTCGCCCGCGCGATTCTTGGCGTCATCGTCCCACAGAAAGAAATTGCACTTCCTCGCCTCGCAAGTGTAGAACCACCGGCCGCGGTTCGGTCCCTTCTTCTTGGTCTGGAGATACTTGGCCTGGAGCCGCGGCTCGCAGTTGCAGTACCAGTTGCCCTCGAGGAAGAGCCCGTCCAGGCGCTTTTTATCGGACGACGGAGTGCCGGCGGCACCGGCGTACCCCGAGGAACGCCGATTGTTGAACTGGCCGTACGACGAAGACATCAGTCCTCCTCTCCTCCCGCCGCGCGGCCTCCCGGTGAAGACCATGTCGTTTGTTCTTGTTCTCGTTGTTGCTGTCTTCCTGTTGTTGTTGCCGGCGTAGACGACTTTGAGGTGTGAATGAGTCCACGGGAGGCGGCGGACCATGGAGTGAGTTTATTCGGAAGCGAAGGTCTTTTTTGGGGGGCAGGTGTGTTTTGGTTTCAGCGGTGGTTGGTCCGGGATCGAGCGGTCTGTGATGTCATAATCCGTGAAATTTGTTTTTAATCCCCGAAAGAAGCAGTCATTCGAATGCTCTTTGTTTGATATGATCACTCGTCAACTGGGAGGACGGCCCATGGGGAGTAAGCAGTCTCCTGCCTTTTTCTGTAAAACCGAATACTCTCTCTATGGGAGTGCTCGACGATTTGCTGCTGGGTCTGGAGAGAGGGGCAGCTTCCACGTTGTCGGGAAGAGGGGGCTGAGGGAGGCACCGAGTGGAGCCTGCCGGCACTCTGGTAAAGGGACGACGGGGACGGGATACCTTAAGGTAAGGTAGCTAGCGCTGCAGCCCGAGTCCGGTTATTGCGACTGTATAGACTTTTGGTATTGCGACTGTAACGCTGCGCCTATCCAGGTATTTAGAGGGGCTGCGCGGCCCGTGCAAACGCGTGATAACAGCACGTACAAGACCGCAATATGCATACACTGCGCGCGCAAAAAATAAATACTCTCTAGAGCTAATTTTCTAGCAAAAAAAAAAAATTTACATAGTGAAGTACTTATTTTCTGCGCGCGTAGCGTATGTATTGTGGTCTTATACGTGCTGTTGAGGTGTTGTTGTTCTGCAAGTACTTTAGCAGTAAAACGCGCGATACTCCATATTACAGTCGCAATAACCGGACTCCTGCAGCCCCGCCTACCGCGCGCTACCAGCTTGATAGCCAGCCCTGTACTCCGTAAAACATCACCGCAAAAGGCAGGACTGACAGCGCGCATACAAGGCACCTTCTCAACGTCCCAGCACGCCTGTAGAAGGTCAGGAGGGCTAAGGTACAGTGGGTATATAAAAAAACGACAATTTTACACGCCAGCCCGCACCAAAAAGTTGGCGTTTTTTCTGACGCCACCATATGTGTCGTAGGACCTACACACTCTCCACTTTGCTGCCTCCAAACTACACTGTATGCCCCACATGACCTCTGGTTCCAATTATGGAACGCCACCTGAAGCAATATCACATAGCCGAAAAGCACTTCGTATCACATATGTGCATTCTCCCATGTCGATTGATTGCGGGCATTAGAAACCGTACTAAAGCAAAGCCTTCAGACTCGCTTCTGAGGGGGTATGATCATATGAGAGACTGCCAGCAGCACATTCATGAACACCTCGCCATCCACACGCCCATCCATCAATCCATCCGACCATCCACCCACCCGTTTATGCAGTCTTTTCACCGCCCCCTGCTGTTCCCAGCGAGACATGACCTCCAAAATCCAGCCCTCGTATGTAACGACATGACTCAACCGCTTGCTATGCACTTAGTAGACAGCCCGGGCAAGGCTGCCATGTTTGTTTCTGAGCTCCATTCGTTACATCCCATGAGCTTCAAGGCAAGAGAGAACGCGGGTATATGTAAGCCAAAGAAGCTGACCACAAAGGGAAATTGTAAAAGACGAAATAGAGATAAGAAGCGAATCTTCCCACGGGAAATTACAACCCATAACCTTAAGCTCTTACACCTCGTAGAAATAGTCCTCGTCGAGGCCTTCCCGGCTAGGGATCACTCCGGCGCCTGGTGGTGGACCGGTGTACGCAGCCTCTATTCTTACGTTCAGCAACCTGATCTTGAGACCGAAGTCACTGACGAGATTAATGAGCTTGTTCGTCTCCGCGGTGATCGGTGCCTGGTTGAGCAGCATCAAGAGGCCGTCGAGCCACTCGGACGCCAGACTGTGTGACACAGGGTAAAGCGTCAGGATCGCCTGCTCCTTAGCATCGCCTCCCTTGGCTGCCTCGATCGGATCAACGTAGCTGAAGATGGTGACCTTGGTTGTCGACTTGACCGTGACGTTGTTCTTGAGCGTTGAACTACTAGTCGCGCTGCGAGTCTCTTCGTTGGATGCCGAGACATTGGACACCACTGAGCTGATGGTACTGAGGTCGACCTTTTCGGTCAAAATATCTAGACCGGGGTCTTGTGATGTCTGGGCCTTGAAGTCGGCGTAGTGGAGATATCTCCTGTTGTGTGACAGCTTAGCGAAGCGCCATGGACGAGGCGTGTACAGCCGGCGCTTGGTCTCATCTCGTGGGTTGGTGTCCCGGCGAGGGAGGGGCTTGGAAAACCATGAGCCCTGCAGCAAACACCTGATACGTTGCTCCTTGACGAACTGAAGAGCCTCTTGCCTCAACTCCTCTCGGACTTGATACAAATGCTGGCCCCACTGATCCTCGAACGAGAGCTCAAGTAGCTCCATCTGAAGTTCCCGCAGTCGTGTGCAGTCATATTCCAAAAGCTCCTCCTCAACCTCCACAACGTCCTTAGTTCTGCTGGCTTGTCCAACCACCTGGTCGATGAGGATGCGGACAAGCTCTGCCACTTTCTCAAAATCCAGTTGCTCTGCAGCTGTGGACTTCCACACGCGGAAGAAAGCCTGCAGACCAGCGGTGTGTAGCCTTGACCATTGCAGAAGGAGAGGGCGAAACAGTTTCTCGTTATTCTTAATACCGTCCAAGCCTTGGTAGCTCTTCATCGTGTCCTCGATCTCCGACTTCTCGACCTCAAAATGATCGTAGAGGATCATGGTGACAGCCAAGCTCGCTCGTGCAACTGGACACCGTTCACTCCTGTGCTTCGTCGACTGTTCCAGCAGCAGCTTTTGGAAGCTGTCCTCGTTCTTACGTACGTAGTCGGTCAAATCCATCATACCTAAGAAACCAGGAATCTCGAATTCTTGCGCGGGGCTTTCCGTCTCGAAGCCAAGTCTCCTCCACTTCTCAGGGTTGTGTCGTCGACTCCCCTTTTTGCCTTCATTCAACTCATCCAGCCTCAAATGTCCATTGACCTGCTTCTCCGGATTGCTCGCGAGGTGCAATCCCTTCAAGCCCCGTCGATGATCCGGCCTCTCGAGGTCAACCCTCACCTCGCGCCACTTTCTCAGCAGAACCCTGGTAAGCGACTGGAACTCCAGCAAAGGATGAGCGAGGTCCTGCAGCGAAGAGCTCTGCATCAGGTTGTACACGGCCTTGATCAACCCAAGGTCCTGCAGCCGCTTGATGAACTTGGACCACTCCTCCATAGCTGGCGACCCCGCCTTCAAGTTTCCATCACTCGAAACGGCGTCTCTGATCATGGCGTTGATGAGCATGAGCGCGTTGGCACACAGCGCGTGGTCGGCGGACTGCAATTGTGCAATGACGAGCTCGAAAAACTGCGGGTAGACGGCGACAGCAGGTTTGAGAGCCCTGAAACCAAAAGAGCCTGGTGCGCGGGGGGTGTTGGGCCGGCCGGACGACTGCGAGTGTGCGACGAGAGCTACCAAGATCGACATGGCGCCGCGAAGGATGTTGACGAGGGGGTTCGTGACGATCAATTCGACGATGCGCTCAACGAGATCGCCCGACGATGACCCTTCAAAGATTTCCCAGCCCATGTCTACTTCCAGCAAGCGCGTCAGACTTTGCAGCGAGTAGGCCAAGGTGTTTCCCCCCGCGCTCATAATTAGGCGGCGTAGCACGATCAGTCCGCCGGAGGATATGAATACGTCTGCAAAGGCGGGATCGTTGATGGACGACTGCAGTTTGAAGACGGCCATTTTCCTGGCAGCGTCCTCGTCGCTGGCGAGGCGCGACAGCAGCGCTGGAATATCTGCCTGGTCCATGGCTGTGACGACGGTGACGGTGGGGTCGACGTCGAGAGAAAGGGTATGTACGGATTCGAGAAGGTGTAACGAGCGAGTGGGCCGGGTGCCGAGAGCTGGAGGGATGGTCAGCACGAGGAGGGAGAGGTCGCGCTCAAAATCATGGCCAACTGTTGTTGTGGTTATAGGGGCGTAGGGTATATAAACAAAGTAGTATTAAGCCGTCAGGAGGTAATATCTCGAAGCTTGTCGCGGAAGAAGGTCCGTGCCAGGGAACAGAATACGGGCAGAAGCTTCTTTCGCGATCCTCCGCAATAATTATGCAGGAAGCGGCGTCGATCAAAAAGACAACAAAAGAATAGAGGGAGAGAGAGAGAGAGAGGGACGGGCAAGGGGGTCCAAGGAAGAGATTAGATTAAGGAAGGACCAGGACTGAGTTTGGGACTTCGAAAAAAAGGAGAGTGTGAGTGATTGAGGGCTGTCTAAAAGCAACAGACCAGATGTTGGCTTGCTTTCTAGATGCGTGCGCACGGCCAGCAAGTTTGCGCGCATGTCCTGCAGGAGGTGGGAAAGCACAGCTGCAGCAGCGTCGACGGGGAAGCCCCCAGCAACACTGTGAAGCCTGCAATTGATTCACATTTGGACAGTTCTGGAAGAGCTGTCTGACCAATCACGACGCAAGACAAGTGCTTGGCTCCGCTTTAATCTTGGGGGCTCCCGTCCTTCTCCAATGGTGGGTACCTGCTCTGGAGAGGGGATTTCCTTCTTGGGGACTGCGGCGGCGCGTCGGCTGGTCAGGGTCTCATCAAGCCAACGGTTTCACCATCCGTTCCCACCGGAAGCCGTTGATGATTCCACCGCGGTCTGGAAGAAACCGTGACGAGGTTGACGATGCAGGCATTGGCGTTGCTGGCGTTTCTCGGCGTGCATTCTTGGGACAGAAATGGGGGCGAGTCTCGTGACCTCGAGCTATGGCCGCGTGGCTTGGGCTATTTTTGTTGTTTACTATTAACTCTGCGGGACAGATAATCATCATCAGACGAGCGAAACCTTGGGTGGGCAACAATCGAGGAACACCGCACGTTCAAGTTTCAAAGCCTTTTACTGAAAGAACCATGACCATCAGATCGATCCGCTCTTTTGTGTTTTAGTTCAGCCGCAGGGTGGAGATTTGGGTAGGCAAAAACCTAGTGTTTCAATGACACGAAGATCATGTTTGCTGTTGCACGATACGAGTCCGCTGGTTATTGTGTCCGACAGAATTCTCAGAAGACCCGAGGAGAAGTTAAAAGACAAAAATGACAATCATCAGAGACAAAGATGTAAATCACCATAGGGCTGGGCTGGAATGCACTGTTTATCCATACAACGGCCACCACACTACACTAGGAAACGCAATCGGATGTTCTAGACCCCTGAACGGTAATTACGGAGTGAAAGCACGTGTCTGTGCCTGGATTCCATTGGAGACCCCAAGCCCGGTGTGGCGACTCATTGCACCGCCACAGAAAGCTCCAGCCTCATAATTAGTAATCGGTGCAGCGCCGCGAGGCTTCTAAGTATCTGAAATATTCCAACCGTCGCATTCCGCGAACAGGGATCCCAACCACATCACCAACGCGGCGCGGCGAAGAAGAACCCCCCCCCCCCCCCCCCCTAAAAAAGACGCCCAATCTGTCCTCCATCATCGATCCCTCTTCTCAAACTCCAACCCTTCACCGCAGAACAGACGTGATAATCAGAAGACCCGCGAAAAGACACGAACCGCGATAATGGCCAACTTCCTCGCCTCCATCTTCGGCACCGAGCTCGACAAGGTCAACTGCTCCTTCTACTTCAAGATCGGTGCCTGCCGCCACGGCGACCGCTGCTCGCGCAAGCACGTCAAGCCCAGCTACTCACAGACCATCCTCATGCCGAACCTGTACCAGAACCCGGCCTATGACCCCAAGAACCGCATGAACCCGTCCCAGCTGCAGAACCACTTTGACGCCTTCTACGAGGACATTTGGTGCGAGCTCTGCAAGTACGGCGAGCTGGAAGAGCTCGTCGTGTGTGACAACAATAATGATCGTGAGATTTCTTTTTTTCTTTTTTTTTCCTGCATCACCTAGCTATCCCGTCACTTGAAAATGGGTTGTCGCTAACAACACCCAAACCAAACAGACCTCATTGGAAACGTCTACGCGCGCTTCAAATACGAAGACTCGGCCCAAAAAGCTTGCGACGACCTGAATTCGCGCTGGTACGCCGCACGCCCCATATACTGCGAGCTCTCCCCCGTCACCGACTTCCGCGAGGCCTGTTGCCGCCTCAATTCAGGCGAAGGCTGCGTCCGCGGCGGCTTCTGCAACTTCATACACCGCAAGAACCCCTCCGAGGACCTCGACCGCGACTTGACCCTCAGCACAAAGAAGTGGCTTAAGGACCGTGGTCGCGACGAAAGGTCCCCATCTCGCTCCCCGACCCCGGAGCCCACACGGCGTCGTTACTAGGAGGACGGTCGTGACGTCGGTGTGAAGGTGGAAGGCGGCGGCGGCGGCGGCGGTGGTAGCAGTGGCAGCATGGTGAGTGGCGGTCAACAAGGACGACGAGACGAACGCCAGGACGGTGACACGCGAAACAATACCGGCGGTGGACGACGATATCGTGTCAGCCCAACCTCTGGGGATCAGTCGGATGGCAACACTGTGAGGCGGCATGGTGCTGCTTGCGGCGGCGTTGCCTCCGGCCGCAATGGCCACAATCGTGACCTTCACCACGACATCCACCACCACCACCACCACCACAAGCGACCGCGCGATGCTCGCCCTAGCCGTAGAAATGGCAGCGACGGCCGCTCTCGCAGCAGGAGTCGCAACCGTGAGGTTTTACGGAACATGATTCGAGGCGAACCAAGAGAAGGAGGTCGGGGCAATATTTTCCGGGGTTCGTTGTGATACCCGCCCGACACGTCCTTGGGTGACTTTCAGAGCTGTAACGGAGGGCCGCCGAAACAGAAAAGAAAAAATAAATGGCGTTCATGGCGTTTCACAAGATGGTCACAGCTAGTTTTTGCGACAAGGGACCCTTTCGGGCGGAACATCATATAAACATAGTTTTACTTCATCCAGGTTTCCAACGAAGAGAGACCACAATCATTTTGCTCCCAACAGCTGCTGTGCCTTGATCTAGCTTTTGAAATTAAGAGTTACTGTCCGCAGTTGAATGCCATTATTGCTAATCCGTAAACAATGCTAGATATCTGCAAAGGTATCCCTTTTCTACCGAATCCCTGATTTTCGCCGGTGCACTGAATGGGTCCCCTCCCTTCTAGGCGAGAATTTGACCTCCCATGATGAATGAAAGTGAGTGACATGTTTTGCCGGAACGATGCAACAAGTCATGTCCAGTCTACTCCAGGGCGTCGTGAAAGCTGTCCTGGCTGGTGTCGGCCCTCTTCAATGGCGGCACGGCCTTTTCCATATCCCCGGCGAAGTCAATCAACGGGCCCCCTCCGGCTTGTGTTCCTGTCTTGTCGAGCATGCCCTGGATATCTTTAGAGTCACTCCGTTTCTCGTGGGCAGCCCCAGTCACTAGTTGGATTGCAGGTGCAGGAACTGTCTGGGGTTTGCTGGTATCGTTGCCAAAGTTAATCGGATCGTTTACACCTGACTGTGGGTTGGTTCCCGTTGCTTCCACAGCAGGAGCTCGGTGCGGCGGAATCGCATTGGCAGTGGTTGCCTTCTGTCCCTTGATTATAGGGTAAATGGCTAGGATCTGCTCAGTTTGCTTCGCCGGCGTTGGTCCGTCACTTCTAAACCATTAGCACACCTGGTCAACCTTTCTCTTTGTGTGTTACTCACATCTTGGCGTTGATTATCCACTCCAGGTCTTCCTCCCCTTCTTCAACTTCACCCGGGTCGGTGTTGACTTTCCTGAAAAGCCTCGGGTGCCACTCAACACCGTCTCGTGTTCTGGCCTCTCGCTCTTCGCGCTGACGGTCCTCAACCTTGGTCTTCTCATCCGTAGCGAGTTCATGGTTGCTGGCCTTCACGGCCTGGGCGGTCGCTTGCCAGAGTCTTTGCGATTCGCGCTCCTCTTGCTCTTCAATAGGCCGGACTAGAGGGCTGCTCGGTTTTGACCTTCTAGCATTGAAGAACATCTCCTTATGACCAGTCTGCCGCTATGTCAGTGATGTTAGACACACCCACGTCTGATTGATACTCACCTTGACATCCTTGACGAACATCTCCTCGCTCCAGAGTCCCGAGAGCTCAAACAGTACCTCACCGGTGCTCTCTCGTTTGATGAAACCTCCGATAGCGTTGTATGTGCCGCCCACCCACCCCTTTGTCTTGAAATCAACATCGGCAACCAGATCAAGCTCTGGGCAGCGGACAAAACTGTGGTCTCCCAGCTCGTACTTCATCTTCCCAAATAATATGCCGCGGGCGTACATGTTGGGCTGTGTCAAAATGCTGTGCTCTAGTCAGCATCCACTTCGCTACGTTGGCTTCTGGCTCGCCTACTATCTTTCACCCTTGGTCTTGTCCTGTCCTCGGTTCAACAGGGAAAGGATCGCAGTACCCTCCATCATGCTCGCTGCGGAATTTCCAAGGAACTTCGATCTTGGTTTCAATGTGCCATCGACTCGAATGTAGTGGTCAGGGACCATGTAGAAGTAGCTCGACTTAGGGGGATGATGCGACGTTTGCTCTGAGATGTAGTAGGCTCTCGTATTGTCGGGCAGGTCCCAGTAACAGGTGAAGATCTCGCCGAGGATGGGATTGAGAGGCTTCTTGACTCCCCTAAACAGAATCAGCTACATGGCTTTGTTCGGAGGGCTCGGAAGTGGGAACGACGTACGGTGGACGGATGTGCCAGCCACTCAGGTAAAACTTGACGACAGAAACAAATCGCAAGACCGCATCGTCGATCTCGGGTATCGGAAGAAGCATTTCGGGGTGGCACATGAAGCTACGGGCACACGGTTAAATATGGAAGCTCGGGGAGGCGGTCCGGTATCTAAGTCACTGACTTGGTGATTCTCTCGAGCATGCTACGAGGCTCGAGAATAAAAGTCGGCAGAACAACACGACTCAGATCGGCACCCGGCCGAAGCTGGGAGATGATGTGCATGAGCACTGAAGTCTACGTTAGCTAGGTATACACAAGGCGACGCACGGCGGAGAGCAGGCGCGGCATCTCCCGTGGAGCTTCACTAACCATTGCCCTGATCAGGCTCGACCACAAGGGTGTCGTCATCTTCGGCGGCGCTCTTGCTCTCGTCGATGCTGGAGCGGTTGCTAGCTGTGGAGTTCCCGAGCCAAGTCAGCATTGTTGACAGCAGCTTTGTTTTTTCCCCTCTTGAGGCTCGCGCACGATGTGAGAGGTTCGGCAAAGCAGTGGGGAGCGAGAGGAGAGGGCGCTTTAGGAGCCCCAACAGAGACTCTCGAGCCGGACAACTTCGGTAACGGAGAGGGGCGGGAAGAAAAGGTAGAAGGTAAAAAGTTGTAAGAAAGGGTGCAAGAAAGGATATGTCGCAGCCAGTAGCAACAATGACGAGAATGGACTGCTATTACACTTGGTTTGGCGGACACGCTAGGGCTGGTAAGACTCACTGAGGCTGGACGCTCTGGAGCGTCTTCCTGGCACATGGACTAAACCCATGACTGCGACTGGCTTACTGGGGTGCAGGCTACAGCGGTGCCCCTCAGTCTCACACTGCTAATGATGATTTCTCTCTGGCTGCTATCGGTCTTATCGGCGCGCCGTCCGGGATGTTCCTTTTCGGCGGGAGGAGGGGCAGTGCTCGCAGGGCGGCACGCAGGGCGGCACGAAAGGCGTTGCTGATGCGGCGAGTAGGGAGGGGTAGAGTCGGTAAATGATGGGTCTGGCAGGCCTCCTCCGTCGTTGAGACTAGGCGGGGGGGACGCCGGCAGTTTGGTGGTAGGACACTGGATATTTGGTGGAAACTTGCTGTAATAAAAGTAATTGGACGACAACTAGAAATCGATCTGGTTCGGTCGGTAACAGGAGATCCGTTGGTAGGAGGTGGAAGACGTATCAGTGAGATGCAGATTGGTAAAGGGAGAAAGAAGAAGATGGTGAGCTTGGCCAGACACGAGAGGCTTCCTTTGGGAACCTGGAAAAGAAATGACTTATGGTTGTCTCACTGCTAGTGTTCCGCTCGCTGCTGCCGCTCTTCTAACTCTTGCTCTTGGTACCTACTTCTTACAATAATGAGAAGCAGAATATCGGCAGCACGACAGAGCAAATGAGAAGATGGCAAACGGTAGGAAAGAGGAGAAAGGATGCTCATTAAAAGTCAATCTCAGGCTGGCGCTGGTTCATTGAGGAATGACCGGAACTTGGGATGGTTGAAGTTGTAAACATGACCTCCAACAGCAAACTCGAGAAGAGAGATTGAGACCCCGCCAGCCCATGCCTCTGTGAGCCTGATCTAGAATCTGATAGATTCCTTAGCAATTAATTGGTCCGCCCTAAGGTACCCCTCGTGCTCCCCGACGTGGACAGGCAGCAGCAGATTACAGCTGCTGCTCAGCAGGTCTACCGGTGGCCTGGCCCATGCAAGAGTTACGTCGATGTGTTTTTTGCCCTTTGGCTGATGCTTGGGGGAACCCCACCCCACAGTCGGCCGATGACGTCGCTTTCGTTTTTAGAAACTTTTTCGTCTCCAATGCCCTTCACAGCGTCACCTCTGCTTCCCACGAGCTACTGAAGTACCTACCTTACTTCCCAGTCGTCATCTTCACAGGCCAGCGCAATGATACCCGAGATTCCTGACCAGCAACCGACGAAAAGGGTTGAATATCTTGTCTCAATCGAACTTTAGCAGTTGCTACCAAGCAGTTCTCAGCCGGCGTGGGGCATCTTTACCATCTCCGGGACAGTCACCCCAACTTCCCCTCTCCGTCCCATGCCCACACACGCGCGAGCTGAGTAGATGCCGTGATACCCTGCACCCAATCACCCCTCCACCAAGCTTCTTCCCGCAGCCAATCAACAAGAGACCGACTCCCTCTTCCGTTCACTTATTCGCCCCCTCGCCGTGTCCAAGTCACTCTGTTATGCACAGTGAAAATATCGCTGCGTATCTGGTGGCTGCCCGTCTTACCATCCCACCTCTTTTTCATGCAGGTATCTGTTGCAGTGCCCATCTAATCCAAGAATATTGACCGCTTGGTATGTAGCCCAAGACTGCAAATACAAGCCAAGCTGTTCGAGAGTAACATGACCCAGTTTGTGGGGAGTTAAACGCGGTTCAATTTCTTGCGGCCGTCGTGCTCTTGCAGATGGATGATTTCCCGACACGGAACTTTCGTATTTATCGTACGCCAGCTGATACGCGTATCATTGCCTAGTTGCTGTCCTGTCTACCTAGGCTTGCATCGTATGCGCAGCATGCTCTTTGCTGCTAATCCGTGCTATTTCTTCTTTACTATCCATATTTCTCCTGCCAAGCAGAATTATACCAACATCAACCCAATGTTTTTGACCGACCGGGTGCTATACGGAGCCCCTCGGCAGTGCCCAGCTTCCCAGAAATCATCTCGCATCTGATCCGAGTGTTCCGGTCAAATCTGCCACATCATCAAAGCCCGCCAGGCTACCACCACCTCGGTATGAACTAACGCCCCTCCCAGCGTCCGGCCTTCACCGGATCCGTCCTCGGGCCTGTACCAAGCACTACATTCCGTCTCGTCGTCCGGTTGTTCGCGAAGCAATGTGATGAACCGAATGATGGGTATCTCGTACTTTGAATGTCCAGTTTTGTTGCTTCCCGCTTAAATGCTTCGCATGTCTTCTCCTTCTACATGATTTATACGATTAATTCATTTGGTCCATGTGGACTCATTTGCCTCTCAGAGATCTTGAGCCCCTGACAGATGCCGGAAGACATTGGCAAAGACGGTCGCGCTCTGGTCGGACGTTAGCACTAACCCGACTCCATTCGGCTCCAACAAACTTACCCGCTTCGTTCTCGAAGAGAAGGGAGATGTCATCGTGCTCTCCCGGCAGATCCGGCATGTCGATGCAGATGAATCCCATGTCATCCGATGGTCCGTCGGTGGCGTGGGGCATCCGCGGCAGCGGGAACTTGGCGTCGACAAACTTGATACCAGCCTTGCTACTGCGAGTGAATGTCTCGAAGACATCAGTGCCTTTGAGGACGAAGTTCATGCATTGTCCGTGGTGGAAATCAGGGAAGAAGGCCAGCAGCTGAATGATCGAATTCTGTTGGATCACCTGGACTCTGGTCCAACCGGCCTCCCACTTCTTGTGGATAGGCACCACCATTCGTCGACGAGAGATTGCGAACGCAGCCGCGAGTCCGTCAAAGAGGACAGTGAAACCCGTCAGGGCAGCCTGGAAGGCGTGAAGATCCTTGAGGGTTGGGAAACTGTACGTGCGAATGGTCTGCGAAGTCTGCAGCATCTGAAGCATATCCATCAACTCCTTGGGCACCTCCTTTCCAACAGATCCATCCGAAACCGCAGCCGTCATGTCGAATTGCGGTTGTCGCATCACCACCAGGCTCTTCGCATCCTTAACTTCCAATCTGAGGCGCAGTTCGCCGGGCGATACGTTGATCCGATCGGTAAGATAACCTTGCTTGGACTCGACGACGACCCTCAATCTGTCAGAGAGAACCGTGCGGGGGATTTCGTCATCCGCGTCTTCATTAATCACACGAACCGCCGTCCAAGGGATCTTGCTGATACCAGGTAGATACTTGCTGTCGTTGAGGGATGTCGAAACAGAGAATCCGAGGAGGGGAACATCGGCAAAGATGTTCTCGTCTTTCTGGACGTTTGTGCCGACTATTAAGGTATGGAAGTAAGATCTCTCCCTCTCGTCGCTGAAGGATAACACCATGGTGACCTTCTGGCGACCATTGTCATATTTGAGTAGCAAAGCTGGATCGCCGTTATCTGAACGCAGGAAGCCGAAGGGAATCGGTTGTTGCGGCGAGTAGCTGTGGTTGATGCCACTGAGGGTCCTGGTCCGGGGGCCCGTGACAACCGTGATTCTGAAGCCGCGATGGTACGCACGAGGGCCTGTGGGTGAGTGCTCCTTATGAATCTTCTCAAACAGCGCCACGTCGCAACCCTGGATAGCCTCCTTGGGAAAGGCACGACCTTGGGGGTCAGAATCGAAATACTGGAAGGACCGAAGGTTGGCACGGAATGCGCAATGCTCATCAGATCGAGGATACAGCATGGACTGGACCTTGGCGCCGAAGTCGTACATGCTCCACAACATTCGATAGTCAGACTGCGAGCACTGAGCCACAACCATGAAGCCTCGAGGCAGCTTGATCTCAAGTGAGCAGGTCTCGTTGCGCCAGCGCACATCGTCCCAGGTAGGGCCGAATTGCTTGTTGCCCTGAATTCGTAAGTTGACCTCTCCGTGTTGACTGGCAATGACAAACACCAGATTGGGCTGCTTCTGAGGTCGAACCATGGATAATAAGCAGGGGAAGTAGAATCTCTGCGACTCCATGCCCTGTTCCATCAAGAACACGTCCGTGACGATTCTGCCAAAAGTGAAGTTCTCAATTGTGTCACCAGGGGGCAGAGAGTCCATGATCTCAGAGGGCGAGGGATCCTTGACCTTGCCAGTGATGGCTGCTTGTGAATCTGCAGTGAGTAGAGCAACCATATCAACACTGAGTCTGGGGTAGTCAACCCAGATTGACTTGTCGATAGTCTGGGGCAGAAAAGCCTCCTCTGGGGGAAGAAAACCGTTCCTCTTCATGGATACAGCAAGCTTTTTGAGTGTAGAAACAAGCACCGAGCGGATTTCATTGATCCCAGCGTCTGGAGGAAGCTGCTTAGCCTCCATAAGCTCAGGGATTGCCTCCTCTGCCAGCCAGTAGCCCTTGGCCAGGTTGGCGTAAGCCTGCTGACGGTCCATGTCGTTCTGCATCTGATCTTGGGGACTGCCAGGGCGAGCGCGCACAGCAGCCTCTAGGGCCATGCGTCCCTTGAGGAACCACCACAGAGAAGCACGCGCTAGTTCATAGGGCTGGCATGCTGAAAGGGGCTTCATTGTCTCTGCGTGCAGTCTGAAAAGCTCACTCAGATGACGAGTGCGCGTGACGAATGTGTTCAGGGCATCATCACCAACTGCAGAAACCACATCATGCAAGTTAAATGAAGCTTGTCTGGAAGCCATTGAAGCAGGGGGGGCCATATTATGCTGAGAGCTGATAGAAGTCTGTCTTGAGAAGCTAGCTCCGCCTCCTGCAGCGCTTTGTTGGCCAGAGCTGCTTCCAGCAGAGTAAACAGAAGAAGGACTTTGGTCGGGGGGATTCTTGTGGTGGTCAGGGGACTTGGTAGGTGACTCATGGATTTGAGGTGTAACGGATGCCAAGCCAGCTCGTTCATCGCCTTGAGGATGGGAGGATTGGCTTGCTGAACGTGCGGCCTCTGCGAAAGCTTTACCTTCTGCCTGTCGCATTTCGGCCTGATGATGCTCGATAAAGGATTTCCGGTTCTCATCTTTGGCGCTAGTGGGAGTATCCAGAAATGGCGCCGAGGCATTGTGACCTGGTGCAATATCTCTGGGAACCTGCGGAGGAGGGGCCTCTCTGGGTTCGGGCTCATGGCTAGAGGAAAATCCGGTCTGAGTGCGGCGCAGACGGCCCGGGGCGAAGTTGACGTCTTCTTTCGGTGCAGAGGGAGCCCTTGGTGGAGAATCGTGAACAGCGACGGTAGGCTTGCGACGTTGGGAATCGGGAGGCGGTCGCTGCTTCTTATTTATCGAAACCTCGATCGCGGGGATTTCCGACTCGTCACCACCCTCGCCGATGACCTCGGGGTATGAGTCTACGAAGCGAACATTCAAGCCCTTCCTGTTGATGCGGCGCGGGCTTCGGGGAGGCGGCAGACCTGGGCTTTGAGCGGGACTGCGCGCAGAGTGGATTGGTAGAGTCAGGCTCTGCTGAGAATGACTGGCAACATTCAGAGCCCGGGGGTAGCGAGTGGCCGAGCTGGTATCAAGCTTCGTGAGCTGGGGGAGGGCATTTTGAGGTGTCGCGTGGGAGACCTGCAACGTGTCCGAGGGTCCATTGAGGAAATCGTTGATATTGTTTCCCGTTTCTTCGGCGGTCGGCTTGCGATCCTTCTCCTTCAAAGCAAATAGCTTTCCCATCAGACGACCCCGCCTCGAGGAGGCAGCAGACTGCGGTTCATTCTCCATTTCGTAAGGCCGTAATCTTGGTGCAGTGATAGTGAAGTCATAGGAAATTCTGAAAGAGCGCGCGGTGTCAGCAACAGTCGGCCAGCGAGGATTCGCTTTCCCGGTGGGATATTGTGCTGTCGGTGGTGTAAAACGGTTGAAGAAGGAAGGGCTGTACTTACCTCGAGGAATTGCAGGTCGAGAAGCTGCCCACGGGCGCTCGCGCTCGCACGTGGAAGACGATGGTCGAGAGGGCAGACAGGTGAAAGAACGACTGCAAGAAAGCAGGAGGAACTCTGGACGTGATAGGTTGTTAAGGAGGAAGGTAAGTCGAGATGAGGTTGCTCGGTTTCTGTGACTGGCGAGGCGAATCGGCAGCGTTGCCCTGCAGCTTGGTGCTGGTCCCGTCTCGATAGATAAGATGGTGGACTGAAAGGCGGTCGGTGGCTTCAGCCCAAATGGGGTGAGATTCGACGTTGGGTTATTCAAGAGGAAGCAAGGGATTTCAGGTTCGGAGAGATCACAGGTGCGGTGCAGTGCGGGTGCGGAGCCGCCGGAGCGTGGCTGCTGTCGGGGCCCCAGGGACGACGAGGGGACGGGATGGCAGAAGTACCGCCTCCAGAAAGCTCTGTTTCTCTCACAGCGCTCTCAGCGTGCATTTGCAAATGGGTGGAGAGTTATTAGGTACGTGGGAGGTTTGTTGGAGGTACAGCGTGCCTTGCCTCTGTTCCTCGTGCGTGGACCCTTGAAGACATGGACCTCCCGTCGCCTTATGACTGGCCAGGGGCATCGCCGACACTGCAGCATAACCCCCCTTACGACCCCCCGCTTTTGTAGTTGTACTGTGTACGACAAGCGAGGTACTTATCAGACTGCGCCAGATGTACTACGACCTCACTGAGGTGGAGACTGCGGGCTCCAATAGTGAGGTACGTACCCGTGATATGTCGAGGGCAACCGCGCTGTCCACTTTGCGATGCGGTGCGGTGCTCGCGAATGTCGAGGTTTCCTCAGCTTTGTTGTAGCTCTGGTTCCACGCCGGGCCTCGTGGAGGTGGATGTTGCTGGGGAAAAGGCGGGAAGCACAGCGTGTGTGGTGCTGACCAATACCTTTACTGTACCTAAGGTAGGTAAAGCAACTGACTGTCACTTCCATTGCCTTTACAATGGTTTGGAAGCATTCCAGCCAACACACAAAACCGAAAACTTGGAAGGTAATTCTTCGCCGACGTGGACCTCATCGATTCGATGATCGATGCGGCACGTCGGCCGACCTACAGCAACATAATATTTGATGACTCTGGACATCATTTACATACGAGACGCCAGGGAGGGTAGCACAGGCATCTGTCAGGTTTCGGTTCATTGAACCTAACCTTCACACGGCACACGCACATTCGTGGTCTGCCATGCTCTACAGCACGCATATGGATGGGACGGGATGCGGGCGGCGCGATGGAGGGATGCGATTATCTCAGACCTCAGACGTCCATTTCGGAGGGCGGGTGGTACGTGCCTTACGCACTAGCCACACCCACCCAAGTTCTCTAAAGGAGGTCTGAGGAATAAGCGCAAATATAGTTATAGAGGAGCAGCTAGAGATATGATAGTATTATAATAACCTACTAGCACTTAACTATATCTACTTATAAATCTATCTAATTATACTTAAGATAATATAACTATAGCTTGAACTTTCGTGAAAATTATAGTAGCTTTCTAGCTTAAGCTATATATATCTAACTCTCTCTCTTATACTAAATATTTATATCCCCTAGCATTTAAACTATAAGGAAGGGTATTCTTTTTTGCCTAATTCTTTACTTAAAAGTTATAGATAATAATTACTCTATTTACTACTTATCTCGCTTTATATCTAATTAGTTTTAAAATAACTAATAGAAGATTAGTACTTATTGTTATATTATAGAGAGAGTAGCTTATATTTATATATAAATAGGCTGCTCAGTATATTACTCGGTCTGCATCAGCCCCTCAGATGATAATCTAAGGCTAAAAGGGTACACGCGCCACACCCACACGTGACCCACACGTAATCCCACCCGCCTTAGAGAGATCGTCTGAGGTACTAAGGTAAAGATGCGGTAGGTTAGCACAACCTGAGTTAAGGCACCTTCTAATATACTATAGATACTATATACTGCTCAGACACCCGCGCCTGCTATCTATTAACCGCCAGACTATAGCAACAAGGATCCTATGCGCAATTAGGAGTTAAATAAGCATATTTATTTCAGCTATATCCGAGGAGCTATCCCTTTACTTAAATATAGTACGCTTAAAGCCTATTACGAATATCATTAAATCTTAGTATCGTCACTTTACGCCTCTAACCTATATAACTAATATTACCCCGCTTACAGCTTCAGGATATCGCCGCACTCAGTCGCATTACACCCCTGGCAGCCATATTAGCAATACGGCGCCGCTTGCGGTCGTAACACAGCCATCGCTCGCTCACCCATCCATCCAGTGTCCCGCCCATCATAGTGAGCAAAGGCGCTGCAGGGCATACTGTTGGTTTAATTGTTGGCTGTTGCTTTCAACCCACCTCACAGGATCATAAGCCACGGCATAGCACCGCAGCGCACCGTCGCAGCGTCGCAGCGTTGTAGGGCGGCCATTCCGGGCTTAGAGTCCAGGTGGGAATGGAATCCCATCCCCAAAAGCTTGGAACCACCAAAGTCCCCTTGTCCCAACCTCACCTACTTCACTACGTGTGAGGTTCCCCTCAATTTCGCACTATGTTGGGGGTCCAATTCCCCGTGTCCAGAATGCTCCAGCCTCTGCTAAGGTTAGGGGGAGGTGACTCTTGGGTGACGGGTCTTTCGGGTTTATTAGTCTCAGGGCTCTCTCCCACAATATAACTGGCGGACTTATGCTGCTACTCTTATTAACCTTTATATTCAAAAATAGGGTCTTTTCTATACTAAATAATAAATAAATACTTAGTAATAGTTACTAATTATTATAATAAATTTCATAAAACCTTAAACTAAGAAACTTAAAATAAGCTTTAGAATACTATAAACCTTAATAACTAACTTAAAGCTATGAAATAAATCTCTAAAGTACCTGAATATAGCTATAACACTATAAATATCTCTAATTAATTTAAATCTAAGCTATTAATATACTTAAGTAATATCTATGTAAGGAATAATGCTTGGGTGCACCTCGCACAGCCGCACTGTCGGCGAAACGCCGGCGAATTAGCGGCTAGCGAACATATAAACGGGAAAGTCCTATTATATATGAGAGTTTAGACCTCAAGCAATAGTCTAATACAGCAATAGATACCTACTTTCTACTATTTTAACCTTTTCTAGTTAAGGCTTATAGCTATACTCTTATAATTCTATTGCTTCTACCTCAATTTAAGTAACTAGCGCTAGTTAGGATATTGGGAATGAATTAGTAATAGCTTGCTAATTAATTAGTAGCTAAGTTTAGCCCTAATGAACTATAAACCGCGCATACTGATTTTAACTAATAGGGGCTAGGCTAATATAACCCTAATTGTTTGCTAAGTCCTAAGATATAAGAGAGTTAGTGCAATAATCGCGCTAATAGGTTAGATAACCCTAATAATACTATTATTAGGGAAATAGGGGATAGGGGTTATGCTAGGTTCTAGCTAATACTAGATTAAGTAGGCTAACTACTGCTTAGCGAATGGATAATAAGTATTAGCTGATAGGGCACCCTACTAGAGTCTATATCTAAGAGCATTATTCCCAGGATTTTTAGCTAGGTGATAGCATTATTATAGAAGTAGCAGGAGAGCTACCTAGAATAGATGTATCTATAGTAGTAGTAATATGAGGAGTAGACCGCAATGCTACTATGAGAGCTTGCTAAGTATCTGATAAAGAAGCACTCCTAGAAGGAGTATGAGAAGCTGCCTTTATATAACTATTGCACTTTAGGTGAAGATACTACTATAGATTAGGTTAGTAACTGGATTTAGGCTATTGAGGAGGGAAACTAATTACGCCCTAATAGTATGCTAGAGTAGTAGGTTTAATAGGCCCTTATAAAGATAAGCCTGTTGCTATAGATTAAGTAGTAAAACTATAGGGGTGGGTTAAAAGGAGACCTAACTTAGGCTAATTACTTAGCGTTTACTTATTATAAGTATATTAACCCTGAGCTTTAGGAGTAGAGGTATTATGAGAAACTTAATACTATATATTAGAAAGAGATATAGTCTCTAATAGAGTTCTTTATTAAATAGTTAGTAATATATTATAACCTAGGTATAGTAGGTATTAAAGATAGTAAGGCTGAAGCCTATATGCTATACTTTTAACTACTACTATTTCTATATAAGGAGCTAGAATATTAGAAGGTTAAGGTATTAAGACTAAGGGATGTAGCTGCTGAAGTAGAGCGCCTATGGGATATATGTCGCTAATGCGGCGCTAAGTCTTCGCGGGGCGAGAGCAGGAAGAGATAGGCGAATGAGGAGCCTGCTATAAGGCCCGCACCTATAGCGAGGATGGGATAAATGTGTTAGTAGGGCTAGAGGCGTGGAATCTCACTAGGATTATATAGCTTAATACCTTACTAACCTTTTAGTAATATACCTCAGGGGCCTATCTATAGTTCTAGTGCGCCTAGGGGCCTAGTAAATAACTCTATAGTATGTTTTAGCTATAATAAGAGGGGATATAAGTGGAGAAACTATCCCGAGGCAAAAGCAAGGCGTGAAGTAAATATAATACTAGTAGGATACTAACTACCTACTAATAAGGTGAGAATTAGTATAATTTAAACTATAGTAAAGGTTAAGGAACTTAACTTATTAGAAAATGAGTAGGCTAGGGGCTCACTCTAGTAACCCCCGCGCTAGATTCTAAACTAGAAGTTCTCTTAATAGGAGATACTATAAAGAGATAGGCGCTTATTCTCTGAAAGCTTACTAAATAGGAAGTTATTATAGATATAGACTCCTGTTCCTAGGTAAATATTATTAGTAGTTAACTAGTGTAATCTCTCTAGCTGAAACCTATAGAGGCTATAGCCCCTACTTTAGAAGGGTTTAATAGATTATCTATAGTAATAGCTCTAAAGACGTACTAGCTAACTTTCTTCTTAATAGACTTAAGGGGGAGGCTGAGGAAGATTAAGTAACTATTTACTAAGGCTTACTAACTAGAGGGAGCTAGAGACCTCTTCCTATTATAATAGTCTATAGGCTGAGAAGGTATTATAATTAATACCTAGATAAATATATAGGAATATAAGCGGATTAGTATTGCAGAGCTATTAGTATTTGCATAAGGGGTTATTAAAAACGGCTAGAGGGCCTATATATTATATATCTTAGGGAATATATCCCCCTATAAGCTGGCTATAGAGTCTCTGGGCGAGGAGGACTCTCTAGATATAGATAGAGTACTACTATCTGAATTAGAAAGCGAACGCGCAATATTTAATAAGTAAGTAGCAAAAGAGTTTCTATTCCTAGAGGGCGCGGAATACTCTATTAATCTAGTTGAGGGGAAGAAACCCCTATATAGCCCGCTCTACCCGCTAAATAAGAGGCAACTTAAAGAGAGTTGCTAATACCTCACTGATAACCAGGCGGCAGAGAGAATCCGGGCTTTAATAAGTAAAGCGGGAGCCCTAATACTATTTATTCTAAAGAAGAATAGGACCCTATGCTTTTATGTGGACTATAGGGGCCTTAATAGGATTATAATTAAGAACTAATATCCCTTACTACTTATTAGTAAGCTATTAGATAGGCTTTGGGGAGCAAAGTGGATTTTAAAGATTAATATTAGGGATGCCTACTACTATATTTATATTAAGCTATCTAATTAGTAGAAGATAGCCTTTAGAATATAATATAGCTACTTTAAGTATATAGTTAGCCGTTTGGACTTATAAATGCCCCAGCTACTTTCTAGGTATATATTTACTAAGCGCTTACTAAGCTTCTAAATACCTGCTATATTATATATATAGATAATATTATAGTCTACTTATTATTAAGGGAAAAATATATAGAAGACTTTCGCTAGGTGCTCTATAGGCTTTGCTAATAGGGACTTTATACTAAGCTAAGTAAATATAGTTTCTACTAGTAGTAGGTAGAGTTCTTAGGGTATATTATTATACTAGAGGGTATA